>JAODUG010000021.1:2518771-2547420 GCA_027564795.1 Aphredoderus sayanus | reverse complement strand
GGCGAGCAAGGCCAGGCAGACAGGTCAGGAGGTTTGTCAGGAGGCCGGATGGAAGGCAGGTCAGGAGGCCAGGCAGGCGTGACATGGAGACAAAGCTGGGGGTGAAGACTGCGAAGAACCGCGTCGCCTGGATCCCCGCTTTGCTTTGGGTGGGGTTGCAAATGCCAGCCGTGTTCCCAGGAACAAGGAGCAACATCGATCCTGGCAGCGTGCATCCAGAACGGAAGAAAAACAGTCGGCTGGGTCCGTTGGTGGTTGGTTCATTCTGTTAGGATTAGCAGGTGGGGAGGACCCAAACGCATGACGTGAAGGTATGATATAGTGATTTATTATAAAAAAGCAGGATAACTTACAGACATTGAACACAGGGACAGGAAACAGACAGGAACAGGCAACATCAAGTAACAGGTAAGGAACAGGCAAAATCCAAATAGACAAAATGGACCGACAAAGACAAGAACAAACACAAGGGCTTATATAGGGAAAGACAAGGCAGACCATTGGACATTGACAACAAGGGGCAGGTGGAACCAATAAACAATCAACATGAGGTAGGAGCAGACACAGGGAAAACATGGACCGGAACAAGACCAAAACTGGGGTGGACAGCAGACTACAGGGAAAACATGGACATGGACATGAACAAGACAAGACAGACATGGGTGACGGTGGATCGTGACACAAAGCTCTATCACCACCGCCAACCACCTCCGAGCAAGAAACCACGTCCGGCGGCAAAGCAAAGAAATTATAGAAAAAGAAGCAAAAGCAGTACCATTGGCATTGCGTTCGATCGTTGGAAACTTCTCTTGCACAGTTTAGGAATAACGTTTGAGGCTTCTAGACCTTCTAGACAGGTAACTAACTTGTTTACGATCTGGCGCATTGGAAGTGGAACAGCTAGGTGTTGACATCTCTGCCCGGCTCCTGTCGCACAAGAGAGAGCAAGAGAGAGCAAGAGCGCGAGAATGCCATGTCCCAGTCGCATATGTGACAATCTTCTCAATAACAGAATTAACTCGTCTGAATATACTGTACTGTCACCAGTCACAAGACTTATTTCACTGGTTGTCATAGCCTAAATGAGAACGGAGCTACGTTTATTTCATCAGGATATTAATAATAGGATTTAAGTATAGTAAGATAGTAATTTCACATTCCATCTGAGTACCTATACAAGTGTATGTCTGTGATTGTATACTGTGTAAGCCACAAGGTGGAGCTATGCGGGGTGTGATTGTATTGACTTCTTCTTACGATAGCGGGTGGCCACCACTAAATTCTGGTGATATGCTGCCCCCTAACTGCTATGTGAATGTGGAGTATGAATTAGATGGCTGGCCAAAAACTACATAGAGCACCTTTAAAATAAGAACTGCACAGCACCTTACAGGTCAGTGAGAAATACTGTAGCTTTTAGCGCACATAAGATGTATAGTAGAGACCCTTCAAACAAACAGTGCTCACACTGAGGCAATGTTTGGAACACAGTAAAATGGTTGATAGGGTTAGCCCACTGCTAAGTAAACAGAGGTACATGGAAACTAAATCAGCAAACACAAAAAAGGCTTTTTCTTGCCTTTGCAGTAGCAATTCAGCTAGATCCAGGCAGGAAGGGCATGGCATCGTTTATATATATCTCCTGACTACAACCTTTTAAGCCATACACTGTACTTCAAATGTTTCTATAGGGTGGAAATTAGTACAGTACGTAATTTGTTCGTAATTTGCATACATACAGGTAGTTGTTTCCTAAGCATTGTAGAGGAGTGTTTTCACAACAACTAGCCTACTATATGGACATCGTTCAAAAGAGATTGCCACCACAGGTTATAGTTTTAATTAGTATGCATTTTAAAGTTGCCATATGATCGACCATTTTCACAATAAGGTAAACTGCATTCTCTGATAGCATATATTTAATTGAAGGGTAATTATTAGCACAATTTGCCATTACCTTTCAAACCATTTTAACCATAGTAGTTCATTTCATAAGCATAATTACAAATATCCACCTAACCAGCTAGTTCTGTAGCATTATTTAAATCAAGGAGCTTGAGGCTGGTTATGAAATCAGCTCTGTAACCCAACATTTTACTAGCTGTTAACATCTTTAACCTAGTGAATATTATTCGGTAACTCTATGTCACAGCATAAAAAGGATTTTCAGTCACCACACAAGGTTTGCACTATACAGTATCTGCACAGCATAGGGCCTTTCTTACATAAGAGTCTATACCTGTAAGTCTCACTGTACATCTGGTCAAATGCCTGAATCTAATGAAAGACCATCCCTGACAAGACCCTCCTTTTAACATTAAGCAGATCTATTTACAGGTGGTAGCTAGAGTTCATTTTAAGAGGATTGCACCCCATGGGGGGCTATTTCACCAGCACAGCATGCCATGTACTTTGTAGGAAATGGCTTTTAACAACTACATAAACCAGTCTTGATGACAACAGACATTAATATTACACTGTATTATGTTATGTTATACACATAAACATAATACAAAAAACATAATCTAAGCAAGCGTTTATATTGGCAAGTAACTTATTAAAGTCAAATTTCTTTAAAATATAGTGTTAAAACTATATTGAACCAAAATCCATACTCAGGTTATGTCCTTGTGTTGTAGTGGTATCAATCAGTATCGATTTATTTCCTATATTTCTTTAAAGTATATAAATGTATTATACAGTACAATGTTTCAAAACGCCCATCAAATCTGGGTGACTGTAATTAGACTGTATAAATCCCTCATTAAATTGGGAAGGACTTCTACTGCATAACACATGTTCACACACTTCAGGCAACCATTATCACATTAATGTTGCTGGCAGGCAGGCCAGCATGCTGCCCAAGTAGTCTCTTCAAATTGAACCATAAATATCAAGAAATAGACTAGCAAGACTAATGGCATCCGGGCAACTTTATCACTTATTTATTTATCTTATTTTGTATTTTAACTTTTAACATTTATAAATATTTTAATCCTGTTATTAATCTCTGTATTTTCTTGTGAACCCTATTTTAAGTTTAATTATTTTACGATGTTATAATACCTATGTTTTTCTATCTTTTTGCATGTAATCCCTCTCTGTAAAGCAATTTGAGCTGCAACTCTATATTTATACTCTGTATCTTGTACAATTATTATTATTATTATTATTATTATTATTATTATTAGTTTTATTATTATTTGCCCTTAGTGGATAAATGCTGACTTGTTAGCAGTTGGAAGTAGCTCAAGAAGTGTGGTGTACATGTAGATGTAGACTTACTTGGCCCTGGCTTTATCTCAATAGCTGAGCGGCTCCAGATGTCTTTCTCCACCTGAGACATGCGTTCCCGGGTCATCTGGTAGGAGTCGTCTGTGGCACAAACTGTGATCTTGTCATGAATACTTCCCTGGCCCTCCAGTTGCTCCCTGCCCTCCCTATTTAGTGAAAAATATAATTGGTATAATTGGGACTGTTTAAGGTGTCTTCCTAGTTCCTACTTTCTATTTATCTGCAAAGTTGTCACTAAACTATTGTTATAGAGTACACATATTTTCAATCCGGAAGGAGGAAGCTTTGTACAGAGTTTAACAAAAGTTCAGTTGCACAACAAGTAAAAAGAAATTCTAGGTTCTTCTGAGCCACACACCAAATAATGTAGCGCAGAAATGCTTTGATCCATGTGGATACAAATGTGGATACAAACTCAATTCCTTGTCATTTCTGGTCACACCTTTGAGAACACTTACTGTATACTGTATGTCAGCTGTTTGCCATATATATTGTAGATAATACGAATGCTATGTTTTACAGACAAACAAGGCACCTAGCCATGTTTAAAATAGCTTGATGATATATAAATGTGTGTTTCTGTTGTCGTTCACATGGGAGCAGGGTTTAGTTGAATTGTAAATGAGAACTATATTTAAGAGAGGGGCACTGTTCAAGGAAGTTCTGTGGTCTAGCTCTGGGATCCAAGAAGCTGCAGTTAAGTCCATATGTGGTTCACTGTGAAAATAGTTGTGTGCTGCTTACCCTGAGACATATTGGTGAATGCAGTCAAAGCTGGCCTGAGGTTTGTCTTTGCTGTCGCTGGACAGGTAGAAGGAGAAGACTCTACGTGCATCAGGAGAGTCGGGGGATGGTGCCGGGATTTTAATGTACTGTCCAATGAAAAAGTATAACATCATTAGTAAGAATTATTAGGAAATGGCTTTATGTTGATATGGACTGATGGAAGTTGTAAGATGTCAGTACACAGCAATTCAAAATGTGTCCTGCTTTAGTGCAATTGTGTCATTTAGAGCATTTAAAGGTCTTTATTTGTGTTACAGTAATGTTGGTTCACTAGGTACCGGTAGTCTTAATTTTCTAATTAGCAGGGTCTTGACTCAGAAAACAAAATGTAGGCTATACTGTACTGTAAAGAGAAGTGAACTGAATACTATATTTTTAAGTTTTAGGCCAAGCAAGAAAAGTAACAACATGGGAGTGTTTCACCATAACCAAAACCAAACAATCCATATTTACTTTCCTTTACATTTGAAAGGGTTCCACCTTAAGACAATATTCGGTATTCTACCAATAATAAGAGCATTCACAGTCCAAAGCATTTTTTCTCAAACAGTTTCAAAAATGTTACATCACAATATTTAGAAAATGCCTGATTGAAAAGTACTTGCATTGCTCACAAGTACACTTATTTCATAAAATGTCTTTATAAATAAATGCCATAATGTAAAGTTAATAACTACCTCAAATAACCAAAAAAGATATTTACTTTACATACATGTATACTGTTTGCGTAATATATGATTTCCAATATTCCAGTTAAAAAGGTTTTAAATTATTTTCTTCAAAATAAACTGGGACAATTGGACCTTAGTGTCAACCCCAAACGTTACTGTATGTGCCTGAACAATAACATAGTGCACTGCTATGTACTTTAACCCTCATTATTAATTATTATAGGTAATACGCTGCACATAGGCCTGAAAATAGGTACTTTCTTTATTATGTATTTGTTATTGTGTCCTAGTTTCTAGAATGGGTTATAACTGTCCATCTTTAAAAGCATGCATATTGCTTTGCTGATGTGTACTTTGCAGTTTAACTCTATTACAGTACAGATATTTTTGGCAAGTGCTATATCTTTGCCTGTTTTCTGACACATACCATACAGCATGGTAGCACCATGGTTAGCCACAGGACAGCTTATCCATGTCAGTTTTTGTAGGTTCCCAAGACAAATATGTCAATCAATGGAACTAGCTCTTTAGTCTTCTCAGCTAAGTGATTGATCGCAGGATAGCTGGCAGAGAGCACAGTGCCCCTGGCAGATGTGTTGGGCCAACTCTTGCTGTCACAAATGCCCAGTCATGCAGTAAAGCCATAAGCAGTTTTTTTGCCGCACAGAGCCAATGAGCAGTTCCTCTTTTAACAACCCCATCTCCTCCTCCTCCTCTTCTGAACCCCGGCGCATGCCATTCACCCTACCCCCATCAGCCTCCAGCTCTGCTTAATGTGCATAGCCTACCCATTTCAGCACAAAGCGCAAGGCAGCCCACAAGGCCACATGGACACTTCAGACACACAACTGACCATTAATTCTGACCTATTTATTTTCCCTCACCGCATAAAACGGTATGGAGGAGTCCCACAAATGTCTGCTTGAGGTTTCCGCTAATTAACTACAATCAACTTGAAAAACAAGCATCAAACTAAACAGGGCCAACAGACAAATCTTGAAGACATATAAATACAAAATACTGTGGCAGCAGCCTTAACCAAATATGAAGCAACAAGTTCTCAAAAACCATTTGCTAATCAAGGTCTTTATGATGGAGAATTCGTCTTCAAATTCAAAACAGCAAACAGAAACTGGCCTGTTCTTGGGAGAGAAAACGGCTCAAGATACTATTTTAGCTTTGCAATGATAGTAAACCACGGTATACATTGCCACATCCCCCACCCTCATTCTACGCTTGCAGTGTTAGCCAGCCAGCCAGCCATTTCCCAACATCCCCCCCCCCCACACACACACCCCCACCCACCCCCAACACAAAGTGTCACATTTAACTGTCATCCCCATCCATGGCAGTGTCATGCACGCTTTACATTTTAATTCTAATCAATGTCATTCAGGTTAGATCGTTCAGGGGTTGCCCCAGTTTCATTCACATCTTCCTCCTCCATCATTATTACCATATGTCACTTAACCCTTTAGTTCCCAGCTTCTGACGCCTAAAGGAGACAGTTAAATGCAGGCCTCACAGAGCACACTACCACCAAAGACATTTATAAGGTGAGGGATACTGGGGAAAAGTTGTTGATATTGTTACTAGATCAAAACAAACACACCTTTTCCTTCAATGCCATAGTGTGCTCTCTCATAAGCCGCACACACAACAAGGAGCTAGTCCACCTTTAATCCAAGAGAGAATGACCTTAAACTGCGGTGTCCAGAGCGAGTCCCAGACAAAGCTTAAATAATTACTGTAAGAAACATACCTCTTCATTTTTACGTCAATGTCTCATAAAATGTCACACAAAGTGTGACCTGTATGGCAGAAATGTGTGTCCGTATAGCACAACTACACTGACTACACAAAAGGGACCATTAGTCTCCTAAACTGATCTAAACACCCACCCTACAGCACCACCCACAAGCTAGCAACGGTCAGTCTTAATGGTATAGGTCCACTCAGGGGCAACCCCTGAGTGGACACAGGTGAATGGACCCCAAGGTCCCCAGGTCACTGCCCTAGGTACTAGTGTAAACTAACACCTTTTCTCATATCTCTTTATTTTTTGGGGAAGAAGGGGGGTGCCACAGGCTACTTGGTAAAAAGAAAAAGAGGGAAAAAAAGAAGAAGCTTTAATTACAATATGTATTACATCACACACCATCATGCAGATAAAGTCACTGAATGTAGCTTTTATGCAATTTACTCTGAACACATTATCCTTCCCATCTACAAACTACTGTTCTGGTAAAGTATACATCTGTTGTGATGATTGATTCTAAATGCTGCTCTTGTCAACTTTCAATAACAGAGTGAAGCAACAAATGAACAAATGCCCATATTCCCCAAATGATTTCCAATCAAAGACAGGTCTTCAGCAAGCTTGGTAAAAAGGCCTTGTGATCGGAATTAACTGCTTTATAAATTGTGTTCAGGACTACATTTAACTATCACATTTTCTATTAGAATTCTATGAAATACAGCATTGCACCAATAACCTTGGAGTGTGGACACTATTTTTTATTTGACTAGTCTCAATGGGATATTAAACTGAACATATGCTATCTATGATATAGGTGCATGGAATAGGCCCTGCCTTGTATGATGAGATGTGTGTTCAGTGCAGCCCAACCGTTTAGACAGTTATAACCATCTGAGCCAAATGGCATCAGAATAGCAATCTTCAGCAATGTGTCTGTTTGGCCCCCCCATGGTGTGCATGGTTAGAAACAATAACTGCCTCTGTGGGGCCTTGCCCAGCCACATCTGCTTCAAATACGTTCAGGCCGTTGTAAGGTGTGAAGTGGACTGGAACGGAACGGAAGAAAGTTGGCAGGGGCCTCTGCAGTTAAACAAGGACAAAGGGCACCCTCTACGATGTCCATGCCAAACTCCCAGGGCATATTAATATGACTCGTCTTCAGTTGGGTTTAACAGTGCGAGCAATGTGTTAACAGTTCCATTTGGTGTAGGATAGCTTCGCTTTCACTCACAAGAGAGCTTCTTTCCTGGACTGTTGGCTGTTTCAAGCCAAACATCTGCCGGGAATGATGGGAGGACGGTTTCTCTCTTTTTCCTTATTTGCTTAGCAGACGTTACCAAGAAGGCTGGCTTCCTGAGCCCTGGTATTTGGCCTGGCGACGCTATGATGGAAGCAGCCACCTGGATATGCGATTTATCCTGGAGCCAGTGCCTCCTGCCTGACACTCTCTACTGACACTAGTTAGCATTGTCTCCCCATCTTAGCCAGCTCAGCCATGGCTGCTCTGTGAGCTCCCCGTCTTTTGTTCTAGCGTCATTCCCCCCCCCCCCCGACAGAGACGAGTCCAATGGCTTGTCGGCCTGCCTGGATTATTCATGAACAGTGGGGACGTGTGGCGGTGCGTTGCTGGGGGTGAAGAGGGTGGAGTGGGGCGGATGAGGGGGACTAGACTCCCAGTAGAGCCAGTGCATGAAGGATAGAGCTGCACCGTCCTCCTGGAATGCACTAAACATTGCTAAGCGACCAGCAATAAGAGGGGGGGCCCGCATGATATGCGTCTATGCATTTCATTTAGATGACACGCTATGGTACAAAAGACACCCCGGCCATCCATGAAAGTAATTGTTGCCATAGCTTTTTCCAAGGGCCTTCACATGCGGAACCATTAGGCAGACAATAAAATAAAAAAAAGCATACGAGTCAGTTAAGAGGAAGGTCGGTGCGTGACACATGCAGAGGGCTGGGGATGCCGGTAAACAAGGCTTCATGGAAATGCAGTGTCACAGTAATTAGTACCATTCGCCATCTCCACTCTGTACAGTCTGACTAATAAGTCATGCACACGGCCTTCACCTCGCGCAAGTCCAGATTGTGCTTTCCATCAGTCTAGATGAGGTGTGCCTGTGCTTTAAATCAATCCATCGTGGGGGGCTGGTAGAGACAGCTAAGCCAGAGGAGGGGGTGGGGATACAGGGATGGGCAATTGTCGAGCATCCCCCAAGGTATTGCCTCTCATGCCAGGCAAAATCATTCTTCTCCAAGAAGCCGAGCCCTAATCTGTCAAACCTGACAAACTCTCTCCCAGCATTGCTCCTGAGTGCCTATTCTTTAATAAACAGGGAAAGCAGTGCTGACAGACATCTATTAAAGTCAATGGTAATTAGCCCAAAAAGCGAAGGTATATAAGAGGATACTCTTATATCAGTAATCCATACCATGTAGAGGCAAAGATTATTACCTGTAAAGATGTGTCAATCATTTCTCTTCGCTTCACTACAGCTATCCAGAACAGAACCATGTGTTTTTCTCACATTACTGATGTTCTGACCCCATGCAGGCAGACCAGCAGCCTATACTGTAATCCTGTAACAATTATCAGATTGAGCATTAACAATATGCCCAAACCTGATTCATTTGCAGGGTAATTCACGGATATCTGGTGCATAAAATTGGTGCAAAGTATTAGATAAGCCCTAATAGGCCTACGTGAAGTTAGATACGATTTTTTTTATAGCAGTACATATTTAACTACCTATAGGTTTTCTTAAATATTATTTAATAACAACTACCATAGTACTATTTCATTCAAAATAAAATAAATAGTGACTCCTCTGCAAAACGTCAAGGCTATCACATCCCAACATATTGGTAATGGTCTTGGTAATAAGTACATCAGCGCTTGGGACTTTATCTATTAGACATACACACTGTTATAGCTGTAGCAAATGTGTTACCAATATGTTGGGATGTGATATGACATTTATGGCTAAGGGAAAAATAGGTGAAGGTATATAGACAGCTAATAAGAAACTACTGCATTATGACTACTGCATTAATCTCTGTCTTTCGTATTCTCTGTGATACCTTTGCTAATACCTTTGAAGACTGAAATTTGCAGTACTTAAATTAAAACGATACGTATCCATCCTACATACATTGCTGCTGAGAGCAGGGATCTCAGAACATGTTCATGTCACTTGCAATTGTGTCAATATAATACAATATGAATACGAATCAGGAAAAATGATTGGCATGATAGACCTGAAACAGGTGATTTTAGTTAAATTCATCCATGTTTACCATATCTAAACATCATTAGGTAGATTGGCTGTTGACAATGGCAAGTTGCTGTCACACGCATCATGCCTACAGCCTTATGAAAGAATTTTCAAGTATGCAGTGCTGCCATCAGAGTTTTGACTGGAAGATCTGGGGTGCAACTGCATCACAACCTCAGGCCTCAGCACAGGACATACTGGGATGCTTGCCTTGCTCCACACGTGGATGAATAGAGCAACGTGTGCCCTTTCAGACACACGTGGGAGAACACTCTCCCACTGACTGCTTTGGCTCTGGGAAAGGGCTCCTCCAACTGCATTCTTGTTATTGGTATTCTAATTAGCCTTCAGAGAAAAGGTTGTGTAAGGATGTGATTGTGCTTGTGTGAGCGCTAGCATGCACAAGCACACACATACACACACACAGAGACTATTTTCAGTGCAAGGGTGGTGGGGGTCGCAGTCAGTGCAGCCGTGTAGATGTTTCCTAAGGTTTCAGCCAAGGCATGGGGTGAAATAGCACGATAATCAAGAGGGCAGGCAGGAGGCAGTCCAGGGGAAGCTGAGCATTCACACACAGTCGTCATGATAATATCTCTAAATAGAGCTTCCACATTCCCCCTCTTCTCAGCACAAAGGCCATATAGAGGCAAACATCTTCTGTAGTATATTTTATGATTCACAGTTTATGAATCTAATATGACTATGACAAGATATCTATGTATAAGTATCACTTTAAAAATAAAAAAATAAATGTTATTAATATTTTCTTACTGTATGTCAACTTTGCAATATAATAGGTAAGACCGCGATGCTGTATTACACATGTGAAAACTGCAAGAGATATCTCATGGAGAATAATTGCGGCTGGGTGGAAAGAAAACACTTATCAATCCATAAGTATATGGTTACAGAACATGACACTATGAAGCTGTGTTGCTGCTGTATTGCCAGTCCTTAAAGAAAATAAGCACTAAGATGTGAAATTCCAGGCCATGGGAACCCAAAACGGAACTGAATATACCACTCAATCCCTGGTGACTTTCTCTTGTCGTCTGGGCTCAGATTTCAGTTCAACCAAAAAGCATGGTGAAATCTAAAAATCATCGTCTTTTCTTCCCCGATCGCTTCAAAGTTACATCACTCGCTTCGATTACAGCTCAAAAACAATTTACTACTACTTCTTCCAAAGCTCAACAAAGTATGAGCATTTATGGTGATTTTTAAGTTCACCTTCTTTATAAGCCTCTTCTGAATGTAAAACTAATTTCATACTAAAGGTTGCACAAGTCTGTCAGGTATCTCAAGCTCAATATGAAAGCAATATGCCACAAAGTCACTGAAAAGGGTGAAGCTGAAAACCACTGTGTAGTACTAGATGCTCAAGCTCAGGGGCATCTGGGCTGGGCACATTGGCAATGCCAGTGGCCTAATGGCTCTGTCGGGGTAGCTCTCACACACTGGAAACTTACAGTACAAATGGCTAATACTGCTAAATGTAAATCTACAGTATGAGGCCTATTTAATGTATTTAATATGATTGTATTTAAAATGCCGAATGTGAACAAGCTGCAAAATATTGTACCTACATATTTAGGCGTCAAACCAGACGAAGCACTGCTTGTCCCCCAGTCTGTTGTACAGCAGACTGCCATGTTCACCAACATCCTCCCCCACTAACAGCTTCATCTAGTCTCCCCCAACCAACGGCTGCAGCTACCTCATTAATGCCCAATCTTCCAGCTCAGGGACCATTGTCAAAAGGGGGAGGGAGCCTATATATTTGAATTCTGCAATGCAATTTGAATATATGCAATGTGCAAAACAAGATATAGCCACAAATTCATATTCGGTGATACTTAAATTAAACGCATACTTAAATTTAACAGGACATTCTGGTACTGAGCTTGAGTATTGTATTCCCCATTACATTATCTTAATTAGCTGATTTAACCATTGTGTGCTATGTAGCAACACCAATATGAGCTAGATAAAAGAACCCCCTCCCCAATATCATTCTACTATTTCAAATTTCTCATGTCTGTTCAAAGACAACAGGCATGGCACTCCCTGGGGTTCACCAACTCCCCTACACCTCCTCCTCCTCCCTGAACAAAGCCTCCCCAGTTGCAAGCCTGACCCAGTAACCTGGCTAGCAGCCTGGGGGTACAGCGTACCATTTCTTTGGGCTTACAGATCACGTGTGAGCCTACGGGGCCTATGTTTGTGTACAAAAAGGTCCACAAAGTCACTTTCGTCAGTGCAGCCAGCTCCTGCAGGGATTAGAGCAGCTCCTTTTAGACAAGAGTCGTTGTAAAAACGTGCAGGCGCCTAGCGAGCAGAGGTGGGGTTCTAGTGGCTGGGCTAATCTGTCTGGACGCAGGAGTATTTCTTTGCTGAGGCTTCACAGGAATGTCTTGTCTCTTTCAATGCCAACTGTTTTTTTATATAGATTAACCTGTTTTTCTTCACCATCCAGGATATGTGACACTATACATATTTGAGCAAACCAACACAGTCTCTTAGGAATATCTTTGTTATTCAAAGTTTAGGGTACTAAAAAATGTATAAACCATAATGGAACATTTTGAAACTAATTTATTTAATACTGTAGGAAACACAATTTTGCATAAACCTACAGGTGGCAACAATAAACTAGCAACAATTTAATTACAGTGTGGAAGATGGGGGCTTTAACAGTGGATGAATATGACTGTCCACTGGATAATAAGAACCAAATGAAAAATGCAGAGGAACGGTTCCAAGAGTGCTCCAGTGAAACTCTCAATAAATTAAAGCATTTGATATCTGAGTATTAGGTAGGGTATGCAAAACATCTTACCCCCTGGCTTCCCTTGAAGCAAATTGCTGGTTTATTTGGTAGCGAATCCTAAGGAAAGAAAAAATATTTTGAAACATATCACACATAACATAACTAATCTGGATGTTGATTAATATATATTATTTGACAGTATTACATGTTATGACATAAACTACTGCAATATAGAATATGGTACTGTATATATGGGATATTATAATTTTTTCTAGTTTTTGTAGTGTAGCCTATTGTCATTGTGTCTTTAATGAATAAATGACCCAACATTTATCTGGCAACACAAGTAAGATAATGTATCCCCATATGCCATCACATTATACATTTCCTATCAGGGTTTGACACGGGTTACTTAGCATCAAGAGTTCTATATACTCAGGCTTATAGAGCAAGGGTATTGGTGCTAGTAATCCTTTTTAGAGGAATGTAATCAATCCAACAGAAAACTGCATTACTGTCAGTCTGTTCCAACTGTGTGCATACTGTATGTATCGGATTGATTCCAATGAATAACTAAAAGTCATATAGTTAGTAGGCTACTACAGTATATGACACCCTTTGGACAAACATGATGAGAATGAGCATTTTCTTATTATATAGGGCGCTACTATCTGACTAGAATGAAAACCTCTGTGGCAATAGTAAACCTGACTATTTTCATATTCTTTGTTTTGATAGATTTAGTATAAATTAGTTTTAATCAATAGCACTTAATATCGGCATATTTACATTTGCTTTAAATGTACGTTTAAAGAACAAACATAATGACAACATCGGACAACAACATGCTTACTGGGGATTCAAATGCATCTTCTGCAAGTTAGTCGCAGATCTATTGATCAAAAAACTTTTCTGAATTGGAATGTCTGCATTGTAGCCATTTCATCGCATAATGACAAGTTGTCAGCTGAGTGTGCGAGGCAGCCGTGTGAGTCGTGCATTTCAGCCTCGAGGAAATAGCCACACATTGTGATTGGACAAAACTTGCCAAAAGTTTACATTGGCTGGACCAATGATCTTTGGATTTGGGCGGGTTTCCAGTCCAGTGTAAAAGGACAACAACAATGCCCAAGGAGAGCCCAGCAACAACTTGCTGTGGCCCACTACCCAATAAGCGACCATAGTTGGACTGGACAGTTAACTACGGAACCAATGTCCAACTCGATGTCTGTGGCCCTACTATGTGGTAAAGAGCTACACAATTTGGCCTCTTTTGTGACTGCTTAACATTAATACTAAACCTAATATGGTTTAACTGATAGTATAACATTCTTAACTAGGAAGGAGAAATGCCATTATACAGTTGTTTAATCGTATGGATATTCGTAGGCTATCATTAAGCAGACATCGTTACAGCAGTGTCCTTACTGTACAGTACAGTAGGCTCACTTTTACTGACAACGAACACTACAGTAATAGAAAATCTGTTTTGCTTGTGGTTAAACGTTACTGTAACTATTGTTTTTCCCGAGTGACCACAGATAAAAAGTATCTACGAATAGCTAGCTTTAATCGATTCAAAATCATGAATTTAAACAACTTTAAATCTGGTTTTGAAACCATTAAGCGTTACGTATGCAGTGACATCTCTTTCTAGTAGACGCGATAAATTAGCTCATAATTTAACTAAATTCATTCATTCATGAAAACAGTTATAGCCTATACTGTCACAAAGAGTCTTCCTGTAACTGTGAGCCACGATATCAACAGTTCAGTCTTTTGCCAGTTATTCAATTATCATGAACTTTTGTTATTCTATTAAGCAGTGTTAAATATAATTTACAGTTCTCGTACTTAGTTGAAGCGTTTAAAAGAGACTTGCCAACTGAAATAATTGTTTCTTACCTTAAGATTCTGATAGGCTTCGAGCGTCCGAATGGCAGTGTCGGTGAGTTTCACATGATAAATAGTTTTATTTGTATTGTTTTTGTTGATTTTAGTACAGGAGAGCCCATAAAGATGCTCCTGTCTCAGCGCTGCCATTTCTACGAATGAGGGAATTGGCGACATTCTCGCTGAAACGTCATGTAGAGAGGGGCGGAGTTACCCTTCCAGTGCACTGCATGAGTTGCACGCACACACACACAGCATGAACGCTCAAGCACGTACTCGCACATTCACTTGTAGAAAGGAAAAGTGCCCATGTGAAGTTTTTATCCCCACAGTCTATGCGATCTATTACTTACTTTACAAATAATTTTATAAAATTGTGGAGACTTAAAAATATTATTTATGGCATATACTGAAATTAAATCCCTTGGATACACATGTAGAATGAAAATGATAAACAGATAAAATGAGTAGGTCAAATTAATACTGTATATTTATGACCAAATTGCTATGCAGATATATAGACAGCGTAAATGAGAATTATGATACATTGCATATATGAAATAGGAAATTATTAAAAAACATATTATTTATAGAAAAGTAGACAAATTATTATTGTGATGAATTAGTAAAGGCAAAAAAGCCTTATCTGAAAGTTTTTTTCTTGCACATTCATACTTTTGTAACATGTTGCTTTTTTATTTTTATGAGGTTACAAGGTTTATCATTTGAATATTTATCATGTGTGAATATTCCAACTATGGTGTAGCAAGTCATTTCATTCATTATTGTTTTTTTTTATTTGAATTTATAATGATATTGTATGAAATGTTAAATACATTTCTAATGATTAATGAAATTGCATTCTTACAAAGTAGTGTCCGCTTAGAGCTTATTGGTGGACTGCATTCATGGAAACTGCATTATGAGGCAGCACAGTGAAGTCATTAAGAAGCTTACAGACATTGTGGCAGATTAGGTTTTGCTCTTCTAATCCTATACAGATTACCACCGTACAAGCCTGCTGACCGAGAATGAGTCTGTGGCGCTGCAGAATTTATTTACATTGATCATTTCTTGTTGGATCCACGTCACTGGGATGTGTAGATTACGAAGGACCCTGGAGTGAGCGAGAGGAAGTCAAAGTGCAAACAAAGCTCTCCAACAATCCACGGATAGAGCTGCAGTTTGGTAAAGCACCTTGATTTGGATCTGCTGAAATACGATGTGGATGCTCCATTTTGTTGTGACTTCTGCTTATGAAGGAATTATTTCTTTGTAATTAAACACAGTTGGATTTCAGAATACAACCACCAAACCACAACTTTGTGCAATAGGTTGGCCTCCCCATATGGTTTCTGTCGTTTGCTTCAGTTTGATGGAGACACACTTGTGTTTTGAAGAGCCTAAGGAATTTGCGATGGAAGTTGAGCCCGAAGAAAAGGAGGCCATATCTGGGCCCAATGACAAAGACAGTTCAACAGAGGAAATGTTGTTCCATGAGTTTGAACCAGAAGGCAACAAGCCACATGGAAAAGAAGAGAATGATTCCAAGGGCCAAGCTGTGGAGTGTGAAAGCAATATGATAATAAAAAGCTTATCGGCTCATTCAGAAGAAGGAAGCACTGGGAGACAACATGAAGATGGGAGGAAACTTAAAAAAACAAACAGTTGGAAAACTGTACGATTTCAGGACCCCTCTGTGGCAAAAGCCTTGGTAAAGAGGGACAGCTCAGCGGAGAGTCTATTTCCAGAATATGAGGCAGAGGATTGGACTTTCTCCAGCTTTGAAGAGCTGTTTATGGCAGAAGATTGGGAGAACATTACAGGTAGATTTCAGGATATCCTGTGCGTATAATGGCACATTGAAACATCTGTAGCCCACAAGTACAATAGCAATTTGGTAAATAACCATTTAAACAAACAATACAATTTCACATTTAGCTTATATTTGACATTCCTTGGGTTTGATTGATATCTTAACCATTAATAAGATACCACCTATTAATAAGGATTCACAAGCTAACCATAATCAAACCCTTTCTCACTCAGATGACGGGCTACTGAGGAAAAAGGTGCTAGAGTCTGGGCCTGTGCATGCCTTGCATCCAACCTGGGGTCAGGAGGTCACAATCAAAATGCAGGGAATCCTGGAGGACCGGACTGTGGTGGAGAAGGACTGCAAGCTAGTCTTTGTCATAGGAGAAGGAGATGTAAATCAGGTGAAAGCATTTAACATTTCTGTATGGCTGACCAGACATCTCACACTTCAACTCTCACATATTAAAGGTACAGTACATTGTGTACAGTAACTGTAAAGTCATATTCTGGCTTTTGTAAGCAGATGGTAAGTGATACTGTACATAAATTTGGGTCAGTGCTGGTCGCTCATGTGGAAATGCAAAGCATTTCCTAGTTCCAGGCTCTTAGTAATAGATCTAGGGACTTAGTTTTAGATCAATTAGGTCCAATGTGGCAGGTTTGCAACAATATGGTGTAAAAGGTGCTTATTACTAGTAGACCAAACCACTGCAGTTTCAAATACTGTAAATAAACACAACTGCAAAACGGAAAGGCTTTCTTAATTGCAGATAAGAGTAGGCTGCATCATATAAACAAACGGTGATAAACAGCAAAATAGCAAACATTTATTGAAAAAGACATACAGTACATTTGTGTAGTAACTGTAGTATCCACAGTATTAAATGCTATTAATATGTGAAAATTAAACACAAAATTGAACAATCTTACATAACTGTTGCTCCACACCTTTACTGTAGGCCCTTGAGGAGTGTGCCATATCCATGCAGGAACACGAGGTCACATTACTGCTGGCAGATTCACAGTATGCCTACGGACTTCTGGGAAGGTAAGAGTGGTGGCTTATTACTGGTAAGTTTATGTATGGTCGCGTAACAGCTTTGGCAGCTTTGGCTGATACAACTGATTCACCGGCATCTCCATTCTAGTGTTAAGGGAGTAAAACGTGCGTTGAAACAGATTTGAACAATCATTATTCTGATTTGTCAAACTAACTTAAATCTATCATCATGCTACAAAGCCCAAAGCCTTTTGTACCTGTTGCTGTGGGGGCAGCGTGGTTATCCTCTGTAGTATGTCTAATGAACCATAAACTGGAGCAGATGGCTTCCCCCAACACTATTTGGAGGCAGTGGCCAACGCCTCCCAATCTATGGTAGAACACCACTCATGTTACAGCCAGTGGCTTGGGTTTATAACCTACACCATTAAAACGGCAGTAAAAACAAATAGCCTTGAAACTAAAATAACCAAAAGCAGATTTTTAAAAGGGCAGATGTCATTATAGTAGCTCCCTTTATCAATACTTTTAGGTATGTTACGTGATTACAATGTCATTGTCATGTACAATAGACATAATTTGTACTACAGTACATGACTAGTAATTTCATATTAATATCTCTATATTGTTGCAATGCAACAGTGCACTGTAGTTCCACTTTCAAGTTAAAGCACATTTTTTGATGGCATTCGCAGTTCAGTGATTTTTGCTGCACTGTAAAGTAAGTACTGTTAAATGGGAGGGTTCATGGACAAAAACAAACCTTCATACATTCTGTGCTTTATTCACATTTTAAATCACCTTCCTAAATCTGAATGTGAGAAGTGCTTTAATATGGCCAAATATAACTCTTTATTTATATTTTTCTAGATAGGTAGATCGATTTTTTTAGATAGATTTTCTAAGCACAGAGGCAGGAACAGAAGTGAGATATGGCTGCAGTTATTCATTACAGTACATTAAGGGAATGTAATGCAATTATTCAATATCAAGGACAATATCTGTGGAAGCATTTGAGCTGTCAAAGAATAGTTGGATAGCATGATATATGAGGTGTGCAGGATATCCGTTCTATGACCTGGGATACTGTGTGAGGTTTTGCTTGTACACCATAGAAAGTTCTGGCAGTTACAGTGGTTGTTAAATGTGTATAAACTGGAAGGTGGGGGTGGTGGATGGTGATAATGGGATTTTGTTGAGAGGTGTGAGCATGTGGTCTTGAGTCTTGTCTGGTGCTGAGTCTGGTCTGTGGGTAGAGAGTGAGAGAAAAGGGGAAGGCAACTGGAGCTCAGCTAATGATTGTTTTGATGGAACTGATTATGGTTATGTGCCGTGGACTCGAATTTAGCCTTGTCCCCTAGGGGCACAGTAAGAGCATCATGACAGTAGTTTGTAGATTGTTGTAGCGCCAGGCATAATCTTCCACATGTTTACAGGGAAAGAAAATGTGATTCACAGGGTTTCTTTTCTAGTAAGGGCAATCAAGGTGAGATAATTGAGTTTATATTTAAACTGTATACTGTATGATGTCACCCAAGAATTAAGAACTCATAAACATATTTAATTAAAAGGAACATTTTGGCAAAAGAACTTGTGTATAGAGAGTGAGGGTATTGAATTGTAAAACTAATTGTAAAGGATGGAGATCACACAGTATAACCTCACTGTTCTCTGGTGGACAAGTTGTGACTGAACCGTGTCAGTCGAGTGTAGTGAATAGGCACCGCTGTCTCTTTCAAGAGCACTTTACAGTTATTTTTCGGAGCAGTGATGGTCAGACAGCATGATTCACCACATCACTGCCTGGATGACGTTTTGGATGATGCATCTGATGCCACACAGACAGTTCTTGAATAAGGTCAAGCTGCAGCTAATGAAATGCCTAGAAGTCTTCAGGAGCTACTGTGTATAGCAAATATGTACAGTACTAACACACAAGTCTTGCAGATCCAGCCTTTACTTGCATAATGTCTGGGACACAGCACTGGCTAACTGTATCAAGACCTGGTATTTTGACATGCAGGACGACCAACTAACAATGACCAGATTGGATGTTAAACATACTGTACTGAGGAATTCCTTAAGCAACTAAACGACACAAGTCTGGCTGTTTGCAGGCCTTCTAAATATAGCCTTTGGTTACAGCTTAAAACGTAGAGTCCAGTAAGTGACAATGCTAACAGCCAATGAAAATCTCCTACCCCACTTAAGCATGGATTGCTTACTGTATGTGACGTAGTGGTAATGGACAGAAGAGGCTGATACTAATACACAGGCTGCTGAGGGGCATTCTAATACTGTACAGAAAATCACATGGGAGTGATATGGATGTGACTATTAATCACACTGTACTTTATTGGACAAATTAGCGTGCGTTTACACCGGGGGTGGCAGTTCTCTGCTGCAAGGGCTGTGCTACATGCAGCCTATCATATGATGAGTTATATTTTTTAATTGTTTTTTAATTGTAGATATTTTTTAAATTGTTGAGTAATGTGACCACATATGCTTGGGCAGAAGACTATCAATGTGTAAGAAATCCCACCCAAAGAGTTTGCAAGTGGCCCCTGGGTAATTGGAGCTTGACATTTTTGGTCTAAACCGTAACTCTTCAGTTGGTTCCATAAAGACAGACTCAGCAGAGACCAACATCTGTGGCTCTACAGATCAGTCCAACTTCAACATCCATAAAAACAAAGGGGGTATACTGCCTCCACCAGTGCTTCACAAGCCCAAAGTCAACAGCCTACAATGTCACAAGCAGCCGTTTACTTGCTCCAGCAACAATGGGAGAGAAGCTCCTTAAAATAAAAAGAGGATACAGATACAAAAAAGGGTCTAATACAGTGCTTTCACTTAAGATGTAGGTTAAATGTTAAACAGTACATCTACTGTATATAAGGAAGCGCAGGCCTGCAGTTAACGTGTATAAACAGTAGGTCATATGGTGCAGGAGAAGTTGTTTCAATGTGATCTTTTTAATATAATAATAATATAATAAACTTTTTTGTGTGCATTTTGTGAGTAAATGGATTTTAATTTGTGTTTACTCTTTACCTTCATGAATGTTTTATTGGAATTCGGACAGAGCCTTTTTGTAAGAGGCTTTCAGTCTCAAATTATTTGAGGTTAAAGAAATGTACTGTTTAGAACTTAGTTGTTTTTTACTTAGCAGTTGTATGTTACAACACTGACAGTGGCATGATTGCATCATGCCACTGTCAGTAGTCTCTTGAATATATTCACAATTAAAACAAAGACCCTTCAAAGTAATCATGAAGTCATTGTGAAAACTGAACATCAGTGGGAGAAAATAAACAAGTTTGACCTCAGGCCAGCAGTCCTTGGTGGCCTCTTAAGCTTCCATTTAACAACCGACCTCACTGGTCTGGTCTAGCAACAGTTTTGGTGTCACTTGTAGTGAAGCCACAGCCCACCTGGTTTATGTGGTTATGCAGTAGGCTTAACATTACTCTGTTGACTGATGACTATTGCATAATGCCCCTCACCTATAGTAACCTTTAGTTTTCTAATATGTTTTGTTTTATCTCAAATGTTGTCATTTTTGTAGAGTTGGACCATCTGCAGTACCCTGAAACAGCTTTCAATCAATGCAAATGCACATGCTTACTTACAGCTAATAGTGTTATGTGTATGGAAATGTACTCAAGGGTAATCTATGTTGGCAGTGAATGCACAGGAGGCCCCATGAGACATGCCTACATTCAGCAAGGAATGTGGCTGCTTAAGTTAACAGTGAGTCTATTGAGAAAAAAGTATATCTGTGATGATGATGTAGTGAGTAGTAATATAATGTGTAATTATGAGCAAGGATTCAAGTGGGAGTAGCCATTCAAAGCAAATTAACATTAACTACTGTATGTCTCTATCTATCTCTCTATCTAAATAGTGCATGCTGCACACGTTGTTTGTGTTTACAGTACAGTATGTGTTATACTGTACTGTCTATGAGCACTGAGCAGTTTAAAACACTAAATCAGAAGGATATAAGCAAGCTAACCACTCAGAACCCAGTGAGGTAGGATAGTTTTATTGTGACTCCCTCAGGATAATCTGACCTTTCAAACACAGCCATACTATATAAATTGTGTACTGTAGCTCAACGGTAAACATAAAATTGACATTTTTGTTTTACTTTGTTCTGTCAGTCATAAAGGGTTCCAGTAGAAGAATGTACGGTATAATACCATTATTTGGACAAGTTTAAAATGTTGGGCTCTGCCCTTCTGGCATTCCCACAGAGGACTGACTATAGGAGCCACACCCAAACGTATGTCCAAAAGTATGTTACTGCGGCACGTACACTACATAAACAACAACACAATGTATATGATAAGACTAAGAGTGCTCAAACTGCATGTGCTGCTCTTCAACATAATTATTAAACGTTCAGATATTTTCAAGACAGTGTATATAATAAATGTTATAGTTTCCACTATTGTAAATATTTTCTTTTTTACAGCACAAAAATAATAATTTCTATAAATAAGACAAAAACATAATGATGTATATGGATACTTTGTTTTCCCCATTCAAAACTGGATGTTAGGCTGTCCTGACATAGCAGATGTGTATGTCACTTGGACAAATGTTTGCGCATGTGTCTAATCTAGTATAATCTAGCTGCATGTTTACCTTTTCGGACCGCTACTCGCTGGTTTATCTCTGTCATTGATAAAGCCCTGGTTGCATGGTACTACCAACAAACAAATCTACGTCTGCTTTCTCTTGAGTGCACAGAGGATATTATATGAGAAACAGAACATCTCCCCATGTACTTTTGTTGATGTTTTGACTAAAGCTAAAGGGCGTTTGAACTAAGCAGACCAACTGAGTGGTTTAACTGTTAGTGTCATTGCTTTGGCATAGCAGATGTTCAGCTACTGTAGTTATTCATTCATTTGTTGTGTCATCATGGAGTACAGTATGCTGACTTTTTAAAATCCTTTCCTTATAGTAATGCCCTTAGAGGTTTTTGCTTACAGGTTGTGAAAATAGTTTTGGTACGTATGTGACCAATTTTCTAAACTCAATACAAAACACAAAGCAGATAAAACATATGATACAGAAAGTCTTATATTATATTAGTTGTTTTTTTATTATGTATTGTACAGTATTTTTGCATATTTGTGTTTAGGACCCCCTTGAAACTGAGACTGTTCATGTGAAGGGGTTTATCCTAAAAAAAAGGACCTCCTTTGGTGGGGTCCAAGCCCACCCCGATATCAAAGTCCTTATAGGCTATATTATAGTGTGTCTGCCTACATGCTTGAACGGGCTCCTAGGTCACAAACGATATAACTATGCTCCTTGTTGAAGTGCAAGTATTAGGTCAGTGTTCAATGTTCAATCGTTAGCTTAGCATTCTCTGTGTGCTGAAAACATCATCCGGTACTTCTGCACAGCCCTGGCTCCATAAGTTGGAACATAAATAAAATGGTGAACACCGCTCACAACAACACTGCCATTGGCTTCGCAATGCGTTTCAATGTGTGGGGTTTGTTTTGATATCAGCTTGAAGTTAGCAAGCATTCTCGAGAATGACAAACCCTGCTTTTAAAGTAATGAAAAAAGTATAGTATTGATGATCTCTTGTATCTGTAGTACCAAAACTGTAGTTGATAACTTGGAAGGCCATTGTTTTTGTTGTTGTATGTTTACAGTAATCAGTCCATCTTTTCCTCTTAATTTTCTCCTAAGATCTTTTAAACCAGCAAAATATATCTATTTTTACGAAGATGCTACTCTATATTGATGTATATCAAATGAGAGAGCTATACATTTGGTTGTAAACCCACCAAACAACTGCAAACCCATTATATATGTACAGTAAAACCCAACTACTTAGTTATTCTATATTATACTGTATGTACACTCCTCATGTATGGGACAACATAAGGTGTTTCAACACAAATGTTCACTTGATAGTTTGTCTTGCCAATGATTCCTGTGGCACTATTGTGTTGTGTAACCTCTCCATTGTGCGGGAAGCTTTTTCCGGAATATTACATGCAGAGTGACACATGGGAGACACGCATGAGAGAGGCCACCAGTTTCATACCTATCTATGCCATTGCGTTGCAGCACAAAGGAAACAGAGGGCTGCGCAAGTCTTAAATTGCAATTGTGCTGAAATTGAGTATGGCTTTATCAATAGTTACAGCTAAAAATGTGAACCTGGTGTAGATAACCTTGTTACTGTATAGTATGCTATAGTACTAAAGGTGTTTCCTGTGTCTCACAGAGGTCAGCTGTTATGCTCTTAGAATTTCTGATAGAACTTTAACCAATACAGAGAAGGCTCTGTTTACATAATTTTACCTCAGGCAGCCCATCTAGCGCAAATAGACACATCCCTGTGGTTGCTCAGCAACACACCCCTTCTATATACCTTTTTCTTGTGTGATACTGTAAAACTAGCCTATTGGAAGCAGATGGCATTAGGATACCCAGCTATTACTGGGTGGAGAGCCGAATATACACTGTATTTATGCAAATGTACCAGTGTGGAGTATAATGGCATTTCTGTATGCAAACATACAGTACAGGTTTCCTATATGGAATCTATGCTAGCCCAAGCTAATGCCACATTTCTAAATGGATTGATTGTATATCTGCCTGTACAGTGGTGTGATGCAGCACAGAGGTGGCAGACAATAGGTGCTGCCTTGCATATGATTCATAGAGTACAGCAGCAAGGCAGTGAACAGGTCTACCAATTGAGCGATGCATAGGGTTGGGTGGAAAATGGAGTGTGACTCATCTCAAAGAGACGTCAGTGCCCCATCATCACATCATTAGTCCATCGCACCTGCGCGTATGCTCGCACGCACACGCCCACACACACACACACACACACACACACACACACTCACACTCACACACACAAGCTATTCTACTTGAATCATCGGTGGACACCTGTCTCACTCTAAAGAAGGGTTTTAATGTATTCAATGTTTAAGCTAAGTAGATACATTTTTATCTCTACACCATGTAACAATGAACTGACATTAGCTGCTTTTTTCATAAAGCTTCAAATGATGCATGACAGTATTATCTCAGTGTTATCAGCAACAGGCAACACATCATGTTGCCTGTTGCTGCCTTTCAGCATATGTCAGATAAGCGGGACACAACACTGTTGCCAACGGCTGCAGTCAAGAGAAATCCAGGCCAACTCCTTGCTCCTCAGGAATGTGGTCTAATGAATGGTGCTCCAGATCTTCAGTGGCGCCTCACGGCCATAGTTCAGGGTTTGACCCTGCTCCATTCAGTTTGCAGAAACCCCACTAATTAACCAGGAGGTGATGGTGCTCCTACGTAGAACTGGTTGTTTTAACCTCCTCTTTGGTTCATTTATGGCACACAGCGAATTGGGTCTAGTGTAAAACAGACGTGTTCACAAAAACACATCTACCTACAATGAGATCCCTCAGAAGCTCCACCCGACACACCATTTCAAATTGTTGGGATAGTGTTGTGTGGTGCGGTCTGCACCACTTTGTTTGTGTTGCTATTCCAGGATGAAGTTACATGACTTCTTTGCCTTTCACGGTGGTCACCATTAACAAAAATTGTGCCTTAAATTCTTGACGTGTCTTGGCTGGGAGACACTACATGACATGACACCGACCGATCACCAAATGCTGCCGTTCATGACCTGGCACAAGTTCATATGTCGTAGGGAAGGACTGCTAAAGAAAGTGCTACTAGTGCCACGGTCTTGTCTTGTGTTCCAAAAAGAAAAACTAAAAACAAAACGGACCCACGTTGTGGCAACTGATAGCCTAGTGCAGAATGGGAACTTAGATTTCGTTGATAGCTGTGTTTAATAATATTATAACATGCTAGTCTTTTCGTCGGGATGCCATGCGTCATCGCAGATGCCACTTGGCTTGTCTTTGCTTATATCACACTATAAGGAGTAAAGACATCTGTTGGCCCGGTGCTGGAAATGTGCTGACTATGCAGTACTACGCTACCAAATCGGGTTAAAATTTGAATTTGAGTAGCTCCTCTGCAGCTCAGCTTCCGTATGCAGTGTGCAACGGGCTTCAGTGTATGGTACACTGTGCCCGGACTAGTTCTGGTCTATGCAATGGGTTCTCACTTGCTGAAATGGCCACAAGGATATCACTGACATTAAGACTTCTATTATAACCATGCCCTAGCTTTTGTATTCACTTTATCAAGCTGAAACAGCCTGCATCAGATTACATGGGGATGTTTCAACATCTTAAGGAGCTATCTTGGATCCATGCTTTCCCCTTCACTCACACTTTCACTGTTTCATTAGGTTACTACACTAGTACAAAAACATAGAATGGGAGAACTCGTGACTGTGCCAGTGATTCAGCACACAGTGACCAGTGGCTGAATGTGTGGTTGGCTGAGACTGGATCTGAGACTGCAACACTGTTTTCGAAGCAAATTAACTTGTGTAGCAGGAGGGCAGGAAAACAGCTGTGACGTTTCGCAAAGGCCAGGATTAACACTAAGCCTCTTTGCGCGGTTGTGTCCATCCAAAAGTCTATTGAAACATAAACATGACAACCCAGCCACTGCAAATTATCTGTTTGTCACAACAAGAAAAGAAAAAAATTGCACAGATCCGCTTGTGCCTTGTTATTACCCTACAATTTCTCCATCATTCTTATCTGTATGTGATTAGTATACACTACGATGTGATGTTGTCACTATAGCAACCACAATAAAAATTCATTGTTGGCCTTTCCATCATTTATCAACTGTGACGTCAAAGTGGCCTATCTATCCCCCTCTTTCATTCAGGATGGCAAGGTATCTGCATGACAAATAGGAGTGAGTCAGTATATTGATGTTGATGAGGAAGTTTGCTTTGCAGCAGTGCACAAGTCAAATTGATAAAATGTGACCACATAGTGCCCAGTGAGCTGATGAGAAATGGAAAAATGACATTTGTTGTTATCAAAGGTGAGTAATGGAAACTCTTCTTTCCAATGGAAACTCCTCTTTCCAACATGGTTTATGTAAACCTCTCAGTGACATCCAGTATACTGCATTACATTAAAAGCTATAGCCTTTCCCTTGCCTCTTCACTGCCTCTACTCTCCGCTAAAGGATTGTGTTTATATTTAAGAGAATAGTTGAGCAACAATGCGGTAGTTCAGTCTGAGCATCAGTTGTTTTGCAAGATGTATAATGAAGAAACATCAAAAGTAACTTTCCAACCACTGATTAGGAAATAGCTGAAAACTTGATGTTTTTAATTTGTATTATTTTATTTCACTATTTAGGCTGTAGAGCAGTAATACATTATGGAAATGTAACTGACAGGTGGTTGAGAAAATGATGAGAATAACAGGAGAGATGGTTGAACAGTATAGAGGAAAGTTCCATATCAATTCCACATCCAATGACAGTACTGGGCATTCAGGCAATGGCGCTATTCCATTTGGAGAAAGTACTGTAAGTTACACCAGCATTCTCCATTTTATTGACTGACACATAATCATTCATACATGCAGATGCTGTTTTGTCACATTAGAGTTTTAATTTTTATTATTTATTTGTTTAAATACAAAGGTCGGGATTCTAGAGAAATATTGATATTTACTGTAAACTCAATTAAAACAAAACACCTATTCCGTCAATGCGTTATGGGTGCTCCCTCAGAAGCACCGCCTCACACAGTGGACATGCATTGCCAAGGCTAGGGTAGTGTTGTGTGGTGCAGCCTGCACCACTTTGCGTTCTCATTAACAGAGCCTGGGCTAGTAAACACTGCATTTGTTTTCAGCGTGCAAATGGACCGTGTGTAGATATTCACTGAATTCACTGAACACAGTTCTTAAAATACAGTCTATTGGGCATTTTTTTAAAGTAAACTCCAATAATATAAATCGAAATCATATTGTATGAAGTGTAGTCTGTGATGTACTATATCAGTACTCCTTGTGTACTCCCTTATCTTTCACTGTGTTTAGCTCATTCATGTCCTCCAGGCTGTTCCCTACTACTAACACATAGCCACATTTAATAAAGGCAATCTGCATGGTTCATATTCACTCACATTTGCTCTACGGTCACATTATGGATTGTAGGGTCACTTCTTCTCTGTCTGATGATTGAACTCTATTCAAGTGCTGATTGACTTGCATTATTCTCTGCTCCACCCCCTACAGAGCTTATACTGTAGACTCATCATCTACCCCTCCCCCTATACACCACATGCAAAGTTGTGTTTCAAATGGAAACCGTGAGCTAGTGAAAATGTGGGGTTCTCGGAGCTGCTATAACACAGTAGACCAGTGCACCGTTAAAGGTGGAGTCAGTGATTGCAAGCTAATACACTTTTTGTCAACTTTAGTGAATAACTACAGTTTTATGGCTATCTGCATATTCTGTGTGCATGCTGGAAAAAATATAGTGTTCCTACAGAGCCGTGGCTCTGTAAATGGGAATGCAAACACAAGAAAATGGTGCAGACCGCACCACACAACACTATCCTAGCCTTGGCGATGTGTGTCATGTACGAGTTTCTGAGGGAGCCCCCTACGGTATGCCAAGGAAGGAAGGGTTGTTTTTGTTTTTATCCAGTTCAAATATCAACAATCTTTGTCCAGGATAGCTGACTCCACCTTTAAGGCGTATGCTTCATTTTGAGGCCGAAGGTCTAAGTATGGAACCAGATGAATTTGTCCCATTCACTATAGCGTACTTCCTGTGTTCACTAATAAGACCCTTGGGGCTCATTGGCTGAGCTCAAGGCAGCAGTGTTCTGGTATGGTGCTAATCACTCCTGACTGTTTGACATCGTAAACCTTATAGATCTGTCAATGTGCTGTGTTCTCAGATTACTTCCAACAGCTCTCCGGCAATTATGGAATCTTTTCTCTCAACCAGTCACAGTATGCTTCAGTAGATGTTATCCCCATAAGGACAAGGACCACCTGTACAGTAGTACTGAACATCGCAGTTACACTGATCAGTTAATGCATTGGCATACTGAACAGTTCCTATGAAGAATCTGTGGTTGCTGAATTATATTACATCTGGTCAGAGAATCAGTGGGGCAGCTACAATGTATGCCTACAGTGTGTGAATCAGAAATGACTCATCGCCTCTCATCGAATGTATCCTCGTTTGACTTTTGCAGAGCAAAGTGGCAGGAAAGAAATCAATTTCTAATGACACGATGGGCATGGGCGACTGCTTCTCAATTATTTATGAGTGAAACACTATTAAACTCACCAACAGCACATTTGTTTGGGCCTATTATATGATGAGAGATGACAGTATCACCTCCTTACATTGCGATACTATCTTATTAAAGAAATAGTGTGTCTTTTAGGAGTTTTATATTTAACAAATCCAG
>JAODUG010000021.1:2467678-2487678 GCA_027564795.1 Aphredoderus sayanus | reverse complement strand
CTGTTAACTAAATATTCATATATAATAACCAGCAGAACACAAATAGACAAGGGATAAACATTTATTGAGAATGTACTGTACATCAAACTACATACAAAAATACTATGCATTATGTTATATATATACTGTATTTATATCATTTTTTGTTTTAGTTTTGTTTAAACAAAAGGTATACTTCACAGTCATGTTACATGGAAGCTGTATGAAGTTATACGTTTTGATTGATTGCCATAAGTGTAAAACACTTAAAAAATGAACATCTCAGGGTTTACTAGCCTAAGGTTGTCAGTGTCACTTGACTATATATGGTATAGAAAATTACATGTGCTTTGACAGTTGGTAAAAATTACATCTTTTTTTCTCCTGGGCAATAAAGTGCTGTTTTACATAGCCCATTGCTTCACCTGCTCCTTAAGGCATGCCATTCATTCTGCCATTCACATCTGGTGTGTTCTGAACTTTCAGCGTGCTCCATATGAGACCAACAAGGCTGAAACAAACATGTTTTGGTTACATCATTATGTAAAATGGTCTTTGTAATACACTGAATTGGTTGTTCCACACTTGTTTTTACTTTGTCCTGAAGGCACTGTGTACACATGTTTTACTATGAACAGTCAAATGTTTTATCTTACTCAAGCTACATTTTAGGAAGTGCATCACATCATTATCAGTTATGGTGCTAATTACATATGCACAAAGGACACCCTGCGGATTGTTGGCTACAAATGGACCCTGTATGTTCCTTACACAATATATGACCATGTCAAAGTGCCAGTTTGGAGGAAAGTACCATAGCCTAGGCTTATACATTCAAATGTTGACTACAGTTAAATGCTAAGAATCCAAAAGATCCAAACACTTAAGATTCAGGACAACTTGGGGAGGAACTTTATCTATATTGCTCATTTACAATAGATTCAAAATGTATTCTACATTATTCAGCAACATCTAGAATGAATGTGAAATAGTTCACAAAGCTAAACTAACACATTTATTTCCTGATATATTATGTTTACTTTTCTAATTCCGTAATATGTGCTGTGTGAATATCAACACTGACTAATGGGCCAGCTCTTCGAAATCAGAGAGCTGTTTCATTTGCTCCACTTGCATAGAGTGCCTTCTCACGAGCTTCTTCTTGGCCTTGAGGACGCCCGTCTTTGGTGTGTTCGATGCTACCGGAGCGATATGTCTACCGCCCGTGGCCAGAGGTGAGGAGGGCTTGCTACTGACCCCAATGTCAGGAATGGGGGGGTTCGGGTTAATATTGAGCGGGGGCAGATGGCCAGGCCTGGTATGGGAGATGTGGTCCAGAAGCAGGGTCCCAGAGCCCCGCCTCTCCAGGAGGCCCGGCGCCCGCCTGCGCGCGCTTCCAGGGGACGACACGCTGGCGTTGCTCTCCAGGGACTCCCTGGAGCTGGTGAGCAAGGCCAGCGGGGAGGTGTTGAGCTTCCTCCGCTCCACGGGGACCTTGGGGGAGTCCAGCAGGGCGGAGTCAGAGTACAGCTGGGAGTCCGAGTCGTAGTGCTCGTTCCCCAGCCTCCTCCGGAGCACGCCGTCCCTCGGGGAGGCCGAGCCACCGGCGCCCTCCTGCTCGGTGGGCACCGTGCTGCGCCACGCCAGGGGCTGGTGCTGCTGCTGGCTCAGGGAGCGCTCGTAGGCCGCTTTGGACGTGGGGGGCACTGAAAGGGAGGTGGTCATCTTGCAGGGCAGCTCGCCCACGAGGGGGAATAAGCTGTCCTTGCCGTCGACGCTGTTCTGCCGTGGTAACGGCGACCTCTTGTTCAGAGAGAGGCCATTCACGGCCGTGACCGCCTCCTCTTCGGCTCTGCGGCCGTCGTCGTGGGCGGCGGCGGCGGCGGCGTTAGCCGCCAGGACCGAGGGCGCGATGAGCCCCCAGGGCTCCGACTGCAGCCGCTTCAGCTGAGGCAGGCGCGCCCGCTTGGGGTTGGCCTGGGGCCCGCCGGGGAGCTTGGCTGCAGAGCCACCGGGCGCCTTCAGCTTGGTCTGGAACGCAAAGACGGTGTTCTGCTGTTCGCCCGCTCTCGCCGGCGGAGACGCGCTGAAGTCGATGTCGGAGGGGGAGGCGCAGTACGCGGGCGAGCACCTCTCGTCCAGCTCCGGCGACGGAGGAACGTTCAGGTACTGCTTGGTGGTTTTGGTGCCGGACGGCGACTTATCTGTGGTTATGATGATGACCTCCTTGCCTTTGGCCTTGCACGCATCCAGGAGCAGTTTCAACGTGTCCTTGTCATCGGCGTTGATGGCGTGGACCAGGGCCGAGGAGCCGGTCCTGTCCTCCAGGCTGGGGTCGGCGCCGTTGGTCAGCAGGTGATCGACCACCTCGTGTCCGGCCCTGTTGATGCACGCGTGCATCAGGGCCGTCCTGCCCGCTTTGTCCTGTATGTTGGGGTCCGCCTGGTGGTCCAGGAGGTACTTGACCAGCTTGGACTTGCTCACGCTTTGCTGGTCGCTGTGTCTGGACATGCAGGCCACCATGAGGGGCGTCTCGCCGCGCTCGTTGCTCTCGTTGATGTAGGCGCCGCCCTCCAGGAGAAGCCTGGTGAGTCTCAGCCGACGGAGCCACACGGCCTTCAGGAGCGAGTTCCCATCCGTCCGCAGCTCTAGTATATCCGCCATCTCCCAGAGTCACAAATATTTCCCCTCCCACACTCAGGCAGTTACAGCCCACATCCCTATAAAATAAACGATTGAAGCTTTTTAACTACATTGCAAAAATCATATCAAAGAAATGTTTTTCTTGAAAGCTTTGTAGATGCAAAGGACAATCACTACCAGTAGATGGCAGCCTTTTCCCAAATAATGTTTCACGGAGTTGTAGTCTAATTGTGTCGAATCTATAATTTAAGCAATTGCTTTTTTATTCTAATTCAATTAGTTAAATAAGATAAAACACACACACACACAAAAACAATCAAATCCATAGGAGTCTAATCACAGCTGGTTTTTCAAATCAAACGGGTGATAACAGGTAATGTCTTCTTACTTTTGAAATAAACATTCATCTTTTAAATGATAGATTATTACTTTGATTATTCAACAGTAGACTACTGTGTAGTCTCTATTATATTTAATGTCATAACAGAATTGTGTCTTGGTCATTTAACTATAAAATATACTGCATTTTTAAATTCAATTGAATGAGATATTCCATGTCAAGCTATTTAGACAAGCTGTATGACGAACAGCAGGAGACTAACTGGCACACATATTTACTGTAGTCGAATAAAGGAGTCGTTGTCCATGGTAGCTTACTGAAATTAGATAACTTGTCGAAGACGCGCTCTTTTGTCGTGTGAATGTGATTGCCTCGTCTTTGCGAGATGACAGCATGGGAAAACATTGACATATTGACAGTAGGCTATATATAAAGGCTGAGGCAATCATCTTGTCCCACACAAAGAGGTGAAACAACACCAGTAGCTACAGTATAATTAAGCATACAGTTTATTGGATAATCTAAATATGGCTTAAAATTTGTTATTTTCTACACACAAAATAGCCCACCTACTGAATATAGCTTACCTGATAAGAAGACAGGCTTGCCATTTTCAGGGCACCCCAATGTTTTGACATTTAAATGAAAAAACAAAAACACCCTTTTCGCTGATTAAAATAGGAAAGTTTGCTGCGTAATCATCAAATATCCCTTTTTCGTCCTAACTGTTCCAAAAGGTGCTTGCTCGTTAAGGTTTTGTTTAGACTGTAATAGCTCCACTGGCACCATGCGAATGAGCTCCCTCGCTTTTGTTATTGATGCACTTTACATCATCCCAATAGGCATCATTCTTTTCACTGCGCACTCAAGAATCACAACCTCTAGATGGAGAGGTTATAAATAACTTAGGCTACTTTTTTGCTTGTTGAATGAAACGCGTATTCTTCTGACGTCAGAGTCGACCAAAATACATTTCGTCTTGTGAAAAAAAATGTCTAAAAACACACATTGTCCAATCGATTGTTTTCTTCCAAAGAAATGTAATTCCTCGTTGCAGTTGTTGTTATTGTTGTTCTTGTTAGAATATGATCATCATTAGTCTTAATAGGTGAATCATCTGTAAATGCTTATATTTCTATACAATCTGAAGCCTCAAGATTAGTTTCCTTTCGTTTAATAAATCACATGCAAATGCTGCATATTATATAGCTGGGCAATGCTCATCCAAATCTAAAACCAAAATGTAAAATGTTTAAAAAATGTCAATACGGTGTAGGCTACATTATACAGTATATATATGGGTTCATAAGGTGGAAATTCCATACAGTAGCTCTACTGTGTATGTTTTACCGTTCATTATTTCATTTATTGGAGGATGAATTACACATTTTTAATAAAACATAACAAACTCACCAGTGATAAATGTTATACAATTACACAATTAAAGAGCCAAAACTTACCAACCATCACAGCCTTATAGAATCTAATAGGGATATTTCTATTTTTAGGTTGCTATGAGACAGCAGAGAAGCAGTTTCTAATGAGAGCAGTGATGTTCTCAGCCCTGCAAAGAACAGGTAATCAGAAACACAACATTGCACCAAGAACCAGGCTTTCACAGCATTTACCCAAATACTTGAGTTTTCCATTGACACAAAGAACCCACAAGCCCATTGGCTTGTACGCTTCAGACCTCAGCCCTTTTCCTTTGAAGAGGAAACAAAACACTTTATAATCCCATCCCAAACAATAATTTCAGGTCCCTAGAACCCAGTAGCCAATGATGGTTGCGATGTCTTACCTTCCACTGCCTGTTAATCTCCAGAGACATGCACAGTGCTTAAATGAGATGGCTTAACACAGAACATTGTCACCTGCTCACAGGGTGCTGTTCCACTCAGGTTGAGAGCTTTGCTGTGTAGTGTCCATCTGCACATTTATAATGTTCCCTGCCAATATCATACTTGATGCAATGAATGTTAATTCAGGGTTTCTATGTTTGTTGTTAAAACACTTTTTAAACAAAGACAAGAACATGTTACTGTTTAGAATAATGCAGGCCATACTGTAGGTGTTGTCAAGCAACAAGTAGTGCAGTGGGCGTGAAATCAGAGGCTGCGTAGATGTTTTGATGCCAATAAGTCGTCTTGCTTTTGTCAAGTAGACAACAGAAGAAAAAAATGATTTACAGTTTATAATATTTCATTATTTAATCATTCTAATCACATTAAAGCTGCATGTAATGTAATGCACTGGCTTTTCTGTCACTTTACCAGTGGGTGATTATAGACTGGGGATCAGAAGGAAGGGCAAAGCAATATGCCGAAGCTTACTGGTTTAGACATGTTCATTACCGCAGGAACTACAGGGATGTCAGCAGTCCTCATACAGTATGATCTTTGCCCCGCCATTGCTGTTGTCATCAGTATATCAAAGGGGGAAATAAATAATTAAAGTTGAGAATAAGCCCACGGGAGCTGTTTCCATTTTCAGATGTCTTACATCACACCTGCGGCTCTTCCCCCATCTAAATATAACCATTCCCTGCTCTGCATTGTGAGATGTTACTTGACAGACTAAAACGTCACTAGAGCTATTGGTGGATCATATTGTGGTAAATTTAAAACACACATGAATGTTAATCAGCAATCTAAATTAGTTCCTCTGAGTCTGGCTAGCCAACCCAGCCGCCATTAACCTTTTAAGAGAAGCATGTGGATAGGAATTTTAAATTGATGCCAATGAAATGTCAGAATGGATGCTGGCTGGCAAGCCATGCCATCTTCAAAACGAAATACTAAACAAAACAGTATCAGAAAAAACTGCAGTTTAAAATGCAGGTTATTGAAATTCCTTTACTGTATGTGATTGTATGGTCATTATAAGATACAGTGTGTATACAGTACAGTAGCATATACTATACTGTATATGGACACATACATATGTGTGTATGTTTAAAGTGTAAATATACACCGTATCAGGAATACAGTAGTTAAAACAATCCTCCATGCTGACCCACTGCTAGATGCTGTTTGACATTTGGCATAATTCTTCAGAGCACATGATGATTTGTATTTTGTTTGTCCTTCACACCATTTCACGGAAGCCTTTACGTCTTAGTAAATGAGGCATTCAACGCAAATACTTCATCATTTGGGTATTGTTTATGCTTGTTCCACTGAGCTAGATGTCTCTTTAAAAAGCGAGTCTGACATTCACATGGCATTTGGTGTCCCAGCGATTGTCTCAAATGAATGTGTGGGCTGTGACAGCAATGAACTGGCATGAACCCTACTGCAGTTTTGCACAGGATTGGCTTGATGCATCCCTCCTACCATGGCAAATTTAGGACATGCCTCCCATCTAGTTTAAACTCCTGCCACCCCTCACATATGTTGGCAACGATTTTGCTCTTGCACTTGTAATTATGTCCTGTGAAATATTACACATTACCAGACCCTTTAATCTCTTCATATTTAGAAGTGCTACTTTCTCGTACTTGATGTCTTGAAATGGTTCCACTTTCCCTCTTCTTCAACGCCCCTTCTGTTCTCTCACATATCACAGCGCAACCAACACCTGCTTCCTGGCAAGCCGTCATTGAGTATTATTCAGGAGCATTATACAAGCAACAATTTTGCTCGGTCATTATTGTCTGGGGTGGCTGTATCCTTGGAGACTGGTGAATATCTAATAAGGAGTTTGTTACACATTTTGCGGAGTGGATGCTTTGATGTCCTCTGTGTTGAATTTTTTGTTTCAGTTTAACATGCAACTAATGATGCGGGGAGCTTGAAGCTTCAGCATTAGTTACTTAACTCCCATCTCCACTTATTGGAAAGTGTTGTGGAACCTTTAATTGGATATTGGAAGAGGTGGTATCTCAATGGCCCCTCAGTAATGAAATAGTCAAGACGATACCACAGATCATAGTGTTGGTAATATCATCCAGAATTCTGTTATCAACATCTGACCTCAACTACGGTCTCTCAGGGTACCTTTGTCTCATTCTATTCTGTTTGCTTTAATTCTCTTCCTACTGTAGCTGACAGTGTTTTCAGTTATATTTCCATAGTTGTGGAATTACCAAATTCTCTGTCCTAGCTACAGAAGTAAGCAGCAGCCAAATCGAAAACTGTCACACTCCTGTTCACACCACCAAATAAAAAGCTTTCCAATTTATCTGCACCCCATCGAGTGAACAAGGAAGCTTTAGTTTATGAGATTTTACCTCCTTTGATCAGATGTTGTTTAGACCAAGATATTACATCTCAATAGTTTTAAAAACGAATATAGTATTTACACTATACAATATATATATATGAGAAATGAAAAAACTTTGTGCTTTCATTACTCCCCAAAGAAGTTAGTGAGTTGTATTTATAGCCATTTTAAAAGAAAGTGTTTCTGTGTTATTGTGCATGTGTATGTTCTGATGGCATCTTTGCCTGCACTTCACACCCCTGAGACTGTGACATCTTTGACACCATGAGACACTGACCAGAATACATCTCTGCAGCAGCACAAGGTAGAAAAGATCTTTTTCTGCATCAGTTGTTGGTGGTGACGTCAAATCACTCCTGTCTATCCTTCTGGATGTCAGCTCATCTGCAGAATAGGACGTGACAGGACCAAACAGAAACAAGCAGACCGCCGCATATGAATCCCCCTGAGGTGACGAACCTAACAATAGACTCGAAGCATCAAAAATATAACCGTAAGACTGGCTACCTTCCCGATCACTTTATGGCTGAGTCATCATCTTGCTACTGTACAGTATATATTTGATTAATCACTCAACAACTAATTCAAATGTAATAGTACAGTATATTGCATTTATATACCTGTAAGTGTGAAGGTAGGTGTTTAGGTAGGTGTTTAATCAGCCATAATCCTGCTCAGACAATGAGAGGCTGGTGAATGGATCTTTTTGTGAGGAACTCTGATTGTTCTTGGGTTCCACAGATAAGAGAGTGTGGAAAATAGAGGGAGGCAAGTAGAGAGAACTGCAGCTGGCTCTAATCAACCGTGTTGGGGGGTGGGCAGTCTTGGCAGGTACCAAAAGACAAATACAAGTCTGCCTTGTGCTATAGGAACAGGGCCATACAGTATCAACCATAACCATCAAGTACTATAATCCAGTTCTACACATATTCTCTGAATTAACATCACTTTGTTGAATTGCCATGACTGCAATGCAAAATGTCATGATTACTAGTACTGAATAACCGCCTTCCACTGTGCAGTCATTGATCCAAATTGACCTTTTTCAAGATTACCCTTATTAAGATGTTTTCATATCATTTATTGCCCAGAATGCCCAGACTGTGAATAACCATACATCTATTTGAATTGTTGAGGCCCTTCCATTGTCTGAAAGTCTCTGTCGATATCGGTTCCATCTGGCTGAAACCACAGATATAGAACATTTAAATAGGACTGCATCACTAGGGTGTACCCTGTTATAACATTCTAGTCTTGATACATATTTAATCAAGTAATTTAGAGAACCGTCTCAAATAGCAATTGCTTGTTGATGAAACAAACAAAAAATCCATTGAATCATCAATGTAAGAAAAATGGGGCCAAATGAAGTACTTTTTAAATGCATAGAATTCACCCATATACTGGTTTCCTATACTTTATGAGTTCCTGATGTGCCCATGAGGTTTAGGATTGAGATCCCTAGAAAGTGTTCCCCTGGGCCAGCAGCTCTCATACCTGACTGAGCAGATCGTGATAAGAACCAGTTATCTTCGCCTCACAGCATTTCACATCCCAGAGGGACATTACCTCTCTAAGGAGACAAGGCAATGTAGGATTCGATCAAGCCTGCATGGTTCCATTTACTCTGACTTTTCAACATCACCTTAAAGGCACCAGTACATCAAGCTTCTGCAAAGTAATTATTAGTGCCCTCATGGAAAATGTTGTCATTTGTATTTGATTTGATGAGTATGGCAGCAATCCAAGAGCTGAGGTTGATTCCTGCCCAGGCACTGTAGACATACAGTATTAGACTTTGCCATTATTTTATCCAGGTGCTTAAATTCATTTCCTGTGGGGGTTTGCAGGTGCACAATGATTATGTATAGTTTGAGGCAGTAATTTGCAACATGCACTGATATACATTCTAATATAAATGCTTTGTTTAATCTAGCACAAATCTTCAATTAGACACAGAAACAGTTTAATTGTCATACTGTAAGCTTGACATAGCAACCTTCACAGTCTACCTGTCTAGATCAGATCTTGGTTTAAGTAACTTTTTTCAGAGTTGTCTTGTCTGCACAACAAAACCAAGAAAAGCCATGTTATTTTTTCATTTTCCAAATAGATATAGTTCTAGAGTTTTCACACTAGGTCTTTTATTAAACCGTTACAGTTTTGGCACACATTTAAACGTATTTTATTATAGCTGCATACTGTACAGTATATACAAGTAGGACAGTACATGATATGGGATGTTATGTAAACATATGTGATGTGTGTTCATGTATCTGTGTATTCTATGTAAAAAAAAGAAAAGAAAATAGTGAACATTCCTTCCAGAATTATCTGGAGAAAGTTCTCTGCTTATGGAAAGTCACAAAACATCCAGAATAAAAAATACTGAATTATAATTTGTTCATTTTGGCAACAGATGTTCTGCTTGATGTACTCAGTGTTATTGTGTCATACACTGTGTCTATTCAGTGCGACACATTGAACACATTATGAATATGATTACATTAGCACTGATCAAAGGGTTTAGCATGCATTTGATTTGCTAAGTGCACCTTGACAAAATGGCTGAAACACATAATGGTAGCAGGGAAACCACAGCAAGATGTATTATACGTTAATGCAAATCCTGCGTGTAAAGAGGAAGCTGTGCTTCTTACTAAATAATACTTCTGCAAGGCAGGCTTTGTTGAAAAATAAACAAGATAACAAATACAATTATTTATTCAGGAGTCTAATTTGTAATTAAATCTTTTATTGACTCTTCAGTTCAAGATTTTTCCAGGCAGCTTTGTTAATTATCTGCAACATCCTGTCCTGATAACACATGAAGGCATGCATGCAAATAAACAAACATGGCAGCTTCAGCTGTATAGTCAGCCATTTTGGTTATGATTTTCTATGTACTCCGGGAATGTCTGATAACAAATATCTACTAATCTGTGACCACAGCTAATCTGTGACTACGGCCAACTCAGGTGCCTCAAATATTTAAGAAGATAAAATACAGTATGGGAATATTTTGAGCTGTCACTGTGAAATTAATTGAATTCACAGCAGTGCTGTTTATTGATAACTCATGCAGCTGAATGCTTTTAATAGTTGTTGTTGTTGCTGTTGTTACAGTAGCTGCGACAATGTGATTATACAGACTTTCACTGTGAGTAATTCTGTAGAAGTACAGTAGGAGCATTTATTATTAACATAAAACCCACAATGCCACATTTTTGTACTGCTTTATTAAAAGTGCCTAGGTGTTTAGCTTGCTGCTACACCCAGGGGCAATTACGGAGACAAATACAGTATACTCTGTGGTACAAACATCCTAGTCTGCCTTCAAAGCATATTGTAGAATCTGACTGAGACATTAGTTGCAAAACCCCCACTAATTTAAAGAGAAATCTTGCTAAATGTGGATATAATTGTGGGCATTTTTCACTTATGAGGTGTGTAGTGTCCGTTGTAGCGATAACTACAGTAGTCATTTGGATAAAGTACTACATGTTCTGTTACACAGTATAATTTGGCTATAAGCAAAATATTGTATTTATATCCAGTTTATAATTGTATTAATACATTTGATAATATACAGTTTACGATAACTGACCAGTTCAGAATCACACAGGTTTTGTGTGAGAGGTATTTCAGCTATATTGGCAGGAATTTTCTTTTGTTTTAAGCTATATAACCTTTGCCTGACCTGCATGCCAGACACATATGTAATTTATAGCAATTCCCTTTTATTTTATAAGGAGGTTTAATTTAAGTGTGCTGTTATAAGGAAGAGCTACTGCATCCCGAAATAGCTTACTTCTACATATTGCCTGGAAAGTTGTATTTCCCAGCATAGCCAAGTTATTCTCTGCAGTTCTGAAAATGATTAATGTGATTCCCAATCCAGGACAACCAAATGGAGAGCACAATCCACAAGGGAGTTTTGATGTTACTGAATGGGGCCATCCAACACAATAAATAAACTGGTGCAAAGAAGTTTAGTCACAGTTGAGCACTCACACTACTTTAGAGGGACTTCAGTTTTTGCATTATTTCATGAAATGATGCTTGTTTTGTAACTACAGGATATACATTTAAGGTTACCAATTTACAATAAAAGGTAGAGCATTCTTTTTTAAATTACTTTTATCCATCTAAATTTCACATAGTTTGTTATCAAAATATATACATTAGAAATGTTTTAATGATATGCCCTCCACTTTATTTGAATGATCTATTCTGCCTTTGTTTTAACTTCTAAATCAAGCAGTGCCCATTATGGTATTGAGGAATATGATATATGGTAGTGTATTTAATGTTTGCTGCTGTAAAAGGTGCTTCAGTAAAAAATAATCGTCTTAATCAATGTGATCAGTCCTGCACAGCCAGGTGTGTTCAGAAGCTCATTGAGGCACAGTCACATCGGTTATAAATAAACCAAATAAAGGTGGGTGTCGTCAGTGACCCTTGAGATGTAGCTTTGGAGGCAAAGAGGTGAAAAGGCGGACATTTATCCTGAAGAAACTAATAAAGCACTGTCTGTCAGCTGGGAGGTGAGTCAGCCCAGAGCAGCATCATTAGAGGATGGCAGAGCTCTGTTCGGTACCTCTGAAGGGGAATGACCATGCACCACACAACACCACAGCCGTCAGAGACCACCAGGAAACACATGGCTATCACTGTTCTACAGCCATTCTGCTGCTGTTCTACAGCTCTGTTGAGGAAAATGAGAACTAAAATAGGAAAGTATGTATATTATGGTATTTTAGGAAATTGTCATGGTAGCCATTTTCTCCTTACAGAATACATCAGGTTTTTGAATAAAAACATGTTTGACTGTCAGAGTCATCGTTACATTTCTTTTACGCAAATACTTTCAGAAAACCAAAAAGCTCCCCAGACATTATATCCAGACAATAATACCCTTTAGTTTGTCAAATACATCAGTTCCCAAGTAACGGACCCACTATAAAATGCTGTGATTCATTAGTTTGCTACAAGCAACAAAGAAATACAGCACATTAATGTCATCTTATTAATGTCAGCACATGGTAATGTCAGCTTATTAATTTGTTTAATTTGATTATTTAAAAGTGAATATAATGAGTCTACTGTACTTTGAGGTACCTGTAGGCAGATCTGTTTTTAAGCCTTGAAATATTTTTTTCTGATACCTATTAGCTGCGTTGTTATATTTCTGTTCATGTATAATGATTAATGTAAATATCTATTTTAGGAATTTTAAACTTTAGATATTTATAATAATCATACACATCTGAGCTAGCCAGCAAGAGACTCAATGCTACCAATATACAATAATTAAAGTGATTTGTTTATATAATTTTAATATATTTATCCAATTATTTGATGGTGTGAAAAATGATTTGCCATTTTGCCTCATACTATTAATCTTACATCTTTTCTCACCCAGTCAAAAAGGTTAATTGATTTGTGTTCTTAGTTCTTAGATCATGAATGGTTATGTTTTTAAAGAAAAAGAAATGCTCGACTGTCCTTTGGCTATTTTTAAAATCACAAATATTTAAATATCTCTGCTTCAGTGTGCTGGCAAACAATATACTGGAATGTAGAATCTCTAAGATTGTGTTGTTATAATTTAGCTGCTTTGTGGCAAGCGACCATAAGAAGACAAGGCTATTTGGCACACATGCTCATATACGTGACAGAACATTGCTTATTAGCAGGTGCATGTTGCCATGCTTCTTGTCAATATTGAAGAATGGAAACATGACAGTTTCACAAGCAGACTGCTGAGCTGTCTGCATACTTGGCACATAAAGAGGAAACATACATGCATAGATATGCAGTGTATACAGTAACATGGACATCATTTTCACCGAGGTACCGACGTTCTTATTATATGGTTTAATCCATCTCCTGTATTCTTTGCACAAGTAGTACACTGAAGAAAGTAATCCTGATCATAACATACGTAGATTGCACGTAGATACGTAGTTATAGATCCCTCCTGTGAATAAGAAGCTGACGTAAGGGCTCACAGTAATTAGTGTCACCAGTCGTTTTGCCATGTGACATCCATAGCAACTGCTGCTTTCATAGCATTGCCAAAGCAGCGGGTGCAGTGTTGCTCTCCAAAAATGAAAGACAGGACATTTTTGTTCTTTTCTTTTTTTTTTGTGCGGGTCCTGAACACACATTGATTTGTTTTCATTGGAAACTGTCATTAGTCATTGTCCTCTATGGTTGGTTGGTACAGATGCTGTGGGTCTGGGCAGGCTGTTGTGTGCCACAGTGGCTACGGAAGTGTGTGCCAGGAGGAACTGTGAGGAGCAGATGGTTGTGGTGTGCTGTTAGCTAATGATGGGGATGTGTTACCCATTAGATTGGAGGAGGTGCGCTTGACGAGCTCGCCATCATTTCTCATTTCTCAACAACTTGAAAATCATCTCACGCTGCAACGTTATATATGGAAAGATCTACTCATACATTGATGCATGATATTGTGGCTCATGTCTACATCACGTCACACTGTATCACATTAATTGGGTTCAGAGATGACCTATAAGTCTGACATCTCAAATAAGGCAGGCGTTGAAAAAAATTATAGCCTAGCTGTTGTTGATGTGCAGTGCCCATTTTTCTTCAGGAGATCCACACAAACCCATTTTCCCTCTCTATTGTATTTTATTGTGTCGTCATGGAGATTGTTTTCTGTCTTTGTTTCTAATTATGGAGAAAGCGAGATGTTTTCATGAGGACATTGAATTACTTTCTTATTATCTAGTCATCAAACTGTCAATCTTTAATTGCTCCCATACTGTATAAATACCTTTCCAGCCATCAGTAAACATTCAAATTGTGAACCTTTACATGTTGACACTATACTGAAACACATCTGTAACATTAGATACTTTACATTTTCTACAGTACATGATTAGCCTGGGAAAGGTATGTGTTGTAATTAGTAGTATTTTATTATTGTAATATTATTGAATCATATGCACTTAAAGTAAATACTTCCCTTTTAATCTTGATCTGAAATTATATATTAAGAAGAGATTGTTTACAATCATTATATATTATATATGGTTAAAGGCTACAATATATGGCACCAAAATTGACCAGGGTCAAATTACGTCTTATGTGACACATGCTTTTCAATTATAAACAGATTTGGTATCTGGTGTTCCACTATGCTTCCGCTAGTTGTAACGCTGTGATTCACTGAGAAGGCACAAATTACAGCTGAAGGCTTGTCAACACGAGCAATTACTCTTTTAACCAGTTATTATTACACAGATGAACAGTAATTTGAATGCACAGGATATATAGTGTTACTGCTGATTGGGCCATAGCTCAAGGTAGGCTAATGTAAGCATTCCTGCAGAAGCTCAGGTCAGAGAAACAGAATCATGTGCTTCATAGCAAATATACAAGACATACAGTACGTATACTATCACAAATGATGTGACCATGAGACTGGCAGCATCTTTCCAGCATCATAGACACCTCCACCGCCCCCACTCACAGCTCTGTTTCAAGTACAACTGCAGCACACCTAAACATATTAATATTTCAGTGTATCACCATAACCAGCATCATCATATTGTGTCTATTCAAGCAGAGCCATCAGTGTTTCTGTGGTACAAAAGGTTTAGTATTAAATTATAATTTTCAAAATAAATGAAATATTGTACTTATGATAGTAGCCGTAATAGTGAAGACGAGTAGGTAAACATTGTATAGTCGAATAGTAGTCATTTACAGTGCTCTAGGCCAATGTTTCCCAAAGTATGGATTGGGAGGGGGTCATGAGATGATTTCCAGAAATAAAATAAAATGTAAAAGCGATTGTTACAGTTTATATATGATTTATACTGATGTATTCTGCTAATAGGCTACATTAAATGAGTTGATAATATTATGGCTGTTATCCTTCAAACACCTATAGTGGATAGTGGGATAGTGGGGGGTTGTGAGATGTTATTTAGTGGGTCTAAGGATGAAAGTTTGTGAACTCCTACCCATAGGCAAATTAAGAATATATTATATTAGCCTCATATGCTACAGTGAAGTTCAACAGCCATGTCTGTGCCTTTGATGTTGATGCAAATAAATTAGGCAGGACACTGCTAGAGGGTCCTTTACTTGACAAGTGAGGAGGCTTGAGGCACATGGATTGATAATCCCTATTTCTAAAATCAGCCCTATGTATTAACTTCATAATATCACATTGGTTGACCTTGTGCCTTTGGCTTGATTGACGATTGTTTTAGATTTGGCTAATCTAAGTTGATTGCACTCGCCTCTTTTTAAGGAGGTAATTATTTCAGTTCTGTACAGTATATCGTCAATGTGCTTGCGCACCGCACTTGAAAGCAATGAAACAACGTCCTCTTGTGGTGACTCACACAAATGCAGCATCTGTAGTGATTCTACTGTACGGTACAGTATGTATATTATATGTTTCAGGATTTATTGTTACTAAATAACAATGAGCTTAGACGTAAATTGAATGAATGTTCAAGGGATTACATCCAAAATAAAATATATTTGTTTTATTTTAGTAGACAAACTAATGATCTGCATTTATGGCCCTTGGTTAATAAAGGGTTATGCTAAAGGACCCTGTGCAGTTTATTTCTACTATTTAGCTGTTTTGTTTGAAACTCAGTACTTAATAGTTTAGTTTATAATTAGGCAGAACTATTTGAGACACTTTCTCAGAGTTTTTACAAGCACTCACAACATCACGTACAGTTTCAAATAGTTTCTACACACAACACATTCAATATAACACTGCATCTTAGAGCAATGTGTATATGTTCTGTTATCTTAAACACTAAGTTACACAGTGTGAAATTTACTGTAAGTTACACTAGATGTGTAACTACTTAGGGATGCTGGAGAAAGATTGTATTTGAACTTGATCAAAACAAAAACACCTCTCCCAATGCAAACATTGCACAGAGACTGGGATAGTGTTGTGTGGTGCGGTCTGCACCACTTTGTGTGTGTTCCCATTTACAGAGTCAATATATAATATAAAAAGTTTTTCAGTATGCGCACAGAATGGACAGCTACAGTGACTTATATGGAAATCTGATGTTATTAACTAACATTAGGAGGCAAAGCTATTATTAATGTGTAATTCTGGCCATTGTGAACTAAACTTGGTATCCCAATTTTTCTGCATTTACTTAGTTGCAGTAGATTTAATTTAGCAGTTTTTGTATTATTTGTTATTATGTTTAAAATAGACAACATTTGAAATGTACTGTAGAACACACATTTGAGATACAGTACAGTATACTATGATCTCCATTCCAGCTTACTGTATAATCATGTTAACATTTAACCTCAGTTATTTTGTGTCGGTACTGTTATAAAATGTTGTAAAATGGTCAAACAAAAATTAAAGTTTAATACATTTTCACCAACACTGTTTTACCACTGACAGCAGCTGGTATTTAAAGCAATAATACATTGAACAGATTTTTTACACCCTCAACTCAATGGCTACCGTGCCTCATTATAACACGATGATCATCTGGAACAGTAAATGCTAGTTCAATTAACTTGGAAAGACAGTGTATTTGTTCTCAGCCTCCATTGATCTTAATGGTTTCTCAAAAACATACTTTTACCATGGCTACAAGATGATTGATGGTAGATATAAAATTATTCAGAAATTAATGTGGTGTTTGAAATTGTTTGTATTCAATATATATAACCAAACTCATACAGTAGACCCTGGTGCAGGGGGTGGAATGGCGTTCAGTATGTTTTAAGCACGTAATAACAAGCCTGTAACGCCACCTGATGGACATTGGCACAGATTAGTGTCATTTTATTAATATTTGAATAATCTCCTCATATTCCTGTCTTGTATTGATGTATTGCAGCAAAATTATAAAATAGATGAAAATATGGTAAACAATGCAAAAATTTATTGAACTACTTACAATAAACTATTTTACTACCTGTATGTATTAAATGACTAGGTTAAAATAATCCTAAAGATAAAAAATGCTCACGAAACACAAAAACGTTATTTTAACTTTATCCTATACATTACTGTATCCTATACATTAGGACATGTGAAGGCATTTATAAAAGCCCTGTCACTAGTATGTTGTTATTTAGAGTGGCAGACTGGCAGAGTGGAAAAAAGACAGCACCTACCAATATGAGTTCTCAAAAAAGAATCCTGTACTTCTACACTGCCCTGGCTCCAAAAGACTACACACAACAATATCCTAGGCTTTGCAATGCATTTCTAATTTGTGGGGCAGAGCTTCTGAGAGAGCACCATATATGGCATTGAAGGGAAAAGGGTTTTTATTTAGATTTTAGTTCGAATTTAGCAAGCGTTCTTGAGAATGACTTACTATACCTTTTAAAATGCATGGACAAATGCATGGAAGTAGAACATTTTATTCTAATATATATTTTTATTTGCTGGTTTTTATCATTTGGTTTTACCTTATCAGAAATGACACGATGAACAAAATATTTAAATATGTTTTAGTTGAGCAGTTACAGTAAGACATCATTGGAGCAGTAAACTAATAAAGGTTTACAGTAATAAGGTTGAAAAGTAGATAATGGCCTAATGGCCAAATCATTATTTATTTATATTAATATAATATATTTAATATCAATACCGTATTCTGCACGATACAGTACTATGCCATGTAGGAAAGGGTCGGACACATGCCCTTATCAGTTCTCCGTCCAACAAATACATAAAGGTTGGCCTGGAAAAGTGATAAGCAGATGTGTCAAACAACAACATTTCTCTTCTGTAACATTCAATAAAGTGAGTATCCTCTCTGTCCTCTACATCCAACAGACAAAATAACATCCAGCGTTTTGATTTATTTTGTTCTGCTGTTATCTTGTCTCATGCTGGTTGAGTGAGTACTCAAATGATCTTTACAGTCACCGACCAGTACTCTGCCAGTCACTGAAAAAGAGCCAATGGCGTAAAAGTGTCCATTCCTTGTCCCAGAAGTGACTGGAAATGGTTTCTCCACAGGTGTAGTTCAGCTAGTGTACAGAATGCATGCCAATTCATGTGTACAGTATGTCACCCTGGCCCCATACTTCTCAGAAGGCACTAACTATTATAAGATGGCATACTGTATACAGCTCTGTTATGTTTGCATTTTATTCTAACTGAAAATAACTAATATTAATTTGACATTGGACAGTCCGGTCCTGTTTAGTTATATGCTTGACCCCTCTTCTGTCTGGTCTGCTTAACAGTGCTTGCTGTCTACTGACTACCAGGCACATTGGGTGCATGGGCAGAGGAAAGACAGTAACCGTCTGTGTGTTTTGGTGCTGGCTATCTCAGCCCGGTTCCTCCTCTCAGTGTGAAAGTGCCATGCAAAACAAACATGTCTCGCCAGTATCCGGAATTCTTCTCTAGAGCAACAGCCAGCAGCTTTCACAAGGATGACAGGAGATCTACTGTAGCATCTAACGAGGCCTTTGTTTCTCCACTCTGTCTTCCACACCGACTAACTGTAACTGTAACTGTAATTCTCCTCCTCCCAGCATATGTAAGGGAAGGAGTCACATTTTACAATTAATAAGCTCTGCAATTCTTGTGTGTGTAAAATTCCTTATTATTACAGTTTAGTTAAATGGTATGTCGAAAATAAATAATTATCAGGATTTGTTATCTCCCGGTCTGTGTTTTTTCTTCTTGTAGCATTTCCACAAACAAGCATTACCAAAGCTTTCAGGCACTTATACTACATTGCAGCGATGAACCAGCATTGCAGGTCATTTTTTGATGACATTCGAAGTTACAGTACAATGTTGAACCTTCCAGTTTAATGTATTGACATGATAACTGGGTGGTAACTGATATGATATGTCTCGTGTGACCTTATACCATGTAATATGTAATTTTGTGCATGCTTTCTGATTAACCCAATATTGCTGTTTGATATAAAACATGTCAGATGTGTGCATTTTGACCAAATTTACTTGTGAGGATCCCACTACCGGTTCATTGCGGAAGTACTGTATTACCTGAAGTACTGATTGAGCCAATAGTGAAATGATGATTTATGTATAGGAAATAAGTTGTATATTGTTGCTTTATAGTAAAGCCAATGGGTTGTATTGGTGGGAAACGTTATTATCATGGAAATTTGGATGGGGTGATACTCCTTTCAGACATATCTTTCTTTCTCTAAAGATACTTCAACCCTTTCTCGTTTCTGTTACCGTCTTAAGGACTCACAAGTCCTCTACTAAGCAATAAGGTATAGGCCATGCCCAGTAATGGTTGAATGCTCTTTTTCAGATAGTTTTGTTCCTGCATGCTTATGTCTGTGAACAGCAGCCACTCTGTTCAGTAGAGGGTTGATTAGCCCTTCCTGGGAGAGTCAGCTAATCCTATTAATAATGCCCAGAGTGAGGAGTGAGCTTTAGGACTGGCTGTGATGTGCTTTAGGCACCTGGACAATGTCTTTGTGCTTGTGGCACCCATGCCACCCACATCAAATTGATTCCTGTATAAAATGGATAACAAATGTTGCAATAAACTAGTATTGTATACTCTTGTAAAGTTCAACGCGTATATCCACAATATTTATTGAACAGGCTCCCGAAGTGTCATTAATCCTCCTGTTGTCCTCCAGGTCAAACTGACCCATTGTGGCAGATAGAAGGCGTTAATCCTACTTACACAGACTTACACAGCCATATATATATATATATATATATATATATATATATATCCCTTGTAATGTCCTCCGGGTCAGAATGACCCAAATCACTAGCTCTTTGTGGCAGATAGAAGGCGCTAAACCTAATT
>JAODUG010000021.1:2433227-2467578 GCA_027564795.1 Aphredoderus sayanus | reverse complement strand
AACACATAAATCATACACAATCAGATGGCGCCGCCGTGTGGCCAAAAACTAGATTTCTGAGTACATTACGAGGGTTATTCTTCAGTACACTCACAGCTGACAAAAATAGACTAAAACAAAACAATACTAATGTATTACTCTATAGGCCTATACCTTTACTGACAACACTGGCAAAGGTCAATCAATCAAACATGGTGTAATAAAAAGTGGATTAAGGGAGCTACGGAATGGTCTGTGATTAGTCACTTGCATTATAGCAGTTGAAGTAATATTATTATTATTAGTAATTAATATGTTCTAACTTACATGTCCCTATATAATAGAGTACCACTTAAATTATTATTGAAATTATTTACTTAAATTATTATTATTATTATTATTATTTAAAGTTACTTGTAAGTAGTCATTTATGTACTAACAGGTATGCTTGTTAGAGTAACAGTGTAGTCCTGGACTCTGGGGCCTGCTGTCTTCACAGTGGCGAAGGCCACCATTACATTGGAGAACAGAGCTGAGAAGCTGACCTCCACCTCCACTCCACAAAGGAACGCCACACGCTTCTTCCTTGGGAGCTCTACAAATAGTATAAAGGACACAAAAACAAATTCACCAAAAATATAACAATAGTGTAAAGAAATCTCTGGAAAGCTGCCAAGATCAGAGATAAATGTATTTTAAGTTATGTTAACTGGTCTGTATTTTTCTATTAATATTTATTATTCTCTTTCAGCTGATCTTCTAATTACATTTAGCAATACATTTCAACAAGTCCAAATGAGGTTTACTCGTCCACTTGATATTCTCAAATTAATATATGATGGCCTTTCAGTGAAAAGGTAAAAATCAGGAAGTTTTAATATGACAAAAACAATAAGCCTTCCTTCCCTCAAAGAGGAATATAATTAGCAATAAATACCAGTTCCCCATTTTATGTTATACGAAAATATTAGCACTAAACAGCTTGCTTGGTTAGAGACCTGAAAGTTAAATGCAAAGCAAACAATATCACATTATGGCCATGTCCCAATGTCAGTGGTGCTCCGTCATTCTATTACCATCTACGAGCACAAACCCTCACAAACGCAGAGAGTCTCTCCCATGCTTGGCACCAAAGCACCCACAAAATCGGCACTTATGGTTATGACATGTAGCCTACTAACATATTGTGTTCTTCTCATTAAAGATCAACTTCAGACTAAGTGTTTCAAAAACTAAATACATTCAGCTTTAAGCTTAAATTTGAGCTTTTAATGAAACTGGTTGTAGGTTGACTTAGTTATGGTGATATCATATTTTCTATCGCATCCCCTGGTTTATTATTTGATGGGGAAAATACTGATTTAAGCAACATCTCTTCAGCTCACCATTTGCTTGTTTCCAGCATGCATCTCTCAGATGTAGTTCCCTTGTGTGTCCAGTGGTCATGACAGCATCTGCAAGGGACCGAGGCTCCTTCAAGGTGTGTTTGATCTCAACTGCCTGCTTGCCTCTGACCAAGCGGTCTCTACCTAAATCTGAGGGTCAAAAAGAGAAAGAAAGGTTTATTTTAACATCTCTTGAGTAGAATTGACAATCAATAGAGTTGAAAAGAATTAGCAAAACATTGAAATATAAAAGTACACATACAACCAGGGTATATGCTGTGGATTAGCTTGAAATATACACACTAAGCTTTAAAATGGAATTTCAGATAATAACGCCATTAACTAAGAAGAGGTAAAATTGCTAAAGCTTACTGTCATATTTCATTTGTCACTCCATTACAGGTCTAAACACGAAAACTCAAGCACACACACATACACACATGCGCACACACGCACGCAGACTGCTGTCATTAGGGCATCCCGTCCTAGCTGCACTGCTTTGTAACTGAGCCCTAGAGCGTAGCGGCAGTCACCGGACAAGCGGTGAAGCAGCTGTCCTGCACTCTGTAGCTCTCAGGTTCCTCGCTGTCCTCCAGCCAACGGTGTGACTTTCCAGCGAATGAGGTCACATGCTAATGTAACGCTGCTCCGCGAAATTACGGCCACTGATTTCAGCACCACACAGTGCCGACAAACAACCAACCACACCCTTACCCAGTCACAACAAGTCTGGTGTAAACCACTTCACTAGCACTAGGTAGTGTGCCATCACTAGCACTAGCTAGTGATGTAAGTAAGAATAGAGAAAGGCAGTATGCCTGTGGCACACCCACCAGACATAAAATAAGTTCACATCTGGAACACCTGTATTCCTGTTTTTATACTCCCCCATGAAATCAGATGATATCTAACCACTTTAATATTAATCCGTCCTTCACCTGATACGGAGATGGCTCTCCTATAGTGATCCCCCAGGTATAATAGTAAATAGGTTACTAAAACAAACAACAGAATAAGATATTAACCGTTGACTTCAATTACAACTGGGGGATGCTATACTGCTATACTATAATAATAATAATAATAATAATAATTTGAATCTGATATTTCCCTTTAATAGCCTGTCTTCTTCAGACTGCATTTTGTGGCAGTTTATCATTAATTATAAGATGTGATGGTCAGAAAGAGGATATATAGTATATGTCTAGCCTACTGTAGCTGTTCTTCAAAACTCATTGCCTGAACCAGCAATCCTTGGCCAGATGCCTTCTTTACCTACTAATACCATTTAGTTGGAGAATACACCAAAACATTTAAGAGAAGGACACAGAAACACCTGCTTCATCTTTGATACCTACCCTCAGACACTTGTTCCAACATATGTGTGACTTTCTCAGGCTTGAGGACATGCTTGTTTAGGTACTTGGTGAATATTCCAGTGCTCTTTCCCCCCTCCTGGACCTCAAAGGCTTCCGCATCTTCACAACTGAAGAGAATATACAGTATACTTTACTGTATATATTTTTACATTTAAATTAGCTATGTAGATACATTTGAAAATTACGTTTCTACCATTCTACTTTTTCTTGCCTAACGATGGAGGTATCCTTATCTCACTAAGTTAAAAGGGGAAAGGTCTCCAAGAAGTCATGTTTGTATCGCATTTTCCAGCAATGTTGACACACATCCAGCCTGAAGTGGAGGTCTGAAGTTTAACGCTGTGTGGACAAGCTGCTAGCGTTTTCTTTTAATTTAATTTAGTTCGTGGCTGGAAATTGTGGGGTTATTCAAGGGTGTGTATAACAATTTAACAGGGTAACCTCAGTAATGAATACATATATGGAGCAGATTGCTCCTTACTCTATCTATCACTTATTTTAAATTCAATATATAAAACCTTTATGATGTTTCACATTTCTTGCATTGTTTAAGATCGTATGGGATTTGCAGTTGCGCTTTTGCTATAGGACACACTGAAGAATCACAACATTGGTTGAATACGTACGTGGCATATCCATAAACAGTATTTCCACTGGGTTCCAAGGGCATGATATCTGATGCCATGCAATGCTGATTGTACCTACAGGAATAAAAAGTGATGCTTTCATTACAATCTTTATTAGTGCTCAATAAAAGTGCAAATGTGTATCTCTTAACAAGCAACAAGTGTATCACTCTAAACAAATATGAATGATTATGCTTACCATTTTCTACAAGTGTCCAATAGTATGACACTGAGAGCAGTGTGCCTTTGCTGCATGCTGAGCAATACTCTTTGTACACAGACACAGTTCTCAGGTCGGTATGGTTGTGGGGCATCAACAGCCACCAAGTAATTTCTCCCAGATCGTTCATAACCATGTCCAGCATAGTAGAACAGTCCTGCCAACAAGCACAACATATAATAAATGTTCAATTATTAAACACAATGGTACAACTAAAGCACTATTTTAACAAGTATAATACACCAATAGCATATTTTCTTTGAGTGTATTGCGGTTTTGTATTTATGTAAGTATTAACTAATTAATTAAATATAATATAAAATAGTCAGACAGCTAGTCCATAGTTTAAAACACCTGCACATACTGTGTCCATTAGCTACAACAACACACCATGATTTACTCTCATATTTGGGACAAAGTTGAAGCAAGAAAGTAAACACTGTAAAAACAGAAGTGTTTATAATACATTATACAATAAACAAAATGTCTATATTGGTGACATTATTAAAGAACATAGCTTTCCAGTTTGTTCAGCACACTGCACACCTCGAAGGTATTCAGAGATAGCTGTTATCTTAGAAAGGAATGATGTTGTGAATTTGTGTGACCATTAAAAGTCCCATGTTTCTCCTTTCCACCTCTACACTGCCCACGCGGCAGTTTCAAAAGAGTAATGCCGACGCAATGTGTCAGGGTTAGCGACGCGTGACAAGTTGAGAGGGCGAAAGAAAGATTTAAAAAGAGTATACTATTCTGCTTTGTTATGTAGGTCAGCATCTTTCCAACAGTCATTCGCGCACACATGCGCATGCACACACACACACACACACACACACACACACACACACACAAGAACACTCACCATATACACCCTTGTCAAGGAGCTGTATAAACTTGTCAATAGCAGCCATCATCTCCTCCTTTGTCAGGTCCAAAAGGGACACTACTCTGAAGCCAAGCTGTCGTAGGAGGTTTGCCAGCTCATGCACGTCCATAGTTGGTGCCATCAACCTTGGGTGGTGGTAGTAATTCAGATTGCCAATGAGGAGCGCTACTTTGTCAGAGGCTGAAACAGAGAGCACGGACAAAATCTAATTATAGTAACATGAGGAAACAGTAACAGAAATGTATTTCCCTCTGTCATGACACACCAGAGGAACTGCAATCTGACAGAAATGTGGAAATAAGTTGCCTATGCATTTTGTTCCATTACTTTACCTGTGGGTGGTGGGGAACTGAACTTATCAGCTGGCACTGTATTCAATGTAAAGGCAGAAACGTCATTAATCAATTATTCATTCATAAACACTGACAAATAATAATAATTGTTTTATTGTTTATATTTATTTGTTATTGTGCATGTGTCAACATCAAACAATTCAAATTGTTGGTACCGTCTACTTGAACCATATCACAGCTACTATGGGAATATCAATATGCCATTAGTTTCGTTTTATGTCACTTTCCTGTTGTATGCATAACTGACAAAGTACTATAAGGAGTCAGGCAACTTCCTTTTTTAGTAAAGAAATGGGAAAGTACCTCCAATCTTCACTCTACATTATGCATAACTGCTAAATAAGTGGAATCACTTAAAGTATTGTGACTTTCTCTTTAAATAACTATGAAATGGGTGGAAACAATTTTTGTCTTACTGATATGACAAAGCATAAGTTAAGCATTTGATAAAACACAGAAGGAGAAAACATTGAAGTTGTGTATTTTTAAAGGCAAATTAACTTTTGATTTACCTATATCAACATCAACAGGTTCTGTCCATTTCTCTTCCAGCACATTGGACACTGAGCACAGGTATGAACCCCTGTGGTCTGTTCTTGCATGGTCTATCTGCATGCAAAATAAATTATGTTCAAACTGTCGTTGTAATTGGTTAGGGAAGTACAGATAATATTACTCAACTACAAAACAAGCCTTTCAATTAAATATTACAGGGAAGTCCTTATTAACCTATCACAACATATAGGTATTGAGGCCTGTGTGGCATATGTGCGGTTATAAAATGACATAGTAAACATGATAAGGTGATAATCAATGCTTTAGTAAACAGAAAATTGCTTCTCACCACCAATGTGTCACCAGTCTTGCCCTGTAGTGGCTGGCCATTTCTGTACCACTGATAATATGGAATTGGGATGCCAAAGGCAATACAGCGGAGGTTAATTTTCTCTCCATTCCTGACTGTCTGGGGTTTAGGATTGACTGCAATATGTGGCTCTCCCTGCCATATTTCTGGTAGACCTGATAATATATGGAAAAAAACATGCATTGTTAATAAAGATAAATCACACTGTATAACTCTAAATTATTCTAAATCAGTATAGAACTGCTACCATATATAAATACAATGTTTACACACAATACTAAGAATGAAACCCTGCCTACCTGATTGGTCCACGTCCTGTACCTTCACCTTTACCCAGTCGCTGAACACACAGTTACAGAATAGGTCGCTCACTCGACAGACAAACAGTTGATTCTTATGAGCTCTGATTGTCAGGTCGGCCAGAGTGCCACCTGGGACCTTGAAAGGGATCATTGTTATTATTGAAAATGACAGCTAAAACTGAATGTGCGTTTTAAAAAAAACGTTATTAAACAGTAACACACCTCTTGATCGTCTTCGGTAAACCACTGGTAGTTGAGAAGACCTGTACCTTCAGCGCGGACACTCAGAGTGACCTTATAGTTTAGTGGTACGCATACAGAAACGGGAGGGAGAACTATCATAGGTTCTAAAAAAAAATGGCAGTTGAAAATAAATGAATAGTCTGTACAGATATGTATATCATACTGACACACTTGAACACACGATGTGGCCTACATTACATACCTCTGATCATATTTGCAAGTTTTTAGATTGGTAAGTCATTACATTGTCTTCTGAAATACAAAAAGGGTTCAGGTTAGGAAAAAAGTGCAGTAAAACCTAGGTCAAGGAACACAAAATACAAATTATGCTATATATATATGAAATATACGATTTATAAAAATTATATTCCCGATTTAATAGTCTATATAGGCTATTGCTTGGTTTGAATGAAATTTTGCGATCATACAATACACCATAGAGCACGAGCTCAGCTCGCTATGCTTATGATATATGCTATAATATATTATTATATGATGACGTGCTATATGATATTATGACTATGATTATATACATAATACAACGAAACATGTTTAATTAACAGAGATTATACACACAAGAAGTGGCGATTTTATACATACCTTCCCGAAAAAAACTAGTCAACGCAGAGGTTATAACCAGGTTACAACGCAAACTCTTGCGACTGACAATTCTTTTCTACTGACAATGTTGCTTTCTTGGCTTGACGCTTCCCTTTCCCGGAACAACAATGATGATGCCCATTTTACCACTAAGCGCCTACTATTGGAGTTAAACATTTATTGTTTTTAAGAATTCACTGTAAATGTCTCAAAGTTACAACTCAAATGGTTTATAACAACGTTTGATTCATGTCAAACGGGTAAAAAAAACGTTCAGTCGAACATCTTCAGTGGTGCGAATCAACAGATTTGTTAAAGCCGAAATACTGGTTTATTACGGTAATATGTACTTCTTTTGCAGGTCCTGGACATATGCTTCAAGTATGTCATAATAACTTTACTCATTATTTGTGTAGGCTAATTTGTGCTCAGCATTGATCAGCCTTATCATTTTGTTTTCTTTATATAGTGCCTTGCCTATATGTACAGTAGGCTGTATACATAGGCTACACAAATAAATAATAAAAAGTATGAGAAGTAAAAGTATATTTTTGTTATTCCATACGTGGTCATTGTCCAATAACCTCACTGTAGATTATATTATGCAAACGTGTGTTGATTATCTTTTTGTGTATGCTTTATTGGCCATGTTTTGCAATCCCTGAATTGGGCCATAGCATGTACTGTATTGAGCAAAACATAAGCATTGGCCGTCATCTTCAGCTACTCGGGTGTTTCTTATACATAACTGGGGTAAAAAGTAAATCAAAAAGTAAATCAATTTACAACCCACTGCAAACGTTATTGACACAATTACCAGTTTTTGCTTTGATTAAAAAGATGTATTCTGCATTATTCTGTTTTTTATCTCTCTAGTCAGACAACTAGTTTCTGGAAATATGGTGTGGACTTGCACCTATTTCTGGGCTCCTATAAATAGATCCCTGCTGGCAACACACGCATGTCTAAGATTGACAATTGTAGAGATTTGCTCTGGGACTCAGGCACCATATAACACAGACCTCATCTACATGGTAAGTTGGCAAAAAACAATGCTTAATTTTAAGCGAATAATTAGCATTTCTTTTAACTAGGAAATGAATGGAATGTATGAGTTCATGTTTTACCGAACAGTCCTTCAACAGGATCGTATCGTTGAATCCGTTTATAACTTTGCCTCAACTTGGTCAGAAAGAACCACTCACTGGCTTAGTGTTTGAGTTTCGTAACCATTACACTAAACTTTTATATTTTCGATTCAAAGATTTAAAACTTTTGTTTACTGTTTTATTTTCATCTCAGGGGCTTTTACATGGATAACACAATTCAACACTGAACTGGGGCAGTCAACCTTGCAAGCTGACAAATCAATCAGCAGCTGGCCGTGGATAGGCTACTATTGTTCTTTTGAATAAAACTTGCTTTTATTGTGAATCACTCAAGTGGGCGATGACTTCTAGAAGGCCAATGGTTCGTACGTACTCGGGGAATGGGAGATCAAGCAGCTTCAGTGAAGACGAGGGCAGTTCTTCCAATGGTCGAACAGAGAGTCGCAACACCTACCTCTCCAATGTTAGGCCAGAAAACAGGTAAACTACAATACAGTGTTTCTTACAGTCCATTGAGAGATGTAGTAGGCCTGCTATAAACATATTTTGAATGCGTTGTGGCTGTTTGTCTAAGCAGAGCACGTACACAAATTGAATTTAGCCTATAGGTATAGGCCTACAGAACAAGTAGCCTATTATTTTAAGCGGGGGGAGTATCGCAATTTTGAAGTTTAGTGTCTCATAGGGTAATTACGCACAATTCAAGTGGCTGCGTACACTATACGGCCCACTGGTACTGGATCAAGGCAAGAAGAAAAGATGTCGATAGGCTACTGATTAAATAATCCAGTCCTGATAACCTGGGTTTATAATTCACAAAAATACTGACCAACAACATAAACCTTTCCTACAAATTACAGACGTTATCATATCCAGTATCATGAACATACTGTATTTGTTGTTCAAGGAAAGAATATTAGTTCCATATAGCAAGTCTCATTATGTCACTGAAATAACCAAGTTCCCTGCCTTGCCTCCCTTGCATAGTTTATTAAGGTATCAACACCACAGGGCAGCGAGCTGAACACTGTCCATTTAAATAACAATCTTGTGGAATGAGGCAGGAATACATACACAAGTGTTATGTCTCACTTTTTGCCAACTTTTTTTTACCACACAGCAGAACACAATTTAATAAATTTTTATTCAAACATTATCACTTTAAAACAACAACAAAAAAGCATCAAGAAGCCAAAAACTCAATACAATTATAGAATATTCTATATCTAGTTTATTTGTGTGAATGTATATTTTCCTCCATAGGAGTACATTATGCAGTGTGATGGCTCAGCTGACAGAGGATATACAGCCTTCCTTTGACATCACCTTGAAATCAAAGGCTGTGTCAGAAAACTGTAATGTCAAGTTCATATGTGTGGTGTCAGGTATGTCGACACTGAACAATTGTCAATATAATTTGCATGTGATCGTTGTTTTTTGTTTGGTTGACGCAACATCAGCCTGCAGGTTTGTGATGCAATATCATTGCAAAGGAAGTGATTAATTAGCAGTTACCATAACACACTCAAGAGGTTTCATGTAAAAACAAGTCAAGTCAACAAGTCATCATTCATATCATAAGGATTTTCAGGGTCTTTTTCAAAGGAATATAACAAAATGCATTTACTTTTTTCTATAACAAATTCCTTCATTTTTTACTTCTTTTTCCTTTATATTAAGACTTTCAAAATACATCATAAAGGGCTACGGTATATTTTACACATATTTTAGTTGTCCATATGATTGTACCTGTACTGTATATAGGGTATCCAGCACCAGAACTGACATGGTATAAAGATGACATGGAGATGGATAGATACTGTGGCCTTCCAAAATATGAAATTCGGCGCAATGGAAAAACCCACACCCTTCAAATTTACAAGTAAGTCTGTAAGATAACTAACTTATCCTGCCAAAAACACTGCACAAATGTTAATTTATACCTTATATCTAACATGAAGGGGCATATTTTTTATTTTTTCAGCTGTACATTGGATGATGCAGCAATCTATCAGGCCTCAGCCAGCAACAGCAAGGGGATTGTCTCTTGCTCTGGGGTCTTGGAGGTAGGGATCATGAATGAGTTCAAGATCCATCAGAGGTTCTTTGCCAAGCTGAAACAGAAAGCAGAGAAAAAACGAAAGGAGTTGGAGGAGAGCAAGTTCAAGGGTAAAGTGAACATTGAGCAGAGACAACCACAAGGTAGCCCTGAACGTTCACAAAGGAAGAGGTCCATCCCACCAGCCATGGAGAACTCTGGTGATCAGGAAACCGAAGCTGTGGAGCAGCATGGGGCTACAGCTATAGAACCCAATGGAGTCAGTGCAGAAGTCAGGGAAAAGGCCCCTATGACCTCAACAGACAATGGTACAGAACAGGTGGAGACTGGTGGAGACCCACCACCTAAGGAGATGTTAGCTAAAAAGAAAATGAAGCTCTCCAATGGTGTAGATGCTGGAGTCAGTAGCGGCGGCAGCAACAGTGGAAGCCACACAACGGGAAATGGTGGAGAAAACTCATACGATGGAGGGATTGGCTTGGCACAGTTTCTCGCAGAGACGCTTCATTCCCAACCTGCTGAGGAGAAAAATAACTTGGGAGATGTGAAACCACGACTTGAGAGGCCTGCATTGATGGACATGTCAATTGTAGAAGGAGAAGGTGAAAGAGAGCAAGATATTAAACATGAAGCAATAAAAAATGAAAGAGACAAGAAACTAGCAGAAGCATGTGAACAGGAGAAGAGGAGAGAGCAAGAACTGGCCATTGAAAGACAGAAAGAAAGAAAAAAAACAGATGTGCACAAGAGAGCTGCCTCTAAACACACCTTGGATGTGAAACACCACAGTAAAGCTCCAAAGGAACATGACCACCACAACATCCAGGCTTCCATTTCATCTGTGCTGCACACAGTCAAAGACTTCTTCTTTGGCAAGACAAAGAAAGACTCTCATGTGAACATGGAGAATGAGGAGACCGAGGATTTTTCTCTCCCTCATCCACAGACACCTCCGATGTTTCATCGACACCCAGAGCAGGAAACGCAGGCGCACCAGTTAACCACAGAAGAAGCTGTGCCAATGGAGCTGGACAGGGTGAAGGACTCCTCAGAAATGGAGGTTACGGAACAACAGATGGTGTCCACGGAGCTCCCAGAACGACCGACTAATAATGTAGCTGATTCCATGGAGCCAAGGGCCGAGCAGGATGAAGGAGTCACCGTGGCCATGGAGGAATCTGTCGAGGAAAACAGTGGCGGTATTGTTGAAGTGGTGTCCATGTCTGGGCCTCCAGGTTACAACGAGGTTAGTCGTCTCTTTTTGACCATTGCATGGCAGCTGGCGGTCACTTGGGAGTTATTTATAGAATCTGCATTTGTGAGTTGAGATGTGAGACACAACACTTCAGGCCCTCAGCCTAAATCCGTGTTTGTGTGGTAAATATTGTAACAAGTAAAAATGGCTATACTACGATGTATAATATTACAGATTATTACAATGATACTGAATCAGTGAAACATAGTATCTCAAAATATACAGTATTTGCAGTGAATGTGTATTACTGTACATGAGTCAGGCTGGCTCTGTAAATCTCTCAATATGTGAATGTGGGTTTTAGTGCGTCAATATAGACAAAAACACCACAGTCATTTTTGGAGGGGCAGCCAGCTGACATTGTATTCATAGCACTACAGTAGGTCAACATACTGTACACTGCATATTTAATGTGTGAGATGTGGGTATTGTAGGGTCCACAATTAATAATAACACTGCTTCTGTAAAAGAGTGAACTTTACCAGACACAGATAGTGGACTGGAATGTCAAATGTGGATACAAAACAGGGTGTGACAAAAGGGTCATGAGATCTGTTTTTAGAGTTGAAGGCCTTCTTGGGCAAGTCTTAGCAAAACAAGGACCTCGTGTATGCATCCATAGCCCCTCTGCATCTTAAAATAAATATATCGCTGTTCGTAGTCCTGCTGCAAGGAAGGCTCAGTGTTGACACTCAAGGATGACATACTGTATGGTAAACACTGTAAAGTTAGTTCACGTATTATCGTACACAACATTAGTTGGAATTCTTTAGAAAAGCAGATTTGGTAATGAAATGCTTGTAGGGGCATAATACAATATTTTGGGGTATATGTGGATCTAATTCTATCACAGTCTTACTCAATCAATGTGTTTATAGATTTGGGAAAGGTGGCATTTGCTCTACCCAAACAATGTGCGTTCTGTGCCATTGCTTGGAAGATTAATTTTTTCATCATTCAGTTTCTCTTCCTATTTGTTGTGGTATAAATGTTACTTGATCCTTACTAATTAAAGGAACCCAGCTCAATAAAGCTGTGTTTGCTCTTGCTTTGAGTATTATAGGAATATGTAGAAGATGTAGTTCTGTCCTGGGCTCCCTTTTTTAGACTGAACGTGACACCAGTTCCCTTCCATTGAAAGTTCAGCTTCTTTTTTCTTGGTTGGCGCTCTTGTCCACGCATGTTGTCACGAGGCTGCACGTGGTTCATTTCTAATATTTTTAAAATAACAAATATGTATTGGCCTCAGTGAAACACAACAGGCTTACTTGTGGAAAACAATAAAGCTTTATCTACATATATTGTAAAAAAAGAAACTTGTCTCATAATGTGTTTACATTTTCTTGGATTTACTCAATAATATGGAACTGATTGACAGTACATTTGCACACATAAATAATTGTAATATATGAACTTGATATTTCAGGTTGTTCCTTTTCCTCAATTAATAATTTCCTGAATGACTGCAATATACAAACATTTTGTGTGTCATGCATGTTGAATGAGTTTGTGATCCCTTGCAAGGAGAATGTAAATCATTGAATAAGTCCTGTAAACATGCCTCTATCAAATTTGGGGATTTCCCTAGCCATTTACAGTGTGAAAGACTGTTGGCCTGTCTTACTATAGAGAACTTAAGCAAATATGAACGGCATAATTACAACTAAAATTCTACTAAAGATGTATTTCCTAGTGTGAATTAATTGAAAATGTTTATGTTAATGAAAAAGAAAAGTGCATTTAATTCATACATGTACAGTACATCTGTAACTGGAAATCTTGGCAAGGGTATAGCTTGGTACAGTAGGTACTTGGTTTCAAGTACCTACTGTAGCATGTGAAAAACAATAACATATGTGTGTTTGTGAATGTTTGCGACAAAACCACTACTTGGATTTATTCACAGACAGATTAGAGGGTTGTTTCTCCATAGTAACCACAATGCACGTAAGTTGCTAGTGTTCATATTTGTGTTGATTAATGATTATCTTAAAGTGTCACAGTTACTCACTGCAGTAGTCCCCATTTTAAAATTACTTTAAGCTTATGGGTTACAGCTACCATTGCTTCACTACATTTTGGAACTGTATGACAGGTTTATTTAACTATTTATTTGTATTGAGAGTGTCCTTAAAGCAATATTGAATTTAAACCCTCAAAAAGTATTCATCATGTAGCCTACGATGAACAAGGGACAATTTAATGCCAAACATCAGCATGTAGGCGTCTATTGAGGTGAAGAATTGGGGGTTCAATAAAGGTTCATTATTGCATTAATATTTTGTGTCATATACAGTACATACAGTATTTAAGAATTCAATTATGGCTTATAAATACATTGTCTATGTTTTCCATCACTTCTCAGTCGGATCAAAAGCTACCTGCCTTGCTAGTTTCACCAGTGCCTGATCACCAGGCTCCAACATCTGAAACCAGCTTATCATCTGTGAAGGATTTAAGCCTGCCTCAAACCTACATCGTCAGTGAGATACCGCCCTCTCTAACGGCGGTTTCAAACCTGGGAGTCTACTGGACACCTTGTAGTGTGAACGCTGCAATGAAAAGCCACATCCTTAATGAACTTGCCACTGAAACATTGCAAAAGCCACATGTTGACGAGAAAGTCGATGAAAGTGAACTATGTGAACAACAGCATAATTCTCTCAAAAACCTGACTAAGAAAGAGAAAACTGAAGTGAAATCAGAGGTACAGCCATGCCCACATTTAAACATCACTGAGGTTACTGAACTGAGGTCCCCTTCTTTAGAAAAGAGAATAGTTGCATGTGAAACTTCAAATCAGGTGCCTGATATTTTAAAAATATATGAAAATATAACAGCCGCAGGCAGCATAGAAAGCAGTAATTTAAATGCAATGGAATGTGCTCCGCTTACTCAGGAAATGAGCACAGAATTTCCTTCCACTGTAGACCCTGTAACTTCTGCAAACACTGACCTAAAAGATAAACAAGTACCTGTCCCTCTAGTAGTGGAAAGCATAGATGACGATGTCTTCACTAAGGAGAGTTTAGTATCAACTTCAGAAAGATGTGAATGTGTATTAAAAGAAGGGTTGACTTCTGCTTTGAAGAATACATTTGAAGTGAATAACAACCCAAAAATACAAGAGCGGCCATTCTTAAAGGTTGAAGGCAAAGAAGACAGCTTACCGAAAGAAGAGGTGGAGACCACTTATATTGAGAGCAAGTTGAAAATGGAAAAAGAAATAGAGACTCAGATCCAATTGGAAGAGTTGGGGAAATGTAATAATATCCATTCAGAGGATAATATCAGTATATCTGAGGATCCCAGTGAGAAGGCAATTTCAAATAGCACAAAGAGCCTCTCCTATGGGCTGGTGGAAAATGTTCCTGAAATTAAAATGATCAACTCTGCTTTTGTTGAAGATATCCCGGAAATTAGGATTAGTCTGCCAGAAATAAGACTGAATGAAGAAAGGATTTTACCTGAAATGAAAGTAATGGCACCTGAGATCAAAGAGTGTACACTGCCATTAACTATTTTGTCACTCTGCAGTGAACAATCAGAGCCTGTCATGTTACAAGCACATGATACAGATGTGTCAGAGGCTGTTCCCGGGAAACAAGACTCCATTCTTTATCCAGTGATAGACAGCCTCACTTTAACACAGACAAATATGCTAAGTAATGATAAGCTCCCACTAGCAGAAAAGGCACAGGAAGTTGTGCAACCAGTTGACCCAGTTGAAAGCAATGCGATTGAGCAACAGCTTAAGAGAACCGGACCTCTGATCAATTATTCATCCATTCCTATTACAAAACCTTTATACACTGTTGACAGCAAAAACAGGGAGGAGGCTAGTACATCTTTAAATAGCCCAGTCTTAGACGTAACTCAGCTGGACAAAGCACTGCTAGTGGTACCACCCATAACTGTAATTTGTGACAGCCCGGAAACCAATGTGTCTACTGAAAAAGAGTGCAGAGAAACAGAATCCTTGGCTGCTGTGTTGAGGGAAGAGAATAGTTATCTTAATAATAATGGCTCTGATGAAAGCCATACAAATACAAGGGATCAGAACCTTCAAGAAATCACAAAGACATCAATCGAAATCACCCCTACGCCTTCTTTAGCATATGAAGCCGCCATTGAAGCGCTACAGACGAAAGTCCAAAGGGAGATAGAGTCTAATTTAACAACAGAGGATGTCCAAAATGAAAAACCTTTCGGGGAGAGATTGGACATACGGATCCAGACACTGCCACCACTGAGTCCATCAAGCCTCCGCAGGTTCCTGTCCAAAGCTGCCCCAGGTTCTGACCCTCAGGCAGGAGAAGAATTGAGTGGGAGGTCGACGCCAACATCCTCCCTCTCTTGTGAGAGCAGTCCCCGGCTAAAGAGAAGAGACAGCCTGTCACTCATCCGGTCTGCTACCCCAGAGGAGTTGGCCTCCGGCGCACGGCGCAAGATCTTCATGTCCAAAGCTAAAGGAGAGGATGCGGAGGGCGGTGGGCTTATTGCCGGGGCAATGGAAAACCAAGGCAAACGAGAAAGCCCTTATATGTCCCCCAGCCAGGCTCGCAGGGCAGCATTACTGCAGACTCCAACAGGGCAATGCACCCCACCAATGGAGAGGCGCTCTCCTTTACTTAGCCGCCGAAAGACCAGTGTGGAGGCACCAAAGGTGGTGGAGGACACAGCCAGCTCCAAGCTGGAGGACAAACCTGCGGAGAAGGAGAAGGAGAAAGAGAAGGAGAAGGAGAAGCTGGACCCATTCAAAGGTATAACTGTCTCAGTCAATAGTATACTATTGTGGTGGTCTGTGTTTACAGTATGTTAGTACACAGTTCATAGCAATAATAGTATGACAGACATGGTGGACTGTGGAATTGGTAACATTAGAAAGTCTGTTCAGTATACCGTTGAATATAATGAAATGCACCTCCAGCTCCTCAGGTTATCCGTAAAATCCGAGGAGAGCCTTTCCCAGACGCCTCTGGACACCTGAAGCTGTGGTGCCAGTTCTTCAACGTGCTGAGCGACTCCACCATCAAGTGGTATAGGGATGAAGAGGAAATACTAGAGGTGAAAAGAAGGTAATCTCACAGGATCAGAATTACTGCTATATTGTGCAATAATATGACTGTGTATTGTGTAAATATCTTCATTGCTTTGAATTTATTTTGCTTTAAGCCTGCATGAATGCATGGCAATGTGAGGGCCTAGATTGCAGAACGATCAATACCACTTGTTCAGCTATAGATAGGCTTGAATATGGCACAATCATATTTTGAGGATGAGCAGCTTTGATATGGGACGCAAGTGCATTCCATAGCTATGTCATTCTCTCGTGCTCATGCGACAGTGAACCCCACAGCTGTGACAGGGAAGTGAAGTTCTGGCCAGACACAGACACTGTAACCTGAAACCCGATTTCACCATCTCCAGTGAGATGAGGGGGAGGGCATTACAAGTCTATATATGTGCTGTTCAGTTGCTGTGTCAGCGGAACAATCCTTTCCACAGCACTATCTGTCACACACTGACCTCTAGTGGTTCCCTGAACAGGTTTATGACGCAATCATCTACAGTAAATGATCTCATGGAGCACTTCTCTGGTTTTGTGTTTATCGCTCTTTTTTCCTCTCCTTTTAAGTGGTGGAGATGAGAGCCAAGTAGCCCTTGCTATTGTCCAGGCCTCCAGCCAAGACTGTGGGGTGTACACCTGCACTATCAACAACGAATACGGCACTGACACCACCGACTACCTACTCAGTGAAGACAGTACGTTATGGCTGGTGATCACTGATTGTCTGCTGATACGTTTCTTATTTTCTTTAATTACAGTATACTTAAGCAGCAAGAAGGCATTGCTTGTGAAGATTAGGCAAAACCATATATTTGTAGTCAATCAATATATCTATTATGTTTTATATATTATATAGACCTAATTATTATATTTATTTTTCTCCTGACCAAGTTACTGGATTCATGTAATTATTATTCTGTTCATATTTTACAGTTATGTCTGAGATCCTTCTAAAAGAGGATTTGGAAGGTAAAACATTTTAAATGACAATATCAAAACAAGTGACATTATGTTGTAATGTGTAATGACAATGCTTACAGAGATTAATTGTATTTTCCAGTTGGAGAGGAGATCGAGATGACCCCGATGCTGTTCGCCAAGGGCCTGGCGGACTCGGGCTGCTGGGGGGAGAAGTTCTTTGGCCGCATCATGAGCATGGAGGTGCGTGTCGGGGAGGGTTGTGCACACAAAGCCAACAGGGTTAAGGTCATCTATGGCCTCGATCCCATCTTTGACTCTGGGAGCACCTGCATAATCAAGGTCCAAAGCCCTATCGCCTACGGGACCAAAGAGGAGATCAACCTCGTAGAGAAGAATCTAGAGCTGACTAAGCAAGTGAGTTGCAGTTCACACAGTTTCAGCGCAAACATCTTTGTTACATTATATGCTCAAAGCAATTTCATTTAATGAAATCCTTTGGTTTACCAGGAGTGTAAAGTTCAAAACATGATTCGGGAATACTGTAAAATCTTTGCTGCTGAAGCAAGAGTTATTGAGGCGTTTGGGTCTTCACTAGAGTAAGTACTTGCAGTAATGAAATGTAAGCTGTAATACAAAATAAATAACTTTCAAAGAAAATAAAAAGCCTATCCTATGCCCATCTCTCATGATTTCCACAGAGTAATTGCTCAATACCTGATATATCGGCCTGCAAACTCTGTGCCATATGCAACAGTGGAAATGGATCTTGAGGGCCTCTTCGTGAACTATTGTATGATGGATGCTAAAGACAGACTGATTACTAGAACCACCTCCGAAGTCGAACACAAATGCTGCACCTTTCAACACTGGCTCCACCAATGGACACATGGCAACTTATTAGTTACACAGCTGGAGGGTAAGGTTCACAGACAGTGCTACAAAGAAAAGTGATTATGAGATAAACAGTATGAATAAGAATCATGACCGCCAGTGACCCTTTGTGCCCTGTGCTATAGGTGTTGGAAGCAAGCTGACTAACATTAGAGTTGTGACGAAGTCGACAGGGTTTGTATATGAATTAATGTTTGCACATAGCGTGTGCTGTGCTACTTGTGAACATACTTATGTAACTTATATGGTCTGAGTTTAAATGATCATATCCATATTTCAGGTATCAAGGTCTTACCAAGACGGCCTCTCCTAAAGTGTTTGAGCAGTTCCTGAGCCATCATCAGTGTAACTACTATTGTGGTCTTCTTAACCTGCGTCCTCTGAAGCCCATGGATAGCCTCCAGCAGCCCATGAAGGTTAAGGGCTCCCGTAGTCCTCTACTAAACCGCAAGTTGGGCTCATCAAGCCCACAGACGCAGCGTAAAGGAACAAGCAGTCCTCTGCTGTCCAGAAAGTCTAGCCCAAAGGTGACTAGAAAGGCTCAGGAGACAGAGGAGAACAAAACAAATGTTAAACCCAAGTCTGAGGAAACTAATGAGGTTGTCCAGATGAGGTAGAAAAATACGTTTTATTTGCTCTAACACAAGCGTACTATAGGTAATCAAGAAAATATTTATTCAGAAGGAAATAGGAATATAATGGAGAGATAGATCAAAGAAGTGCTGTCTAGGTGCTATCTAGGCAACTTTGCTGTGAATTTTGGAACTGACCTTATCACTGGAAAACTCTCCTCTCCTTCAGTAACCTGTTAAACTATCATTTAACGACTTGAAAGAGATGTGAAAACTCAATGTATCTATATTAAAAGCAGAAAGGAGTGTATTTTGTCTACATCTGTGATGTACGGTACAGTTTAGGTTGTAAAGTTTATGTTGTTGTTAATTTGTAGACACTGGTTATGCTTATGCAACATTATTTATGTCTGAAAACTATACAGTTATGCATGTAATTATAGACAAAACACCGTCTTTATGTCATCAACATGTGTGCACTTTTTCTAAAGAGTTCTTTGAACATATTCACTGACAGTTGACAGGTCTTATTCACTGTAAAACTGACAAAGCAAAGTATGAGCAAGAAGTTTACAAAAAAGTATTTACAGTAACTGGAAAACATTGTATATTTAAATACAAGTGAATTCTCAGAAACAAGGAGAGCTATAGTGAGTTTTACAACAGTACAAGTTTAGGCTTAACCCCCAGACCATGGTATAGTGAAGTTAATGGTGCAGGAGTTGAGGAAGGTATACTATAAATGACAGTAGTCTCTTCCCATTAAATCTGTAATTTCTCCAAATTTGTCCTCCAGTTTAAAAGGTGGACTCTGCGATGCTAGAGAAAGATTGCTGATGTTTGTACTTGATCAAAACAAAAACACCTCTCTGCAATAGGGTGGTCCCTCACTAGATATACCCACTAAACTGGATATGCATTGTCATGGCTGCAATAGTGGTGCAGTCTGCACCACTTTGTTTTTGTTCTCACGTACAGAGCCAGGGCTGTTTAAGATTATTTTTCAGAGTGTACGGACAGCTAGCAGACTGAGAAGTTAGTTATTGGCTGAATGTGACAAAAAGTATATCATCTTACAACTGCTGACTCTACCATTCTGAAATGGTGTGTCCCAAACAGGAGGCATGTTTCATTTGTAAAAATGGGAAAGCAGCCATAGAATCTTTTGGATTTCCATAATGGGGTCTTTGAGGAGCCTTCCACATATTCCAGTAGAACACTATCAACAATCAATATATTTTTATTTGGTTTGCAATTACAGTATGTGTGATATGAAACAAATGAATCAAATATTTTGAATTATTATTAAATCAAACTATTTTAGTACATTTACTGTATAGCAATGTTAATTTCTGTATTACTGAAGTATGCTTCATATTTTAGCGCATGTTTGTAATAATTCAAATTGTAATATGTATATGACAGAAGTAAAAAAATGACACCCATCGCCTATATACTGTATTTTGCATTAATGCTGCCATACATACAAACATACAATAAAAACAGTACACATATGACACATTCCAAAAGGATGGTTTACCTACAAACAGGCGCATCAAAAAGTCCACAACATTCCGTAAAATAATATGTGTGGTTTGCAACTGTATTCCATAACCCTTCAAATGAAATGGTCCCATTGTTTATACTGCTACAAGAAGAAAACATTTTAAATTAGTTTATTTGAGAAGCCAAACTACACTTACAAGAAGGGTGTCTGTTTCTATTTCAATTGTACAATTTCAATGTAATATTCCATTTTTATCAGTAAAATAGTCTAGGGAAGAAGTCGAATCAACTGACACAATCAGATTCCAAGGATATAGCCAGTCCACATTAAGTTTAATTCAGTAATGTTGCAGTAATGAGCAAAAATGTGTCTATACTGCCTACATATAATATGTTATATGCCTTCATTTGTAGAATGCTTACCTATTAAACAGGTCATTGCAGCAAGTTTCAATATTTACATCAGTTACATTGAAAGGTGTTGTCCTGAACACCTCCACACAGTCAAGTGGTGGAACAAAGAGAAGCCCTAAGAAATAAATGCTTCACATTTCAGTAATACTAAATAATCAGTTTTATTTACAGTAAAACTTCCAGCACCTAAACATTTTCAATCAGGATTTTTATTTAATATAAATACTGTAATACTGGATAATAAATGTACTCACCAGCAATGCAAGCATTAACAAGAGATACACATGTCCCTGTGAATAGTGCTCTTAACACTAAAGCTGCAATGTCAGTTCTTCTGGACGGACATATAGAGGCTTTACAGTACAATAAATAACCATTAAAAAGTTATTTCCCAGATGGAACATATTACATTTTATTCCCAGTAGCTACAAACTCTTAAGGGATGGTATGATACTCACACAGGCCTCCAATCACAATGCCTAATGAGCTGAAGTTGGCAAACCCACAAAGAGCATATGTGCAGATGATTTCAGATCTGACCTGCAAGATACAAAACCAATGTCACGAGACACATGAAATGAGTACAACCAAAGCTCTGCATGATTATCACTCAATCTGCAATTTTCACTCACAGAGATCCATTGCCGTTCACCTCCAATGATTTCATCAAGTCCGCTGAGCCTGTTAGTCTTAAGTTTGGACAAAGTCTCATAAGCTATGAACTCGTTAAGAAATAATTTGGTGCCAATTAGCTCTGCCACAGTGAAAGACTCCTCATATGGTATCCCCATCATGAAGGCCACTGGCATAAACACATAAGAGCACATCATCTGTTGACATAAAGAATAATGCTAATTAAATAAAACTATAATATTTCTACAATAGAGTATAATATCATGATGAGCAGCTTGAAAACATACCTGAAATGAGACTGAAGGATATCCCACCATACCACCTAGCCACCTCAAAGCAGCATTTATGAACTCCAGAATGGAAAGAAAGGCTATCAGGTTGGCGGCAATATTAGCAACAAGACCTATTGATGCAGACGCTCCACTGCTGGCAGCTTCCAAAATGTTCTGCTCGTCACTGCGAAGGAACGAAATTGTTAAATTGTTAAAAGAACCAGAGGCGATAAACAGAGAGTGACACATACCCACAAGCCACTTTAATCTCCTTCTCCGACTTAAACTTGCTTTCTTCAGTCTCAGGGTAAGACAGTTTGGCGAGGGCCAAGGCGCATGGAGCTGCCATCACAGAAGCTGATATCAGAGAAGATGCGTCAATCTGTATGTGGTGCAAATACAAATCAGCAATAATGGTATACACATGCGGCAATGTGTGTTATTTACATTTACATTATAGTAATTTTGAAGATGCTTTATTCTGTACACAACTTACAATAAGTACATTTGACAATGGTATCAATTTATATTATTAGCTTTAGATTTAGTTTGACTATTACTAGATGTAATAATATTTAAGTAATAGTAGATTATTTAACAGATGCTTTTATCCAAATCATCTTATAGAACAGTGAGTACAATTACAAGGAGCAGATAGATTTTATATAACTGCACATAAAGTGTTGTACTGGAGGATTATGGAGTTACTTCACTTCAATTTTTGTACTGTAGGTGGCGCAACTTACCCCAAAGGATATGAATGCCCCCATTACACTGCCTGCAATGGTTGCAAATCCACCAGTCATGACAGCATGAACCTCAGATTTAGTCATGTCCTTTAAATAGGGACGAATCAGGAGTGGTGCCTCTGTCTATTGAATTAAAACATAGTGAGCAATGCATTCTAAAATACTTATAGTAGCAAAAATATATTAATTGTGTGTGTGAATGTGAAAAATAGAAGGAAGCACAGTATGCAGTGCATAAGTCAAGCTTGCAGAATTGTAAATCCATCTTTTGACACACCTTAAGATATGTTATCAAGCCTACCTGTCCAACAAATATGTTGCCTGCGACACTCAAGGTCTCTGTGGGTGAGGTCCCCATCGTTATCTGCATAACCCAGGAGATCTACGTGGACAGAAACACATCCTCAGTACATGCCATATGGGCATAATACAACTCACGTCCAACCCAACCACACCATGCACCATTTACCTTAACAATGAGCCACTGCATTATCCCCAGATAATAAAGCACTGACATCACACTGCTGAAGAATATGACAATGGGCAAAGCCTAAGAACACAACAATCCAAAGAAAAGAAAGGAAGACAAATATATTCAGTTGGATGAATTGTTTTCTCAAATATTTTTTAATATCAAGGAATTCACTCACTTGAAATGCAAAAATGTCTGAAATGAGCCCTCCAAAAACAAATGATGACCCAGCTGTTGTGTAGTTGAGGAAAATCTGAAATCATAACTGAGAGATGAATAATGCTGATTCACATTATGTTTGATATTTCATAGTGTTCTGTATATATACAAGTACTTTTTTAAAGCATATTAAAAGTTTGTGCATACATGCTTCTGTATTGTATTCTGTACTCTAAGGACCAACAACAAGGCTACACAACAAGAGTCTAAAGATTATAGTTAAAAATGTATTTGGTCTGACAAATGCCAAGCCCTAATAGACATAACAGACACCTCAACAATATTACCTGCACTTGATTCCCTAGCCACTTGAAAGTAATAAGTCCTGGCTCTGTTCTTATGACAAAAAGGCCAATACAGAATTGCAATCCAAGGCCCCAGAAGACAGGCCTCCATGACACCTTAAACAGGAGAAATGTATGAAATATACAGTATTGTGTGCCTTAACTGCAAAATTGCATAACAGTAAATCAGTCATTGCAAGTGGTGTCCAAGTCGTATCAAAAGAAAACTGATGAAATATGTTGAATGATCATTTCTAGACAAACGTACTACCTTCATGCCTGGATCAACCTGTGGAACCTATTGCAAATCTCACCGCTGTCCTGTGTGTTGAAAACAGGAACATAAGCAGGATGAACATGCAGACACCTCCTAAGGAGATGAGCTGTTGAGGTCGTTTTATTGTTTCTAGAACCAGCCAAACGACTAGCAAGACCACCACCACCGAGATAAACACCCTGCAGGACACAATTTATATTGACAATTGTCATATACACACATAATTGTAATGTTAAACATGGAAGAAAATAGGTAGCTACTCACCATTTTATCCAGTACAAATTAGATTGGAACCATCTAAATGCAGGTTTAAAACACCTGCTGATGCTTTTTCCCTTGTACTTCTTCAAAAGATCATAAGTCTTAAAAACAATTGCTAAACTAGTCAAAACTACAAGTGCAATGGCCCTCTGGAAATCCAGTATGCAGGCTGCAATAAAGTATGCCACATACCCTGCATTGGAGGAAAATAAAATGTTAATAAACACTATTATTTATTATTACAGTATTACATTGTAATACATAATATGACAATGTTATAAATTACTTGTGATAATTATCTATGTATTGTTTTCTAAACAGACACCACTAGCATCGAATGAATGTTGCAGACTTGTAAGAACAAATATTCCAACAATAAATACATTACCAGCTCCAAGAATGCCCAGCACAGTGTGTTTGAAACTGTTTGAGTGAGCCTTAATGTAATCCTCTGTGGCAGTAAACGGTTTGAAAACCTGGCTAAAGTCAAAAACAACTTGTTGGTTTCTACTGCAAAAGATATACATTAATATAGAATCTGAGCTTTCTGAAATACAAATACATTTGACATTAACTGAATTTCCAGTATTTTGCATTTCATATTTTCAATAACTTGACAAAGCCTAAAGAAACAAACAAACAAACAAACCTCATTCCTATTTTAGACTCTCTCTTTTTGATAGTGCTAGTAGCAGAGATGTTATCTTCCTAAGGAGGCAAGAACTGTTATGCAGACTATAACATCAAACACTGCTTTGAAAATCCTATAGCTAAAACATAGGCCTACAGTTACAGTACCTGTATTTCAAAAGCAGGATTGTCCACGCCATTTCGATTGGCGTGTGTTGAATCTGTGAGGTGAATACCGGTGGCTTCCACTGGAAAACAGATAAATCGATGAATGTATTTTGCAATCTTTGAACAAAGACTTTTGTATCTATCAAGAGATCGAATGGAAAAGAACAAACAGTTGAGTTTATATTTTTTCTGTGAGATATCTTGTTCAAACAAGAAAAAACTAAACTAAAACACAAACTAAAGTCAAGGAAAGCACAGCTAATAGCTTACTCATTCTGTGTCCTCTTACCGAGTGGAACAATTGCTGTTGAGCAAAATACTCTGGCTAATATACTCTGCCCTCCATAAAAAAAGCTTATCATGTTATCACACTTTGAATTCTATTTCCTTTACAGGAGTAGGCTTATACAGTATGTGACTGCCAGTGCAAAGTATACATGATTGGTACTGATTTGATGGGTAATCTGTATAGGCTACCATTTGAAAAATCATTATAACACATAGGATAAGATATGCTAAGATATATAAGGCTAGCATGTGTATAAGTCATAGATGTCTGAATATATATAACACACCTTACATGGAAAATAAAATGGTTTTAATAAAGAGCACATGTATTCCCTAAATTGTTCAACTGCTTTAATATTATTATAATAAATAATAATATAAAGATGTATTCAATCTTCCCTAGTTTTAATGAGACAAGTTACAATTTACAGATAACTTTTCTCATTATTCTAAAGTACTTTTTAAATAGATGTAATCAATGATATTCTCCAAGCCATCTCACAATGGGATAATATAGCATCCCCAATGAAAAATGAAACAAACAAAAAACACTTTTATAGTATATTTATGTCACCATTGCAGTGTAATCACCAAACATTGTTTTATTTTTCCAAATAAATAACACCACTATTAAATTTACGAGTGCAACTAATGCTCTATATTTGTTCTACTTCTTGATGATTGAATATGTTTATCACATATCTGGAAGCCTGGCAAAGTTACAAAACATAATTAAATATTGTTCATAAAACTAATGTCCATGTGGAAGTGGATTATATGACATTTAAAGCAATGACTATACCTTTGTTCTGATTATTAAAAATCAAATTTCACTTGTTAATGCATTTGTAATAGACAATTGCTGCATATACCATTAACTTTTGTTTTGGTTCACTGCGCTCTATTATTTCCTATTATGTTGTCTACGCCAACGTGACTCAAGAAAAAGCTTTGAGACTGCGTTGGACTGAGCATCTTATGTTAGAGCATCAAAAAGCATTGTTTCTTAAATGTTTATCAGACAAACAAAGGATAATGTTTTGTATAAAATTGGAATGAAATGGCTTACAAGATTAAATTGATTGGCCAGGTAAAAATAGCCTAATATTAATAATACTATTAAAGAACGAGGTTTTTAGGTAGATTCATCAAAGGATGAATCTTTCTGCAGAGATAACTGACGTGCTACTGTTACAAAGGAACCACAGCTAACCACCAGAGTCCAGCTATCTTTACAGGCCATCCTTAATTATAAGCCTATATTTGTGTTGAACATTGTCAGCAATTGTCAGCAATATGGTTTAAAGCCAAAGTCCAGCCGTGAAGACGATTAAAAAGCCAATGACTGTAGCCTACCTAACACGGAAAAGATATAGTTTATGCCTAATGTAATTACATTACTATGCATAATAACACAGACACATACCGGTAATCTGAAAAATAATCTGATTAAAATAATTAGAAAGAATAAAAAATAATAGCCTCTGTATGTTATTGTTTTTCACAACAGTAGAAGTCTAGTATGATCCCTATGTAGCCGTATAGTAACCACCAACTGGCACGCGGAAATGTCAGCTACAGGCCGGAAGAGGTGTGATTGCTGTGGTTAGTTCGGGGAGGAAGAGGCGATACAGAGCTGTCAAGGCCTTATAGGCTAACGCTAACTGGTCAGCTATCAAGGCAGCCCAACATCATACATATTTTTACATACTCGTCGTTGCCGAATCAAATGGTATGTGTTGTTGCATAGACAAATCATGCGATGGCAAGATAGCGAATTTATTGATTTATATAGAAGAGTCTACTGCAGTGTCTTGCTCCCGTGCGTGATACATTAGCAACCAGGCTTACTGTGCTTACCTTTTGCGTCTGACAGCTAACGATAACACCAAAACAACTACTAGGTTAACTGTAGTGGCGAATGCAGCATAATAGCCAGTTTGTATCGTTTATCCAGCCTGATAAGTGTGTTTTGAGTCGAGTTTCTGGTAGTATCATTTAAAGCAAAAACATAAAGTACAGTACTTGATGGTTTTGCTGCTTTTAACAGTTAACGTAACGTTAGAATAGAGCCATTACAGTAGCAAAGTAGTTATGTTTTGAAAACATTAGCTTCATCAAATGAAGGCTACATTTAATCTGTTCTATGCAACCCCCCGCAGATTTTTTATACTATCCACTTCAAATATGGGTGACATGAAAACCCCAGATTTTGATGATCTTCTGGCTGCCTTTGACATCCCAGATGCAACTGGTTTGGATGCCAAAGAGCCAATTCAAGGGAATCATGAAGACACAGAGAATCATCTAAAACATGCAGGAATATGTTTGGATGACAACAGCTTATTGGCTCATCAAGCTCCATCAGATATTCCTGTTGTAAGTGTTATAGTAAAAAACACCAGTCGCCAGGAGTCTTTGGAGGATATTGGTGACAGGCTACACTCAGGACCAACTTTGCAAAATGGATTTAGGGGATCAGGAACCTCCTTTGACTCCGCCGAGTCAACAGACAGTGGCTTTACCAAAACCCTTGTGTCAACATTGAATGGTGACAGCTCGAGAGAACTTCACGCACTTCAGCACAAACCTGAACCACCACCAATCTTTTCTCAGACCTTTTCTCAGTTCAGCCCCATCTCTAGTCCTGAATCAGAAGACACTCACAGTGGTAGAGATGATATTCATCCAAAACAAGAAAGATCTTACTTTCCAGCACCTTCAGTTTTGGTGGAAACTGCAAGAAGAGAAAATCAAAAACAACTGCGCCTCAACATGTTTGATGATTGCTCCAACGACTGTGATAATCTGGAGAACACATTGAATGCCATGTCAGAACCAATCAATAGGCCTACTACAGAAAACACAAGGAATGAGATGCATATAAAATTCAGTGATGAGTGGGACAAAGGAGACACAAATAATGATAGACTGCCCCCTCCGATTGATAACCAAAAGGTCACTGAGAACTGCAGTAGAGTAACTAAACCTAATATTTCGCCCTCTCTTCCATGTGTCCAGTCTCAGACATCTAAAATATCCTCATGCCTCGAAGCACTGACGGCTTTACATCCAAGAAAGGACATCACTGAACAAACGGCGCTTCAGAATGACTATGTGAAGGCCAGTCCCAAGGTGCCCATATCACCACGAAGCCCCAGGAGTCCCCTCCAGGCTGTGAAATGGCTCCTGAAGCCCTCCGACAGCCCCATAAGCATTTGCAGTGACAGTAGTGGCAAAGCGTCCCCTGCCATGGCATCTGGGTCGCCCCCTGCCATACCAAGGGTCCGAATAAAGACCATCAAAACTATTTCTGGCCAGATCAAGCGCATGGTCACAAACGTGTTGCCCGATTCAGAGACGGACGAGATTCAGTCGGCCTGTGACTCGTCCCCGTCGCAGAGTGTGATCAGCGAGGACTGCAACGCGTCCCCTCGTGGGTGCCAGAGCGTTTGTGCCGACGGCCCCGTCGGACGGCGCGGGGCAGGCACTCTGGCGGCTGCTGCCTCGCCGAAGGTCGCGCAGCGCAGGTCAGCGGGCCGTACTAGACGGGCGGGCCTAATGCGGCCTCCAACGGTTGTCCAGGACGACGGCGGCGGGCGGCCGGTCAAAGCGCTACAGAGGCAGAAGAGAGGGGCGGCGGGCCCGGCCGTCAGCACGCACTTCCTGGCTAACTTGAACCTGGTCCCTCACAGTGTGGCCGCCTCGGTCAGCACACGCTCCGCCTCTCACCAGCAGAGCCAACCCACGTTCACCACCTCCTCCTCCTCCCCTGCGGTGTGCAGCGCTGTCCCACTGGTGCACCAGGTTAAGCCAGCCCAGCCGCGCCCCCAGCCCTCCATGCCCAACACGGCAGCGGGGACCTTGAACAAGCTGCTGAGCAACGCCAACCCGGTGCCCACGTACGTGCCCGACCTGAACCCGCCGGCGGAGAGCAACATCGCCCTGCCGTCCCGCGGCTACTGCTGCCTGGAGTGCGGCGACTCCTTCGGGGTGGAGAGGAGTCTGCAGTTTCACTACGGCAGGAGGAGCGTCCACATCGAGGTGGCGTGCACCCACTGCGCCAAGACCATGGTGTTTTTCAACAGGTGCGCCCTGCTGGCGCACGCTCGGGAGCACAAGAGCAGCGGCGTGGTGATGCAGTGCACGCAGCTCCACATGAAGCCCATCGCAGAGGAGCAGATGTTTGCGCCGCCGGGCGCTGAAACGCCCGTGCGCGTCGAGTCGTGTTCCTCCCCGGCTTCCCCCACCAAAAGCCAGCCGGTCATGCCCTTGTATCCCGATAACGTCATCCGCCACAGGCTTCGTTGCCTGGAGTGTAACAAGCAGCTGCCTGACTACCGGGCTCTGGCTGGCCACTACCAGAGGCCCTCGGCAGATACAGAAGGCCTGGTAAATTGATATTTACAATAGTAGAGCCTCAACAACACATTGGAAGGCCAGTATTTTCGGCCGACATTGACACATTACAGATAAAGGACTAATTTTGCTTCCTGTCCCTTTTTTTTTGTAGACATGTAAGGTGTGCTCAATGCTGTTACCCAACAAGTGCAGCTATAGAGCTCACCAACGCATTCATGCACACAAGTCCCCTTACTGCTGCCCTGAGTGTGGTGCACTGAGCCGCTCTGCGGACATACAGAAGCATGTGAGGGAGAACTGCCTTCATTATGCACGCAAGGTTTGGTACAAGTAAGTAGAACACATTGAAAAGTTGCCATATTGCTAGGCCTTATTTTACTTTACCTAAGTAAAAACGCATTGCGATTCGAATTGCCTTTTTTAAGTGTGGCCTGTCTAAGGACGAGTTTGCAGACACATTTCAACAAAATGTAAAAAAAAAAAGTCTAATTCACTTTCAGTTTGTTACAATGAACACACAAAGATCTTGGGACCTCATATTATATAGACACATAGACATACGTTTTTTTTTGTGTATATATATATATATACACACACACACATACTTAGACATTAGACCATTGGTTACATGTTACCTTACAAGGCACAGTACTCTAATAAGACAAGAATTTAGCATTAGATTGTAAGCACACTGAAACTCTCCGATTTCAGACATTCAGTTAAAGCAGTACAATGCATTAGTATAACACAAAAATGTAGCAGCTACTAGCCCTTACTTACATTAAACCAAAAGTAATGCTTTCAAAAATCAAGTGTTAAAACAGTTTTTTTGACGGGTTAAATGGAAATGAACACAGAAGTTACTAATGCTCCTGTCTTCCAGATGTCTTCACTGTGATATGGTTTCCCAAGCGGTTCAAGGTCAAAAGAATCACATCGAAGAGAAACACTGTGAGGTCTTCTATAAGTGTTCCATCTGTCCAGTTGCCTTCAAATCCTCTGAAAGCTCAGAGATTCACATAAAAAATAAACACAACGCTAGCGAAATACCCCCTCAGTAAGTGAACTGCCAGCCCCCTTTTGCATTACTTCTGTCGTTGCCTTCTCTTTAATTGTTATCTTTTTATTGCAGGTTAGTTTTTAAGTGCTCATGTGAGACAGTTTTCAAGAAGAAGCAGTTGTTTTTGCAGCACTTCCATCAAAATGCTAATAAGCGGGCTACTTGTGTATTCAAGTGTCCAGAGTGCTCCTCAGTTTTATCCAAAAAGCAGCTGTTAATGCAACACTTCAAGGTTTGCCTTTTAAAGTCCTTTTTGTGGAAATGTTTGTGTACACTCTTATATTCAATATAAGTATGTGTTTTATATCCTAAAACTAGATTTTCGTTTGTGTGTTTGTAGAGTGTGCATGGTGGGATTTTCCGAGCAGGGGCAGAGAAAAGCCGTAAGCAAACAGACGGCAGTGCACGGCTCCACAGTGCTCCCTCAGTGAAGGGCCATAGTCCTGCCAAACAGACAGACGTTCCCCGAAAGAGAGCTGCACAGGATGGTAAGCCTCCTGTCAAGAACATTGGCTGGACATGTGGAGAGTGTCTCCAGTGGGTCCCTGATCGTGACGCCTATGTATCTCACATGAAAGCCAGCCATGGGCAGGTAAGCAACCATCAGTGGACCTTTAATTTAAGCTTTGAGCTACATCTGTGTGTACATTAGTATTGTTTATACACTGACGCTGCTAATTCCTTCTTTAGAGGTGGTAGCTTTTTAAAATCTTGTGTGATTTGAATTAGAGAAGTAATTTCATAAGAACGGATAAAAACAAATTATATTTGATACTTTATTTCCCTTAGTCGCTAAAGAGGTACCCATGTCGGCAGTGCGAGTGGTCTTTCAACTCTCCAACCAGTCTGAGAAGACACATTCGAAATGAACATGGTGGAAAGAAAAACGGTTACACCTGTTGGTAAGAATTCCACTTACTTGTTATGTTATATAATATACCAATATAATATATCTCGCTCAAAACAACACGGTTGCGCTCTGCTTGTATTTCCTATCCTCAAGGTATTGCACAGATACAAAGACAGTATTCACCAGTGGTGTGATGTTGAAGAACCATATCAGTCTCATGCATGGTATTAAAAATCCTGATTTGAGCCTAATGCCAAAAATGGACCTTGGGGAATCTAAAAAGAACTTGGGAGAGGTGATTTGTGTTTTTTTTTTTCTTTCCCCCATGTCAAGTCATTTTACTTATAAAGCACATTTAAAAACAGCAAATGCTGACCAAAGTGCTGTACACATCAAAGCAAGTAACAATTAATAAAAACAATAAAACACAAGTCATTAAATCATACACAGGTACATATTATTGGTAACTGTATGTGTGATGTGATTCACAGGGGCATACTGTTAAAAGACCTGCCAATGGCATCCAAGAAGAAAGGCAGGACCACACCAGTAGTCAAGACATTTTTTCAGCCAAGCGCCTGAAAGCTCAGTTTCGCTGTTCAAACTGTGGATTCACCACAGAGGACAGCGTGCAGTTCCAGCACCACATACCCCAGCATAAAGCGGACGAGAACACTCCTCAGTGCCTTCACTGTGGACTGTGTTTCACATCCCTGCTATCTCTCAACAGACACCTGTTCATTGTGCACAAAGTCAAAGGTCCTGAGGAGGTGATAGGGGCTGCATCGCTGGAGCAGGAGCAAAATAATACACAGAGTAGATCATCTGAAACTGTGGAGGTAAATAACTTGATGTCACAGCCACAGGGAACGGTCCTGTCGCATGCAGGAAAGACACTGGGTCTGCACTGTGGTAAGACCACATGCCACAATGCAACAATGAGCTCTAGATCTCAGACACATACTGTGATAGCCCCCTCTGAACCGTGTTAAAGCTGCACAAGTGTTTACTTTTTTCTATGTGATGGAAAGGATGCATTTATGTTGCTGCGTGGAGGTGGTAGTTGTTTTGGGTGATTACGAGTCAGTTCTAACATTATGTTTACTGAAAGGCAGTATTTTTGTGAAGGACAGGATAAAATTAATTCATACAATATCTTAGTAAAATATAAACATATATTTTTCATATTTAAAAAAAAAAAAAAGAAGGCTGCATGTTCGTATTCATTCTTCTATATGTCTTTGGGGCATAACCACTTTCACATACAGTAGTAGCGCTGTTGTTTAGTTCGTTTATAGTTGTATTCACCTTAACAAGAGACTCAGGAATGTCTAATTGTTTTGATGCTGGTATTGAATGATGATAGAAGATGGTGGATTCTGCCTTTTGTTATTGACAGCAATCTTTTGATTTATTTTTAAAGTATTATAAGCATTACAGTATATTGCCTGGAGAAGATTCACAACAGATTGTAGCTCATATGCATTCTTAAATTATTTACAGACATATTTGTAAGCATTATTTACAACATGTTTAAATTGAATATACATTTAACATGTATTTTACATTCATTCATAAGTTAGCCAAAAACACTTAAAAATATCTTTTGGAGTTGCCTTGTAATGCGTTAGCCTCCAAGATTCACTCGCCTATATGTAGTACCAGATGATCCTTTGATAAATTGTGTTGTTGCATATCTTGTTAATATCTTGCATTTCTGTATGCATGCTGTTCTGAAGTAGCTGTAACCCCCCTCCCTTTCAAAAAACAGAATAGATGTTCACTAAAGTATGAAGGAGAGGAACAATGTGTATAGCAACATTGAAATTACCTGAAATTGTCAGGTGTATTATTCTGGCAGTTAAAAGGCAATATTAAGATCAGGGCCTATGGAAGGATCCCAATCAAATAGTATATGTTGTGATGTATTAAGGCGGGTTGTATGCATGTTTGCAGGCCTTTATTTGTAATGTGGAGAGGGAATGGCATGTTCCTAATATAGGAATGTTGGCCGGGGTTCTGCAATTTTGCAAAGCATTCTGAGAAATTCCTTTTATATATGTGCCCTGATTTTTATTTTTTTTTTTTTAAGCAGTAGGCTACATGTTTTGTGTATCTGATACATGACAGTTCCTACCTCTACAGTGAATGGCAGTGATTGTTCAAATTGTATGGCTTAATGATGGGGGGGGATATTATCTCAGTGCAATGTCAAAAATAAGTTTAAAAACTAAATGTATGTTATCTCCCCCTATTATTCAATTTTATAAATTACTTTGGGAATTATTGTTACAGTATTATAGTCATATTGACTTAATTAGCCATTTATGTAACTGCTATTGAGCAGGTTTGTTTAATTAACTGTTAGCTAAAGTATCTATTTAACTCAACACATTGCGGTTGTTGAAGTGTCTCTTGTTTTTTGTAATTAACTGTTAGCTAAAGTATCTATTTAACTCAACACATTGCGGTTGTTGAAGTTTCTCGTTTTTTGTAATTAACTGTTATCTAAAGTATCTATTTAACTCAACACATTGCGGTTGTTGAAGTTTCTCTTTTTTTTATGCTGAATATGACTTTTATACTTTTGATAATGTGTATAGTACTGGCTTGTACAATAAGGACATCTGTGTAGTGTAGATAAACTCTTGATTAATTGCATTTGACAAGCAATCATATTCAACATGCAGTAGCGTTTGTGCCATGTCCTAATGTTTCCTTGAGATATTTTGAAATAAAATAATGCATATAATTATGACATTAGTATTTTGAAAAATGATTTATGTCAAAGAGCCACTGGAAAAATGTATTCCCTTGAAGAAAAGATATGATGTGGTGGCAATTGGCTGAGAATTGTAGCTACATCTCAGGGGCCAATGATTGCTGAATGACTTCATCCAATTATAATTTTAAGCCCATCCTATTGCACTATATCTGTCATCCTCTGGAGTAACGGAACAGTAAAGAGATTTCAAGCCTTAAGGGGATTTCACACACATCAAATCAAGGCTTTTAAGGGATGATGGGAACATTGGCGAGGATTTGCAGAACAGGAATTCTGATTTATTTTATTCTTATCTCATACATTGCCATGACATCTTCAATGACTCTTGATTTAACAGAACTTAGAAACAAAGTTTCAAAGATCAAGGTAAACCCAAGGGGAAATCTGTGGGCGACAGGTAAGTGT
>JAODUG010000021.1:2393666-2425100 GCA_027564795.1 Aphredoderus sayanus | reverse complement strand
GAGAGAGAGAGAGAGAGAGAGAGAGAGAGAGAGAGAGAGAGAGAGAGAGAGAGAGAGAGAGAGTGAGAGAGAGAGAAATATAGATTCAAGGGAAACTTGAAAGGGATTATTTGACCATGCTAATGTTTCCCCCATAAACCCAAATATTTGCAACAGCTTGTTCAGGTGGGGGGAGGGGTGTAGATAAATGTGTTGTATGTGTGGGGCTATAGGGTGAGGGGTAGAGATCCGTGTGGTCTTATGAGCGATGTAGAGGGAAGGGTAGAAATGAGGGTCAGCCACTCAAAACATTTTTGTAACAGTACAAAATCTGGACAGAAATCAAGGATCCTTTTAATTAATCCACAAACATAAAGCAATGTTGCCAGGAAGCATTGTTTTTCCTCACAATGAATGTTAGTTAAGTTAAAATAATGTAAGAATTGCAAATATCAAATTTGGGAAATAAGTTTCTTTAAAGGCACACAAGGTCCAACCCAACCAACCCGACCTGAGGTCACTGATGAAAAGTATTCAGCAGCATTTACAAATCTAATTTAGTTTTATTACACAATCTGACCGTGTTTTCCTGTCCTCTCCATTTTCCTGCCTCTGCACTGGTAAGTGTACAGCACTGGGGTGGCTCCAGTCTAAACTCCAACCAATTCACACTAATTTGCTGATCTCAGCAGGCACGGACAGTGGAAAATGGACCACAACCGTGAGACTGCAGGCTCGTACACAGTAGAAGGCTGCTAGACTTCATTCCATTCAGTTACGATTGTTCCCTATTTTCCTGCCTGCACACAAAGTGATGTTTCATATTCTCTGAAAGATATGCATTTCTGCTTTAACAGTGCTTCCATCCTTAATTTCAAAGGGTTGCCGCAAACTGACATCAAGACAAATGCGAACATAATTGATGAATATCCAAAATTCAGTAAATGTTCACTTTGAATGAACGTCCTCAGGCAGATTCAGCATTCACAAAGCACATTTAATAAGCATGCAGCATGGACAGAAACACAACGATAGGCCTTTAGTTCTCCGAAGAGGACCGTCCCAGTTTCTTAAAGACATCCATAATGCGTACTGTAGAAGTGACCCTGTTTTACTACAGCCATAACAAAGAATCTGCAACAGAATAGTCCTGTGCTATAGAGGGGTTATGGTTAAGCATAAGAATGTACTATATCTTACTTTACATTATCATTATGATGATTGTGCAAGACATTTTCATTCCACAATAATATGTTTTCTCTGTCTGTAACCACTGCTGAGTCATCTATGTCATCATAACCAACAAAAGCAAAAAAAGAAACTAAGCACTAAATCTGCTGACTAGAGCTCCAGCTGATGTTATCATTGGTAATCAACATTTTAGACCTTACATATATCATAGTGACTCACAGTCTCACTTGTGAATTAATACAACATTAACACTCAACTCCACTCATTTATCAAATTAAGTTAAAAGCTAATCAGTTTCAGGTGCTAGTTTACACAATTTAAGAATTAAATTAAAATTGTTGCTTGATGAATGCATATCTCCAGTTAGAATGGTTTTTCTAATGCATTATCTTACATTCAGAAGGGATTTGAATGTACTTTTTGCAAGACAAACCTTACGATACAAGCAAACCTACAGATGGATTGTGCTCTGTGACCAACGGACAAGCTGTTCCTGAACAGGTTTTCTACCAGGATATTTGATCTCTCCTGCTCTCAGCCAAAACGCAATCTCACACATTGCATGTCTGTGAATATTAACAAACCCACTCCCGGCACTCAAATGCCATCTATTGTGTTGCCAGGTGAGCTGTACAATTTGATTGAACTGTCAGCGCTTGAAATATGGGGAAAAAATAGAAAGCCCTCTTTTCCCATCTATGTCGGGGAAACCAAAGTTCAAGAGGATACATCTGCTCTGGCCCTGATCAATAGTAGAATGAGTTTAACAGTTGTGTACAGTATAATGTCATATTTTTATATCTCAATTCCTGGTTTGATATTTTGTGTGTGTGTGTGTGTGTTGGAAGGGGAGTGGGGTGGATCAAGATGACGCATTGGGGTGAGCAGTCTGTGTGGACAGTTGTAGGATAAGTAGCAGGGGGAATATCAACACTGTGGTACGCCGGACTCTTTGTGGAGTAATGTAATCAATCTGGGTTGGCGTGGCCATGCATAAGCCTATATAATACCTCACCTCTCACTATAACTGCAGCGAGCTGCTATCTGCGTAGCACTGCACCGGCCTAATGCCACATCCAGGCAGGACATTCATCAAATGAAGCCATTTCCTTCTAATCTGCAGCTTTTTGATCTCTCTCTCTCTCTCTCTCTCTCTCTCTCTCTCTCTCTCTCTCTCTCTCTCTCTCTCTCTCTCTCTCTCTCTCTCTCACTCACTCACAGCAGCTGGTTGACCCACATGAACCATCTGTCACTGCTGCAGTGCCTCTCACACCAGGCCCCTGGAGAGTAGTGGCGTATACTGGGACAATGGTCCAGGCTTGGGGATTGTATACAGCGTACAGTATGGCTTGTGAAGCCAGGGCCAGAGGCAGAGATCCAGGCAGGGCTCCACTGAGTCTGGAGGTCACGATACGCTGAGGGGTCGGTATCAGGGAAGACGCCAGTCTGAACGCTGCTTCTTCGGCTATATCAATAGAATAACATTAGGCCCGCACATGCAATACTGTCCAGCAGAAACACTCTCCACTCTACCCCACAAAGCCCTGCCGGACGACACACATATTGTCCTCTACATATTGTTCTCTTTGCCCACGCACATGGGGGAGGGGAGCTATTACGCAATCGATGATTGTGCCTTTAATAGGTGAAATCACTAGGGGACAGGAGGTGGCGCTCTCAGCATGCCCGAGCATGAATGCGACGTGGCTCCACCCTTGTGTGGCGTTGCCAGCCTTTCCTCCAGGAGACAGTGGAGACGACGTCTATTAATAATCCCATCCACCGCACTGCTACACGGACTCCATTGGTACTGCCTGTGCCCCTTCGCAGTCCACAAAAAAAAGCGCGTGCCTCCTACGCGGCCGCCCACGTCTAGCGATAAACAGCCCCGTGATGCTGCCATGCAAGACTAAATGCCCACCTCTCGTGCGTGTGCTTCTCCACTCTTTCATAGCTACAGGGTGCAGCAACACCCTCTACCAATTGCTTCAGCACAGGCTCAGCCTGCCGATAATGAGGCTGATGTTACAGTACTCCACCTCTGACAAAGATTTAGCCATGGGAGAGCTGGGTGCACTGTATTGTTTGTGGCTGTGCTTCTTCCAGCACGAGGAGGGAATCAGAGTTCAGTTACTAAACAGTTAACAAGTTGATGTACTGCACGAAACTTTAGTACATCAAACTGATTGATACTAAATGTGGTGATAAATAGAATGATGACTTGTGCCATGCTTACAGACAAAAGCAGCTCTATGTGAACGCAGAATTGGAAATGAGTCATCTAAGGAGCCTAAACTGCCCTGGCTTGATGGAGATGAGGAACATTGCAACAGCAGGAGAGCGATATTGGAACTAGAAGTGATTTGACAGTGTTACTGTGTTCTTCCTGACGGGGTTTGAAGATAAGACCTGGCTCCCCCTTAACCTATAGAGCTCCAGGGACCCCAGAGATTCCCCACCCCACAAAAAACGGTTATATAAATCATCTTAAACTACAGCCCCCACACCATAAAAACAAACACAACTAAACAAAAACATGAATGCAATACTCGAGACTGGACAACACAGCCATGTCATTCCTCTAATGCTGCGCACATGAGTCACAAAGGCATGTCGCCTGTGACACAATCCACTTAGTCTTTCACTGGCTGTATGAATGAGACCTCACCTCAGTGAGACAGCTACGTCTGGAATGCTGCAGTTTATCAAGAATTCCAATCTGAAAGGCTCATTATACTGTACATAGCTGCCAAGAACACAGAGAGGAGGAGGTTATGGAAACATAAAAAAAGGAATTATATAATTAGTTTTCTCAGAATGCCCCATATTGCTCAATACAAATACCAAAGTCCATTTGCAGTGTCAGACTTCACAATTCCCTTAGAGGCCCCATCTTGGCACTGTAATTCCTCTGCATGGACTCCATGCAGTATTGTAGTGAGACAGGCTTCCCTGTGCGTACAGCCATGGACGCAAGGCCAAGTCTGCTGGGCCTGCAAGCTAGCACTGTGATGTAGCCATAAAGAAAACAACATGTAACCAGAGCAAGCAGGCCCCATTAACAGTGCAACAAGGCTTTGACATTTCTGGAGAGATATAGTGCTAACAATACTGTCTTTTTCAGCCAAAGTCAACATTAAGACCAGAATACCTGCCTTTTGTAGAGAGGAATTGCTGTGTCACAGAGCTGAAATTAACTTGTCACTTGAGGCATTGTCCATTTAACAGGATGACATTAATAACTTCATTGCCATATATCCTTGGACTCTCAGCTCTGATATAAAACAAGAAGTTATTCAATATGTCAGGCGAATCAATTATCGTGTTATTTTATTCTTCCTTCTGCCAGGTAGAGAATAGATTGAAGTAATTGCAGTTTGATTGCAATTATGAATATAGCCCATCCACACAACACACAGGGACCTTTTACTGCCATCCAATGAAAAGCTTTAGAACATCACTGTGTAATTTATATCGGCTACATTTGTCCTCTCAGACTTATTAGAAAAATGCTGATTTGTGTTTCAAAGGTACATTCCTTGAGTGCGTTATAGCATGCCCCGGAACATTAAATATCCTTCTCAGCTCACTGTTTATCTTGAAATACTGTAGAGAGAAGGGTCGAGAAGACGTACTGTAAGCCTGTGTGCTCAGCGAGGGGGAGGAGCAGAGAGGAATGTGAGTCACTCAGCACTGAGAGGGGCATCACATTTTGTAACACCGGCTTCAACCACAAGGGCACCTGGGGTGTGTGCCTATTGAATTACACTGACACGATTCAAATCAAAGTGGATATTTAGGATATGGCATGCATTTCATTTGAATATGCAAGGATATGCATTTGGCTGTAGCATAGGGAAACAAAATCGCACGTTTTTCTCGTGGCCAAATTCCTGGGCCAAATCTGACACTCCAACTGGGTACACTCAGGTGTCAGTCACACGCGACAACTATTCATGGTGTCCAATGAGGAAGGGGGGGAGGGCGGATGAAGACAAACAACGATTGTGCGCTAGTGATGAGGAAGTGGCACGTACCCTTCCCTGTTGTCCTCCTCATCCAGGTTGGAGATGAGCTGGGAGCCTGCCAGGGAGACGTCCAGGGCCGCCAGGGGCAGGTCTCTGTAGGCCAAGCTGACTAGCTGGCCGGGGGCTGCACACTGGTTGTCCTCCTCCACCTGCTGGGAGATCACCTCTAGCTCCGAGGCCCTGGCCTGGGCCCTGCGGTGCACACATTACATCACCAGTCAGAGCCCTGGGTCTCTGCTTAAGGCACTGGGATTGCCCTTGTGGTTGAAAATGGCATTACAATTGACTGGAATTACATAAAAACATTGTTTTGGCTTGTGCCGTGGTGAGTGAGTGGCAAACACTTCTCTCTACTCCCCCCTTACAAGAACACACATCCAGTCTGTTCTCTACTCCTCCCTCCACGTGCACTTTAATGCACATCTGTAATTCACACCTAACACAGTGGTCAAGGGGCTGTGAACGTGTGTTTATGGGGGCGCTCTATCAAGGAAAGGGCCAAAACACAAGGTGACCGTGGGAGACAGGAGAAACCATTTGTCTTGTCTCCAAACCCCTAATGCGGGGGGAGGACCCGTGACACTTGGTGGTTAATCAACAGCGGACACAGAGAGGTCTACCTGGAACAGGATTTCACATGCAGAGGAAGGCACTGACTACAAGACAGGGTAACACAATACACAAGGCGGGCGGACTACACCTCTGTCCTGGTGGATAGTGTGTGGGCAGGTTAAACAGAGTGGCAGGAAGCATAATAATTAAAGCACCAAACCTTGAGTGGGCCACAGCTCTAGAAAATGTTAATATAGTCAGCCCTGCAGTAAAAACAACACATCACTGTGTGGCATGTTGAGTGGTGTTTCCTTAGGGCCATGGGTCATGCTTGCTCCAAATGCACTGTCCAAAACAGAACATCTGCACTGTTCAATCTGAACCACCTTAATTAAGTGCTAGACAAACAACAACAGGGCAGCTACAGGTTTAAATTGTATTGCGTACACGAGATGTTTAGATCGCGGGACGAATACACAACACACATCGGTTATGACGGACACAAACAGGTTTGGCGCACTGACATTGCATTTCCAGACGATCACAGAGGAAGCCAAGAACCATTATTTGCAGTTGAATGGCTGGTTGCCATCCTGCAGAGGGGATGGAGACTGCACATTAGAATACTTCCTTCCGTGACCCAGGCAAGGACAGCTGGCGGCATTCCAAGGTCTGGGAATCATTTAATGCCACCATGTGTCAGAAGGTGTTAGGGTACATTTGGCCAGTGCAGAATCAAGCAGTCAGTCAATGGGCAAAGGATCCACTGAGGCCTACTGTCTATAGCATGAAGTTCACACACAACAATTTTCCCTCTACAGTATACAAAATACACTAAAAGCTTATTGGAATTGGCAGGAGATTCTTTAACTCCTGTAAGCAATATCAGTTATTGACTGATCCAGACAGTTCGCCATTCTGCCACATTTGTGTATTGAGTGTTATTATGTGTATAAGTGCAATTAATCACTTATCACAATATTAAATATCATAAAATAATAATACAGTATATCCCGCCTAGTAAACAGTTTCACAAGCAATCTGAAAAATATAAACAACACAATACAATGCAAACATAGAAAATCAAAATTATTTTTGATATGCTATGTTTATGTTTGTAATCACTTGCCTCATAGAGGGGAATGTATTCAAACACCTGTGCCTTCCAATACTGCTGAACCTACAGAATGTACTTCTGAATGTACTACAATATCTTTACTCTGAATGCTAAACTTGTTGGTTGCAAGACAGATAACCATGATTTATTCCAGTTTCAAAGTGAATCCATGTTTACGCAACTGAGTAAAGGAAACTGTTAAACGTTACCTCAGTAGGGAATTTCATAGAACATATTTTTAGACGAAGTAGCCTGGTACTGTATACTGATGAACTATTAAAAAAAATGACCAGATCAAACATTTGGACACACTCCTTTGAGGATTGTTTGCCGTCCTAATGAGTGTACTATTAAAGCAACGACATTGCTACAACTGTTCTTATCGCTTCATCTAGCTCTACCACTGCCACCACCGAAACAAACGCTTGAAACAAACACTTTGCCATCCCCATGGTCACTAATTGGTTCGCCATCCATTAGAACACTAATGCAAACTAGGTTTCCTGTTTATTCATTCGAATTTGATATGGTTTTGAATAACATAAACTGCCTGAACATGGTAGACCAGAAACAACCCCTCCCAAAATCACTGTTGTTTCCTGGCTGCTAATGCTAAACCTTTAACCGTAACTTATGCTGAACCTGCAACATGCAATGCTGAGGTTATAACCACTAAAGACAATTGTAAGATGCATTTCCAGCACGAGACTAAAACAATACAGAATGAAATGAGGAGTGATTATTAACAGCAGGCAATACATCTGCACATTTGTTAGAAAACTATGTTATAATTTACTTATGAGAAAAATTACTGCCAACTTCTATTTTCATCTGCATTTTCACCATACATGAAATCGCTGGCTCAGCATTAAGTGCTGTCTGTGAATAGAGGACATCTGTGGCCAGCTGTCTACAACCCTGCCACACTGTCTCACCTAATAAGCCTGCATATAGACACTTGGCTGCTTCTCAATGCGCGGCAATTCACTGCCCTGATATCGCAAGGGAATGGGATCAACGTGCAAAATCAGTTATATGGGCACACGCCAGATTTCCCCGACAGCATGCCTGACTCAGGCACTTGACACAATGGTGCATTTGTAACATAAATTCCTTTAGGTAATGTCTGCTCTTCTCAAGGTTCAGGGGGGAAATGACTGCAGTTGACAAAGCCCTGACATCAATGAGGAATGAAGGCATGGGATTCATTCTGAGAAAGTTCTCTCTCACCATGTACAGTAAATGAGGGATTGAATCAAGCCTTTCACATCACATACATTTGAATTGACTGCGCTGTAAGTATGCAGTAGGTAACACTGAAACAGCTTTCTGTCAAATGAGTCAATAATATATAAATTAACACATACAGTACTGTATTGTAAATTACATAAACATAAATCAATCTAATTAGAATAAAAAATGCTGCTTAATTTAGTGTGATATTTTTGGGTTAAAATAGATTTCAGTAATAACAAAATAATTGCATTCCTAAAATAAAAAATAAAATAAAATAAAAAAAGATCTATAATGTACTTACCTTTATATGCTTTTAGTAGCTCCATTAACCCCAGTTAACACCAAAAGTGCAATATCGAATAGCATACACTATTCATCTTCAATTATTAATGAGTAATATTAATACTCAGTGAAATATACAAAAGATAATGAATTGAGCATTATTTTGGAGCTTCTAGATTTCCTATGGCATACCTCCCACTAGAAAGATGGATGGATAGAGCACTCCATCATGGCAAGCGAGGGTGAAAATAGCTCAATAGACGTCTTTCTCTGTGAGCGTTTCCCATCTGTCGTTGCACCAGAGAGCTATGAAGCCACCCACAGCACTTATTCATGCCTTTGTACCACTGCAGCCAGGCAGGTCCTTCTCTGTTATCCCATAATGGAACTTGCCCCAATGTTTTCCCAGCAAATACACTGGCAATTGACCGACAAAGGTATTAATCTGCCACCCGTGCCCATGATCAGAGGCCCGGATAAGGGTGCCATGTTGAGCAAGTGCGCTGTGCCTCCCAGACCCCCACCCACCCCTCCGCATCCCCCTCCGCCTCCACCCTGCCATCAGGATGCAGGGCCTGTCTGGGGGACCACATGGAGAGTAATTATTAATAAGAGGAGATGACAAGTGAACGTCCCCTATGAATGCTAACGGAACACCGGCTGACACTCTGGAATGGTCGAATACACACCCAGCAAGGACGGAACCACTGGATTCCCTGCTGCGCTCTGTTCAAAGAAGGGCTTTTGACGTGGGTGTTGGGTGGGGAAGGAGGGTAAGAAGGTGTCATTCTCTTAATACTCATGGCAGGCTGTATGACTGCATGTGGTCGTACTGTATGTGGGCCTTTCAGTTGCCACACTCTCAGACATGATGCGAGACACATTCTGCTGTCATACTTACTGGGGGCTGGTCATGTTGCTGCCTTGATGCTGCGAAGCGACGCTCCACACTAAATCACCCCCAATGTAAATCGCAGTTTCCCCACAGGACAGAAGTGGCACCCACCAGACCTACAGAGAGGAGTCAAAACAATGACTTGACTACCTACTGCCACGTCATTTTTGTGCATCACGAAATAACACATTTAGTGGCACCCTTGCATGCCAGTTTCGGAGCATAACCAGTTCTAATATATGTGATGCTTAACTTCTATTGTTGTGGATTGTTGCGGATTTGTCTATGGATTGTGATTGTTGAAAAATCCATCTGCAATATAGACTCTGTAAATGGGAATGAGCAAGATTACATGCCTTGCATAGCAAGTACATCGGGATGCTAGCTTTTTGTTCCATAACATAGAGAGGCATTGATATCTAGTTTCATTCAGCAAAAGCCCTCCAGCTTCTTCACAAGAACAGACATGACATGCTAAGAGCAAAGTCTCATATAGGCCCAGTCAAAATGCCATAGTAAAACCTTCTAAATATACATAATATAAGTGTGGATGAAGTACAATGAAATCAGCATATATCAGCATATATTGCTGCAAATAATTTGCACCAAGGGTCATTTACAACCCGTAAGCATCAGAGAGCATGGCCAGGTTCACAACAGCATTACTTGGATAATTCGGGCTTGTGTCAGACAAAGAAACTGGGAAAACCTACACAGAGGGGTGAATAGTCAGCATTCACACCAATAGACCATACTGTAGAGTAATGTTGTACTGTACAGCACAGCAGATTAAATGCCACTCAAGATAAATCAATCCAGGTCAGTCAAGGGCTGGGAGTGATATGGTAACACTGCAGTGGGTAAGTCATGAAATTATGCATAATGTCTAAACAAACAAAAAAAAAGTATAGCTTTTTTGTACAGTTAGTCTTGTGTGTAACTTAAAAAAGAACAATTTAGTTTGACAACACATTCCCAAGAGGCAGGATGCATTCATCACAATTTCTGTCCATCCAAGATGTGTAATGGTTTTCTTTGATATCCTGCAGGCCACATTAAGTCATTTATTGAGCCTGAATAAATTAACAGAATGACCTAAATCCAGAACTACAATTCCTTATAAAAGTCCAACACTTATTTAACTCAGATGTTCTCTATGACACAGGCAGAAAAGCAGGGAGGAACACAATTTCACTCTACATAGAAAATAGATGCAATATTTGTATTACATTAGTCTACATCTAGGCCTAAGTAATGATTTAACATAATCAATATGGATTTTTTTTTACAAAGTCAGACTTTCACTATCCAGCAAGTAAGGCCACTCAACCTTGCTATTGACATATACAAATAGGTTAGAACGTGCACTTCATCCATTAATGTGAAACATTAAAATAAAAGCAGTCCAGTGACAGCAATAGCTAAATTCTGAGGCGCACACCTACCTTTTTTGATCTACATCGTGGAAGGTATGGTCGTGACTCCTTTGCCCTCGCAGCAGTGATGGTAAAATGCCGAGGATCAGCTGTAAGCGGAGCTCGGATCTTGCTGTGTGTAGGTTGCGAATTTCCTTAAATTTGTTATTGCCAAGCATCCGTATTTCTTCTGTGCACATAAAAAGCATCCACTCCAAACTGAAAGGACCATCCGTCAGAGAGATAATCTATCATTGAATTATAAAGATAACGACATCTTTGAAAGAATAGTTGGAATAAGGCTTAACTTGCGTCTGCTCATGGGGCTTCCCCCACAATCCCACCAGGGACTCCATGTGCCCAATAATAATAGGCTCACGACCGGGAGCTGTCCAGGTGCTGAAAGTGGGATTTCACTAGGCTACCCACAGATGTGTGTCGAGCTGAATTTGCAGTAACGACAGTCTCTAAGATAAACATCCCCGATACGTCTGTTTTAAGACACAGGAGCCCGCAGTCCTCTTCTTTTTATGTCATAGGCTACTAGATACGTCGACGAAGAAAACACTGGCTTCACTTCACCTCTTAAGCTCCAGCTCCTCGCGATAACAACGCTCGACAGCAGATATTCACTTGGAAAAAGAGACTATAAATCGAGTTTGTTAAACTATTAAAAATAACGCATCAAATAGCAATATATCTATAACAGACAATTACGGACACGTTTGACAGAAGCAGTAAATCATTTAATAGAAAAAATGACATCACAATTAGCTGATGCTTATTGGCAAGTTTATTGGCATGCTCATACACTGTAGCCTTATTATACAATTTTTATTTTCTCATAAGTTCCACCTTGCACTTTTGTAATGAATTTAATTTGCTATTTGTTATCTAATTGCTAACTTGGTAGCCAATCACTTGATGAGTCAACAAACAGTAGGTTACTAAACACAATTTAGTACTACTACTATTAATAGTAGACTAATGTTGCCTAATGACATGTCTATAGAGAAAGTAGTGAGAGGTCATTATACTGCAAGTTGTTCCCATGCTCACTTCCATTCATGACACCATTCCATTCATTCTTTTAGTGCCAAATAGCTTTTCTGCATTCCACTCATCTCAAGCACTGAACCCAGTTTGTCTGATAAAGTCACACAATAAGGTGATTGTATTTCACTTGTTTCAAGGAAGAACCAACATCAGAACATGAACTTCTGCTGTTCTGTCTTGGTGGTCATGTTGTCACATAGGCCTACTCTATTGTACTAGCCATATTATATTCCCTATATAGAATGAAACATATCGCTCCTACTGTATATAGGCCTATTGCACAGTATATCACATTGCATGTTTATATGACACTTTACAAAGGAATGAAATTACTTCCAATCACTGAGTACAATCATTCCCATGTCAAATACAATGTAGACAAACTGCAATCACAACATTTTTTTACTCAAAAGAACCCGCCCAAATTACGCTGCCTATAACAAAAAGCAATTGTGAGTTATTTTAATACTTCACTATGACTCACCTTGTGAACGTGGACTAACAACTGGAAACTGGGATTTCGTGAGTTGGTAAGGACAGATTGAAATCATTTTAGGTTTTTGACCACAGTGACAGAATCTTCCTCTAACAACACAGGTTTACAAAACGTTCCAACAGACCACAAATGGATCCAAAATATGTAGGTTATTTATGGTTGATTGGCATTTTACTGTAAAATTAAACTGAGATTATAATCTATTCTGTTCCACTTTGTGTTCTATATGCTCGGCTATCCATCAACAACACAGGAAAGGAGCAACATATCTCTTTTGATGGCAGGTAATTAAAACAAATATGTAATTCTTTTATATATACTATGATTTGGAATAACAAGAGGTTCTTAATTAAGGCTCTTTTCATCTTTGTTAGACTACAACAAGTGATATAGAGTATTGGGGCAATTATAAATGCTATCTAAACATTCATATTGGTACCTTAGAACAAACCACCTGGCAGATCATGGACTTCCAGTATTATAGGTCTTGAAAGCATTGAATAAAATAACATTCATTTTTACATGTTTCCGATTAGAGCACGGAAACCCTTGTGCCGAATCGGAAGCCGCGTATTGCATGAATGGTGGAACATGCTATAAAATACCATCTATGAATACACTCTCATGTGTGTAAGTATGTTCTGTAAAGACAAGTGTTTGCAATAAGTGGGATAGTTAGACCTCCTGCATCAGAAGGCTGGGCCTGCATACCACTCTGTCAGGAAGAACAGAATTGAGCAGACATTTATCCAAATACACTTAGTACAATGTTGTCAATAGCTAAATAGATAAAAGACAACAATTACAATAACAATGTCAGCATGTCATCAGATATTTATATCATTCAATCCTGAAAATAACTGCTTACAGCCTAATACCAAAGCACTCATCTTAACACAGAGCAGGAAAGAAAAGAAGACAATAATTTTGGTTTTACTTTAATTACAATTAAATTACAGCTGCAGCAGCCTGAGGTGGTCTAACCAGCTAACCTATCGAAAACACATGTCCCTATGAAAGTTTAATATTAGTATCTGACTTGTAAAACATTGTGTGTGGAAAACTAATTGCACTTCTAATGAATTTTGTGAGCTAATTTTTATACAAATATACTTTATGTTACTTCAGGTGCAATGGCAAGTACAAAGGCAGCAGATGCGAGGAGTTCCAACTCTTTAGCTTTTCTAAAACTGGAGATCAAGCAGGGCTAATAGCAGCTGTCATCATTGTTGCTCTTCTCATTTTAGTGGTCTTGATAGTTGTCATCATCTATACATGCAAGTAAGTAACTGATTGGGCTACACTATTATACTCTTGAAATTATGTGTAAATTAATTGGAATTGATTGTAACTAACAATAACAAAATGTGTTTCGTCATAGAACACTGCAATCCAGAAAAAAGACCAAACAGAACAGCAAGAAACAGTATTGGGAAGTAGACCGTAAAGTATGATTGTTTATGCCAAATGAGATGACAATGTATGTGTCTTTGTGGGACTTGATGCTTCTCGGTTTGTGGCTTTGAAAGAGTTAAAAGTGGAAGTGTTATGTCACTGACCTACCTAGGTCTGCCTGTGACCTGTCTATACATATTTTGCCACTGAATGAAACTAATGGAATTCACTATTGCTGCATTTTGAGCTGTGTTATTCACGTCATTTTGTAATTCACATTTCAATGAATGTGCCTTGCCAGAAGAATATTTTCAAACTGAATGTTTGTAAACTGAATGTTTCATTCAGTTTGTTCGGAAATAACTCAGTATGATAGAGAGATAATTATTTGGCTACCGAAACAAATGTACATTTAAATAAATGGTAAATATTTCTAATTTTGTAAATCTTTGCAATAAACTCCACTCTAGTGACTTGTTGAGTACATGTTATTATTAGCGAAACACACACACGCAAATGTAATTTTGAGTGTTACCTGTCAAGTTAGAGTCTTCCTGGATTTACCCATTCCATTCATTCTAAAGTTGTGGCACAGGAAATCATAGCCAACAGATAGGATAATGGGGCTTTACCATTAAATCAGCTTAAACTTAGTAAATGAAGGCAGGGAATTAAAACGCACTGGAATGCATCGCCAACAATTCACTGAAGAGATTTTCAATCTCCAAAAAATGTGAGGATTCTCAATTCATTCAGATCCTTAGAATATCCCAACAAAATTGCTATTACATTCCTATAACCATAGAATAAAAAAATAAAAAAATAAAAAACATGTTTAGGCTACGTTTAACCCTCCCTCTGTCCTATGGGTCAAAATGACCCGGTTCACTTAATTTTGGAAACTGTGGTACATGCACAAGATGAAAGCTGTGGAGTCAGAAATATATTTGACTTTATAAAATACAACATGTTGCTACCCCCTAGTGGACATGCTGTATAATAACTTTAAAGTCAACTAAAAACATACTGTACGTTTATTCCAACTTCCAATAAGGCTTCACATATTAAAAAGCAGTAGCAAAATTACATGTCATAAAATACATGTTTCTGTAGTGTAAACAACATACTTTCATAGGTTTCTGGCATTGTCAAACTCCAAGGCGATTTTCAGTGCAGTGTTATTGAGTCCCACAGACTGCATGTTAGTGATGATAGTGACAACAACTCCCTGTGGGGGGGCTGGGGTAAGCCCACGGGTGTAAATAGCCTCTTCCGAGGGTAAGACCAAGAGGACGCTGCTCGCCCCCACAGCGACCCCCGTGTGTGAAACATAGTGCCTGCGACTCTTACATTGGCCATACCTCTGCATTTTCTCCACCACCAGCCAGCCTTGAGCATACAGTCCATCCTTATCCCAGCTGGCCTCTGTCTTGTCCACTGGGGCCCACATATCTAGGGCAGTTTGCGGTTTAAGGAAACCCGGCAGCAAGTCATCAGTGTGCTTCCCATGAGCCATCTGATAGCTGTAGAGCAAGGCGTTGCCAAACCGCAGCAGATCCCCTGCAGTGGAAAGAAAGCCCCCTCCAGCCCACTTGTACGAGTTGTCCACATATGGGCAGTTGACAACACGTCCTTTCTTGTTGAGATGGTAAAATCTGCAGGGAAGAACTGGGATGAACTCACCAAGCACCATTTCCTTTATCAAGTTTCTTTCATCAAAGGTTGTACACAGTTTTAATGTCACACTGTGCTGTTTGGGTGTAAAGGCTGCATTACCTGGAGCGGTGGTAAATGATCGGATCGTTCTCATCCGGGACGGTGTTGTGCATTCCCAGCTCGCGGAACATGTTAGTCATGTGATCCAGGAAGCGCTGGCCAGCGGCCCGCTCCACAACAGCACTGAGGAGAGTAAAGGCATGGGTAGAGTAGAGGAAGGTGGTGCCTGTACACCAACACAAAGCAAACCTTCACTTAGTAAAGAATATGCAGCATTCAAATTGAGAAGACAAACGCATGCATGACGCCCCACCGGGTTTGAAAATTAGAGGGTCGTCCTTGAACAGGTCCAAGGCCTTGGTGACACTGTCAAACTTGTCTTTCAGGTAATACTCTTCTTGCTCAAGCTCTTTTTTCTTCTGAGTCTGCTCCTTAGCGTCTTTGTCCTTTACGCTAGTCTCCTCATTTCCCGGTGGCTTGTCGTTTTTCGCTGTTGGTCTCAAAAGAGGCCTAGCTTTGTCCCTGTTCTCTCTCACTTTCTTAGGGTCTTTCTCGTAGTGCCTTATCCCACTGAGGTGAGAGAGTATCATGCGTGGGGTTATTGTGACCTGGGAGTGAAACGAAGAATATTGCATGTCAAGTTAAATGTAAACGTTGACACAATAATATAAGACCATCACATCTGTGTGTTCTTACTCTGGGGGTCCAATAAAGCAACTTACATCTTCGTCATCAAATTGCTTTTGAGGAAACTCAGGAACATATTTCTGCACCGGGGCATCCAAGTCCAGCGTTCCCTTCTCGCACAGGCGAGCAGCAGCTGTGGCTGTGAGGGGCTTGCTGATGCTGGCAATCCGCATCACCGTTTCCGGCTTGCACTGCACCCGATTTTCCAAATCAGCATAACCCAGCCCTACACATCATTTCAAAATACACAATACATTCAAAGTCTAATTTGACAAAATAATATGCAAAGCAAACTGTCATGAGACACCAACCTTCACACCACACTTGGGTGCCATCCACTGACACCCCAATCACCATTCCAGGGGCCCCAACCTCATCCTGTGTGTCAACAAGACATCAGTGGAAAAAAGAGCTAATCCTGGTTCGCAGTAATAGGCTACAATGCAGTAATATAAAGCATACCTTTACCTTTATCAGTTGGACAAGGTCTCTGCTAACTAGAATTGCATCATCATATCGGCCAGTGCCAACTGATAACTTGTGTGCACAGGAATTATTCGCTGCGTCAGTATGGTATTTAAATCCAAATGCCAAGGCTATTCCCGCTCCAAATCCATAAATCCAGAAAGTGGTTTTAGATTTTCTAGACGTTGGTACTATTACGCTTTTGACAAGCTGTCTTTGTTGCTGGAAAAAAACTGGCAGCAATCGATTATTGGCTTGCATTAGATTTCGCCGGGTCAACAAAGTAGAATTACGTAAAATCATACAGTAATTACAATTCTTGCAAAAGCTGTTTGGTAACAATAAACGTGACATTGTACACACCGCTACACTTGTTTACAGGGACTGTCTGGTGTTGAACGTTACTACTTGCTTCCTTCCTGTCCTGTCCTTGTTCCAGACAAAACCAATCACATTACGACAACATCGATAGCGAACAAGATGAGCCCGGGGCAGACCGCCTGGACCACAGAACTACAGGGACAGCATGAATGCAATGTAAATGTCAGATGTTTTGCACATATCTGTATATGTACATCCTTCCTGGCGTGTAGACAGTTTAATTTGCGTAGCCTATCTTTTTTCCATCAATAGGCATTCATTTGCATCCTTGGAGTTTCCCCTCTACTTCACTCGGAGAGCCATAGCATTATTCGCTCACCCTGACCCGACATTCTAGAGTTGGCCCAGAAAGCAGTATGACTAATTCACTCAAAATGTATTTAATTCATATGATGACCATAAGCTTAAAATATATTAAAATAAGTTATGTAGCCTACTTAGGCTAATACTTTATAGCTATGGATGACCCCCCATATATTGTAACAGATTTAATCTCCTTGACTACCATTACATTGAAGAAAACAAATATCCTGCTATAATGTAAAAAGCTAATATAAGTTTTAAACAACACAACTCAGTTAGAAAATCTCGAAGTTGCACTTTTATTTATATTTATACATTTCAAATATGATACACTTGAAACATCTGCATTAAAAAAAAAAACAATGTTAAAACAATGCACAACCAGATTCAAATCATACTTTAAGACATAATGAAAGAATCAAAATTAAAATGTAAGTGTTTTGGCAAGATAACACTGCCATCCATTAAGAGGTTTGCACCCAACAGAAAAATAAATAAAAATTGAAAGTGAGATTCCCTTTGTACTCTGGTGGTACCAGCTAAATGTAAACAAAACTAAAGCAAATTTTGGTCTTCAAAAAGATAGTTAAGACTCAGTGATATAGCTTTCTCAAACTGTTTGGCAATACAGTAGCACCAGTATATATATGGACTTGGAGATCCAATGTATACTTATACTTGAGAGCAAACTTAAGGAAAAGAAAATACACTTGCCTATTGTATGAATAATGTGTACACGGTTTATATATAATCAAGTGCAAAATGGCTCCAATTTATATGGCATATGCATATTTAGGGTGGACTAGGAACAAGCAATGATAGTTTCAATGCAAATGCAGGAATAGATGTATGCTGGAATAATGACATGAATAATAAAATAAAAACAGTTGAAAACATTTGTGTTTCTCACTCTGACCTTAAGTAAGGGCACGGCACACCTTTTCTTATCTTTGTTGGTTGAGTTCCACTTAAAGAAGGGCTGGGCGTAAAGGTAAAGCATCTGGCTGGTTGCTCTCCACCATTCGCAAGTAATAGAAAGGTGGTTTATGGTAAGCAAGGGTGCAATTACAAAAAAGCCAAAACCACAGTGCGTGGGTATATGTGCATGTGTGCGTGATTGAGGGACCATGCTTTTCACATATTATTCAGTTCCATTAGAGTCTGGTCCAGCATCTGGTGCATATCGATGTTCTCTTCTTTAGCATGCGACAGTTTTTCTGTTAGAACACCAAATTAACAGAATTAAAAAACACAAGCAACCACAATCAGGTTAGTAATATTATTCAAGCTACATATTTGAATGCTCGTATACTTTAGTTTGAGTATATAGTGTAATTTAAACAGCACATTGCTTTGACCTCATGCTACAGAAGATATAGACAAAGCCTGTAGTTATTACTACTCCAAATTAGTTTGTGATGACCATTATATATACAGTATAATAATGTGAAACTATACAGTAGGCCTACCATTACATCAATGTCATATCATGCAATGGTAATGTGTGTACACACACACAAATGTCAAGTTGTTACAAAAAATTAATCCTCACACACAATTTAATCCTCATTCAAAGACACTGAGTCGATTAGTGAGATGGTTTCTGTTTGATGGTAAAGGCGTTTTTTTGCAGTCAGACAGCAGGAAATAGAAATAGAAGAAATCAAGAAAAGAAAGAAACTGCACCTCCTGTAAATTGATACCTACCGTATGCATGCATAGTGTACACACACACACACTATATAGTCCACATTTACATTTGGTCTTATAGTCTTGCATCTTTGAGGAGTGTATGAAGTGTTCCACCTTCAAACCGTTTCCGTTATCTAGTATTTTAGGTGTCAAATTGAGTCACTACACAATACAAAGGGTGTTGGGCATTTTAACCAGACCTTGCTACAGGTATGTGTAAATTATTCTACTAGTATTCCATGTCTTCCTCACCCTTTTTACGTTGGATGGTTTTCTGGTAAAATAAGCTATACTGTATAGATGGTAGTGTGTACTGTACAGTACATGTATACATAAACCATTCATAAAACTACAAAACATCATCAGGGTATTACCTGTGCCAATTTTCTGACAATTTAAAGACCAGCGAATGCAGTCTTAATTGCTGCTTTAGTCTAAACCACCACCATTTGGCCACTGTCGAGTGTAGACCTCATGATTTTTTTCTTTAAAAAAGAAAGACCCTCAGAACACGTCCATCTAGATTTATTAAAATAAATGACAAGAGACTTGTATATCATACAAAGACCACATGTCATCATCACTGGCATCTCAATGGCGAATCAAACAATCCATTTCATACAACTTTGTCCAACATAGATGAGCCAAAGACATCCACTATGCTCACTATACACCCAGCACTCTGCCTGACCACAATCCTCTCATTAACAGTCCACCACCAGTAAGTTCCTTCTTTTTCTGCCAACATAAGCCTGCCCACAGTACTTCATGTTGAAAAGTGCTTGCATGCATCAGTTTACAAAATCTTTAAGATAACGTGGCTCCAACTTCACTCGAGTAAATGTAGCCCTTTGTTTGTGTGGTTGCAATGCTACTGTGACAGTCCTAATAAAAGGCATCAAATAAATAAATAAAACAAAACAGAAAAAACTAAAATCTTTACCAGGGAAAGCAAATCAAGGTCCGTCTTAAGGAATCCTTAGATGCAAAACCATGAACAATGAAATAAATAACTTAATGTCAGGTTTTCCTGGTTTTATTAGTGCCAAATGAAAATAAATTAATGTGAAAAAGAACAAGAGAGTGAAGAGATACAGCATACATAGAAGGAAGGATGTTTATTTTTACACAATGCAGAACGATTCTAGGATTCTGTACAAGAGATGGAAAAAAACAGACATTGACAGAAGGGTGAAAACATGAGGAGGAAAGGAAAGCAAATACAGAAGGGGGGCATAGGGAGATGGAGAGAAGGCTGGAGAGAGCAGGCAGGTGCTGCTCAGCCAACAGGAGGCGTCTGTGATGAGGTGTGAACAATTTATCTGTGTGGAAGAGAAGAGGCAGAGTGAACCATGGGGAGGTGTGTGTGTGTGAGGTGGTGGTGAGGGCGGGGGCAAGGTGGAACATTGATCTGCACACCACAACAGCAAGAGACCCATCATAAAAGGCAGGCACAGACTTTACAAGTCAAACACAAACCTAAGGTTGGAATAACCCCATGTGAGATCACTCTCAATCAGGTGCACACACACACACACACACACACACACACACACACACACTTGAACAGTCATGAATGTAATGTCTGACAAAACATACCAAACTGCCAAGAGTCCACTATTATTATAATAGATCATTACAGTTCTTCATCAACTTCACAAATCACAAAACAAATAGCAACCGCTAAGACACACAAAAGGCCTCTCTTCTGAGTAGAAGTAGACCATGTTATTAGTGAAAACAATAAAGGTTGAGGTTGAGGTTACACTTGGACAGCAATGATAGATTACATTGAACAACAGAGTGAATCCATTCACCCCAGATTCACTGAAATGCTCTTTACTACAGTCTTGAGGCATTTCAACGGACCCTGCACATGCTTTGCTTGAGGTGTCAAAATATTCGGAATATTTTGAAATCAAAAATAAACCAATGGTTAATCTCACAAGCTCTCAAAACTAACATGATCATACTGTAGTTAAGACGTCATGACATAAACCAACAGGCACCAACAGAAAACCTCCATACTGTGTTCTGTTCAAACAAAACATAACTCTTGGGCCTCATGCTTGTATGCAAGAAAAGACCAACTACCGCTGCTCATCAATTCAACACCCAAGAGGTGTGGATAAAACACCACTCTGAAGGAGTTGGGTTATTGACCAGAGGGTATTCTTTGGTTTCTTAATTTGACAGACATTGACACATGTCCTTGTTTTGTGTTTAAAGCCATCTTGGTTTTGTCATTATAGACATATCGATAAACAGATGACTCATGATGAGTGAGAACAGAAACAGCAGATGTTGTGGTCTTGATAAGTACATCAAGGCTAATATAAAAAAGACAAAGGGGGGCAGCTGGGGAAAAGGGAATAATGGTTGGCGACAGAAACATAAACGCAATGTGAGCTGAGAATTACATGGAAGTCATGTCGTTGAGGGCGTGGTCCAGCTCCTCGCTGATGGCCTTGTACTTCAGTTTCTGGGCATACAACTCATCTATTGGTGGGCCAGGTGCACAAGGAAGGGGGAGACAGGTGGCGGAAGAGGGTGATGGAGGGAGTGGACAGTAGAGAGGAGGTGCATATCATCCAGGCCACAGAGAAGGGAGACAGACAGGAGGATAGAGACGGAGTGGCAGTGGAACAAAAAGGAAATACAGAGAGGTAAAATATAGTTATAATAAAAAGATGAGATTGGAAATGCAACATACAACTACAGCATATGTCTCACAGCCACTAGAAATGCGTACCTATAGTTTGCCTCACTTTAAAATCACATTACGATGTAAAACCAATTCCCTGCTGCGACTTAACACCTATATTTACTAAAAGTAAATATATAAAGAAACCCATGACAATGGATATCTGAGTCTGCAAAAGGGGCAACAATGAAAATTGGGAAATGGTAGACAAAGTTTAGTAAGAAAACAAGAGTAGAAGGAAACGGAAATGATGCCACTTACCAATATGCTGCAAATACCTCTAACTGAGCGAATTAAACCCAAATAAATGTTGAAGAGGGTACCAGTGAGGTGAGCAAAGAAAGTCAAAATTAAGAAAATCATACCTTCCAGGTCATCAATGGTCTTCTCAAGTTTGGCTACGGATCTCTCAGCAAACTCTGCACGGGTCTCAGCCTGTGTTAAGGAGACATGGATCAAACATACCATCCCAAACTACTCCGACTGCACATTTAAACAATTTAAAAAACAACTTGCCTCCTTCAGCTTGTCGGTGAGGACCTTGATCTCTTCCTCATATTTGTCCTCCTTCTGTGAGTACTGTGGGATGAAAAGTGATAACAGTCAAATACAGTGACAAACTACTACAGTACCAGTATACTAGGCCTGATACTACCAGTACATAATACTTATATGTACACATAAATACATATTAGCCTTTATAATACAATACACTATTTAACCACATGGGGTAAAGTCTATCACCGCAGAAGACAGCACAGGGCAGAAAAACTGAGAAACAAAAAAGCGTTATGAATCTATGTGGTAACACAACGCCAGCATGGCCGTCCACGGTGCTCCCTGTCCATGACAGTGTGGGAGGGGCCCAGGTGATTTGACAGCATGCACTGGGCCGTGGTCACACTTACCTTCTCAGCCTGGGCCTCCAGTGACTTCAGGTTGTTGGTCACAGTTTTCAACTCTTCCTCAAGCTCAGAGCATTTGCTGGTGTTTTGGACAACAGGGATGAAGTGCACAGGGAATGGAAAGGGAAACCGAGGTGGAACACAGGTGGAAAAGATGGGGAGAACAGGAGGTAGGAGGAAAATTATAAAGGGAAGAACAAAATAAATAAGAACTAAAAAGGGGTTTCAAAAGAGAAGAAAAACCTAGAGTATTCTAAAGCACCCGAAAAAGAGCAGGAAAGAATGAATGAATATACATGTTTAAAAAGTAACAACCCCAGAATATTTTGTGTCTAAAACATTATGTATTAGGGAAGTTTTGTTGGCCGACTTAAGTTACACATTATGGGAATTATTGTGCAAATGTGTGGAGACTGCCCTCTCCAGGTTAAACCTATGCTACTACGATTGCAATTTTCCTTTGGCTGATTTGGTGCCATGTCACACCTGGCCCTCTACTCTGCTCCTCCCCCACCCCGCGTTAGCAGGGAAGGGGTGCTGACAGTGGGAGCTGAGTTGTTATTTCCTAGGTGGTTAGTTACCCGTTAAGACTAGAAGAGGGCAGCCTAAAAACATGCTTTGGTGGTTGCCACTATTGTGTTTATTGTGAGTCACTCTTGCACACTTCCTGCCAAGTTAGGTGAGACAGTGCAACATAGCCACACTAAACGCAAACAGAAAAAGGAAAGGAGGCTAAAGCAAGAGCAAGCAAGAAGAAAGGCTTCATTCAGCACCACAGATAAAGTCAGGGGAGGTGTCGTCCTTTGAAAAAGCACAATGATGCATCACATTTATCTGTAGTACCTGTGTTACTGAGGAGTCTAGTGATTTTAAGCTTTGCTCCACAACTCTTAGCTCATCCTCCATTCTTCGACACCGCCTGTTAGTGGGTGTGGCGCATGAAAGCAAAAGACATTCAAACCATGCAAATGCTTGGCTCATGCACTGTCCACGACATACAACGTTAAGTCTTCTGCTTTGTACACTAGTATATTAGTGGTAACAGCTCATTGGCACAACATGCTCAGGTGGGTTAAAGTGCAGAGAGAGGTCAAACAGCATTCTTACCCCTCTGAGAGCTCAGCACGCTCCTCTGTGCGCTCCAGTTCACCTTCAATGATGACCAGCTTACGAGCAACCTTTAGGTGCAGCACAACCAAGTGTTACAAGTGTAAAACCAACAGTATGCTTAAGAGGAAAACTCATTTCAGATGTTCTTTTAGATGAAACAGCGGGCGTCTATGCAAGCGCTGTATGGGTCTCAAAATGGCATACAGTACAAAATGGGAGTACAGTACACCCTTGCCTACACCTGGTCAACAACGTCAATACGTTTTAAATGTGCTTTTCCATATGGAGTGTCCTTTGTTTGGTTTGTGTGCAGCTACGCTGAATCAAATGTAATCAGCAAAACATCCACTGTGCATATGTGATGTTCAGCTATCAAACATTAAATTAGATGGTTGACATAGTAATACTATGTCCTGGCACAAATAACAAAAAAAAGTATTTAGTTCATTCTTCAATTGAATCATGTATACACTGGCCAAATATAATTGCGTAATGGACATTACAGACTGCAGGAAGGGAGTGCAATCTTGTTTAAATAATCAAATGCTTTCTGAGAATGGAGTGGAATGGAATGTGTGCCTTTATATGCTAAGATAGCCAGCTAGCTTGAGGTGGATGGTGCCGGCAGCTGGGGGGTAACTCGCCTCCTCGTATTTGCGGTCAGCCTCCTCAGCAATGTGCTTGGCCTCTTTGAGCTGGATCTCCTGAATCTCCATCTTCTCCTCGTCCTTCATGGCCCTGTTCTCAATGACCTTCATGCCTCTTTGTGGGAGAGACACAAACAAATGTTAGGGGTCACACTCTGTTGAAGACCTGATGTAACGGAGCATAGGCCCATTAATAGAAACAAGCTGGACTGGAGAGGTGTCTAGAGCAAAAATAACAACAGAAGCAAACCTTGTTTATTGCCCCGCCACCTGGGAACATAACTGATTGTACAACCACACATATTTATACTATTTTAACAGTTCACCTATTTTCTGTACTACTGGGTAGTTCCTTTGCATAAATTACACACCCTATCTGGCTAACAAACTACACTTGCTTCAAAGCAGACCTACAGTATTTGTGGGTCTTCTTAAGTGACCCACCTCTCGCTCTCATCAGCAGCCTTCTCAGCCTCCTCCAGCTTGGTCAGGGCAGTGGCAAGACGCTCCTGGGCGCGATCCAACTCCTCCTCAACCAGCTGGATACGTCTGTTAAGGGAAGCGACATCGGCCTCAGCCTGAGGGTAGAAAAGGAAGAGGAGGTTAAAGATCTGCATGAAGGAACGAGGAGAACAGGATTCAATAGAATTCTCTCGCTCTCTCTCACACACACACACACACACTAACTGCTGATTTCACAGGCATTAGTTAGTACAACTGCTAGTCTTGTGCTATCTGTTGGGAAGAGCAGGATGCCCTAAGGATGCCCTGGCTTTGTCTAATGACATCAATGCCCAAGGCGGAAATTTTGCAGAATGCTCCACAGCTAGGACCTAGAGAAGACATTAATTAATTCAACCACAGAGGTTTCCCGTGATAGATTTCAACTGTAGGTGTTGATTTTGGATATTTCAAGTTAATTAAAACAACGTGTATTTGCTACTACAGAGTAGACTATTTGTAACTTCTAAATGAATAACGGATGTTGTAGTAGAAAGCCCTATTATCATGAGAATGATTAAGGTAGCAAAAAAAACACTGTAATAATGTAAAACAGTAATAATTTAAAATCTCTGAATGTTACAAGAGAAGGAAGGTTCTATTTTGCTTCCTTGGTAACCCCCAACTGTGCTTGAGCAAAGTTCGCGTTGTGAAAGATACCAACGGTGTAACTTTCATAATCCAGGAAATAAAGATATGGGGATTAACAAAGCCTATACGGTATGCCCTCTGTTACCGTAGCCTATATTAAAACTAACTAAAGTACTACATGCTTGTCACGTGGGGTTGTGAACTGCAAGTATGCTGTTCAAACTAGAGAATGATTAATCTTGATTTATGACGTTAATTATTATTTATGCAACTTTGTTAATTTAGGGGAAGTCACCTTGCTCATTTGAAAACCATTACGTCCTTATATGGGGAAGGAACTTCATTGTTACCAATGCAGTGTTGCAGCTGAATAACTGAAATTACATACAATGTTTGGCTTTACATTACAGCCGAAGAGCACTCTTAAATAAAAATTCTAAAAACAAAGTGCTAGAAACTTGCAACACTGGTCGCGCAACTATTGCTAACTAGAGGTTTTGTCTTACAACAATATACCTACTGTAGTTATACGATTATTATGGAATTGCTGGCATATGCGGTTAACAAACTACATTACTTAATTAAATAATGTCTACACAAACAATATAACCTCATCTAACCAGAGACAGACCCGGGATAGGAGCGGCATTGCACATGACAAAGCTCAATTTTCAGATGCAGGAAATAATTATGCAGGCAATCCACCTGCATTCATTCTTAGTGAACACATTAACCAACTCGGTCAAGTTCTCACGTTTTAACCTCTACAGTATATGCTAAAAATGCTTACTTCTTCCCTGGATTTTCTTTCCAATAGCAATTGTTTCTGTAACCTCTCTGCTCTCTCTTCAGCACCGTCGGCCTGCTCTTGCAAGTTTTTTATTTTTCGTTTTACTGTCTCCATCGATGCAGCTCCAGCCATTATTAGTCTAAGTCAGGACACCCAGACTGAGGCTCTGTGCTGCGAGAGTTGCCTTGAACCCTGGAATGTCAAAAAGCTGCGCGAAGATACGCAGAACCGTACGCAGTTTTTTTTTAAAGAGGAATGCCTGTAATTTGTACAGGAAGTATCAATGTAAACACAACACGGGCGCGCAGGGTTATTTTTGAACTTACAATGCACAGTAGTTTGTTAATAAAATTGCTGTATTTCAAATGACAAAGTTACAGCTTCCTATACTTATTGATTGACACAAGATGCAAAGAAAGCGCCCACTCGGTAGTGAGCAGCATCCTTTACTTTTTTAGATTAGACTACATCGCCATCTAGGGGTCAACTCTGAGCATTGCAAAGTATTCTGAAATATAGGACGTTGGCAGCCTCGTGGTACCGTCCTGATCTCGCGAGCTCCAGTTTGACTTCTCTGCGAGATCTGGCGTCAGATTAAGATTATTAAATTAATTTTACGTGTTGGCTAATTGACGTGATTGCTACAATATAACTCTCACGTGTAAGCCTATCTAACAATTAATTTCGTTAAAAAAGAAAATATAAAATGTTTGATATATCCTTAGTAGGCCCATATTCTACTAAGGGGTATATGGTTAAAGGCTAAATAGGCATATATACAGTATAAAATGTATTAGGCTATTAAGGTCTATATAGCCTAAATAATGCATGGTTATGCCTACACTGAAATCTAAGATACAGCTACTACTGTATGAGAGTAGTGAGACTATCACAGGCTGCAGGCACAGCCCAAATGAGCTCGATGTTGACCATATAAAGCAGTGGGCTATATATATCCCTCTGCTTGCGCTCTGTGCTCCTGTAGGACTGCACGTTCACGTTTCGCTCAGAGAACTAACCAATAGCAATATCGCAATGATAAAGATATTCGAAAACGTTTGTCTGCGTGAAAAAGTATCCTGGATCCTGAAAAAAGTATTTGAATTGGTGTCCACCCTTAAAAAATGCCTTTCACATTTAATTTGTGTTAGTGTGTTTTTGTGATCATTCACACAATTAAAGTTCATAATCAAATAATATGACACAGATAATATATATGGCACATTTAACAAGGATGGGCAGGTGTGCAACATCCACCAATACCAATTATATTTATATTTAATTAAAAGTGTGTATTTGGACTGCTAGTAGTCCATCTGAATTTATATGGAATAGACAGTCCATATGTTCATAGTTTCACTGTAATTTCACATATTCACGCAGTACGGCGGACGAGTGCAGAAGGAAAGTGAAGAAAATGGTGAAATTGTGCCCTTATCTTTACTTACGTCGGCGGCTTTCTTCTCAGCCAGCTCAAGTTTCTCCTGGGCATCTTTAAGAGCCTCGGAGTACTTGTCCAGCTCATCCTCGGTTCCCTTCAGCTTCTTCTGCAGAGCTACCAAATCGTCCTCAAGCTGAGGTGTGTTTCAGTGCGGATAGGTTCAGGGGTGATCAGCAGGAAAGCATAGTGCGTGTGTGCGCCCACACGGCGCAAGAGCGCAGACAGATAAACAGACAGAGATAGACAAAGAGACAGACAGGCAGACAGACAGACAGACGGAAGGAGAGAAGAAAAAAGTTAGCGGACCTCATGCCAGTCGTTATAAATACCTTCGTGGCCACTTCTTCGGCGCTCAGAAGTTTCTCTTCGGCCGTCTGGAACTCCTCAAACACTTTATCTCTCTCGTCTTCGGTTATGCGCAATTTCTTTTCCAACTCTCTTATATCATCCTCTAACTACACATGCATAAAAAAGACATATTTATCAAGTTATATAGATAAAGATAAATGTAGAAATGTAGTCTACCAATTAGAATTTTGTCAAACTTTTAATTATAGGTTATATCAATTTAGAAGTAATATATATGAATATTGTCAAAGGAAAGTTTAGATTCTGTAAAACAATGTATACGAATATTTAAAATATAAAAGAATCTGGACAAATATAACTAATTTCTTAATTAATGTTAAAATCCTTATTTGGAATTATTATCCGTGTATGTAAATAATCCGTTTTAGTGAAGAAGTTATCCTTTTAACAGGCGCGCGAGGCAGCAGCGTATACAGACACAAGTATTCCTGCCCAGTTTTTTCTACGAATATTTTGGAATTTCTCCCCAAATGCAGACCTGTTTGCTTTTGTCTTCCGCTGCTTTCTTATCTCCCTCAGCCTGCTCAGCTCTGTCCAAGGCATTTTCCTTGTCGAGCTTAAGCATCTGCATCTTCTTCTTAATGGCATCCATGACTGCTTATTGTTTTGGCCTTGCCGACGTCCAAAGGAAACCCAGGAGAGAGACTAGAGCGTCTATGCCTGACTGAAGGCTAAACTGGAGTGCAAGCTCTTCCTCACTGTGCCCTGTCAAATATGTACTTTCAAGGGGGGGCGACTGGATTCTTTTGGACATCCAATACTTTTTTGGAGAAGGCGTGTGCGTATATGTGTGTGTCAGCATGTGGGGGTGCCTTCAGTTCTCCTCATAGTTTTTAAGGATCTGCTCAGCGATTCGCTGCTCCCAGACATTTGACCGTTGATATGCCTATATATGGGGTCAGATGGGCAAGCCAAAAGCTCCTTCAGGAAGGCTTCTTATTGCAAATGTAATAAAAGCCATTGACTGGACTCGGAAGATGGAGTTGAAGAACCTTGAGGGCTCCTGGTGGGATGCATGTTTTTGGCATAAAGAGACCTGTACAATTTAATAGACTAAAACAAAAAGCTTGGTAGTTTTATTCTTTGTATTCAAGTTCCATCATTATATTCTTGTGAATCATGTTGCTCATTTTGTGTTATCCCCATTCAGGCTGGAATCTGTACCCTGGGAAGCTAGGATCTCTGTGGCAGTTTGCATATAGGATTTAGTGGCCTTACTCTAGGTTTGAGTGTTTGTATGTGGTGGTAGACTACTGTAGCTTAACTTGGTCCAGGTAAAGTGTGAGAAGAGCTATTGGTGAGAGACTATTTCATGTATATTTCACTTTAGGTGGCCGAAGAGGCATTGTTCACGCTTTGAGAGGCGACTTAAGATAAGGAGGTGTTTACCTGATAATATCCTTCATCCCTCCTGTAAACAGTTGATGTGTTATGAGCGTGACTGGGCAGCATACATTATAGCAGAGAAGGGTGGTTTGCCTCAGTGACTGAAATTTGACAGCTGGTGGACAAAATAAATACTAACCCAATAGGCTAATATTTAAATGAATATCTTTTCATTGGGAACATAGCATATTTTATGCTATAAGAGATCTAACTACCGAATAAAAAGTATTTTATTACATTAATTAATATTGCATGCAGTATGACTTAAATACTGTGGAGCTGGCTGGAGGATCTTTAAGGATACTGGGGTTGTTACTTAGAGCAGATTGAGTGTCTTCCATTCTTCAAAAAGGTTCTCAAGGAGATATTTTTAGGGGCGCCTTCTCTTTCACACACCTGCCTTGGTCTGTAAAGCAGTACCAAGATGCTCGCCAAGTATCCCAATGTTGAAACTAGATAGCTCCCAAAAATAATCAGCGTCTATAATGCCTATAACGTTGTGCTTAAGCTTGGGTCTTAACATTAGATTATTGTTGGTGCAGCTGGTGGACATAACTACCAGCAATTAAAGATCTCTCACTGTCTGTGTGAAATGCTTCTAAGTCAGTTTGTTTTGTTTTGCAGTTTGCTTCATTGAATTAAAGCTCCACCCTTTTCCCATTTCAAGTTAACCACGTGGAAGTAAAACATAATACCAAAACCTGATATTTTTAGAAATGGAGTTTTCCATTTGATCATACTGTAATATGAATATATCCTATATCAGGTGTTCCTCAGAAAATACTTGTAATTCTTAACATAGTATATAATTTGTCACTAATAGAGTATAGACTACACATTATAATCTAATGTTTATCTTGAGAAATACTTCTCATTATGCATTAAGAGTTACATCTTAATTAGATTACCATGCATTTAAAAATGCAATTTGATCTAAGGCTAATTGTCAGTACTTTCTCTCAGTGCACTCAGGAGAGGTTTGTTGAGGAAATTAGGATTTACTGTGGCATCCTGGGAATGAAAATAAGATCCATAATGATACTTTCTTTTAGCATATTGAAACAGTAAAAATATCCCTAGGTCCAAGTGCAACTGTACTTGGTCCATACATAATTGGAAAGCACCTGCCATAGATGTTTAGATCTAATGGAAAAATTGGAGATACAGTCTCCAAAATATTACTAGTATATTACAGTTTGTCTATCATTTAGCAGTACTGACGTTTAATATAAATACTTAAATATACAATTAAAAGCTATTATTGTGCTGCTGTTGCCATCTGTTAATCATTATCACCTCCCCCAGGCCATCCAATGCCAGGAGTCATGACAGTATTCACCCCAAGAAACATTTTTATTGTTCTAGTGCTACATTTAAATTAAGTTATTGTATTATGACTGAAATATGTGGGGTTAACAGCCTGTTACTACAAATCCAGGCTTGATAAATAATAATAATAATAATGTTATTCTTGTGCTATGAATGTATGGCATTTTGCATGACTTTAATAGTAAACATAATGTCTAGTTAATATTGATATATAACAGTCCCTGGTGAATATGGCCGATTTCTCCTCTGTGGCTACTCCAGGAAGAGCAAAGCTTTTTTTGGCTGTTTTGCCTGAGAAAATGTTTGTACAATATCACCCATGGGAGAAGAGCTAGAGGTTCCATCAAGGCCGATATGCCACCGCATTACACACAATCATGTCTTTGCCTCTGTGGGGCAATAATAATAATGCTTGTCTGACATATACTATACACTGTAAGGTTTTTCTGTAGCTAGTGTTCCTTGGTTATTCTACTTTATTTCCCATTAAATATGGCATGCAAGAGTTTCCCTTCTTTCTCAAACAAATAGTTTTTACTGTTCGTCATGCTACTGTATCTCCACATAACTATAGGACAGGACAGGTCTTCTGTCTTCAGTACACAGCCAGTAGGAGTGAAACTATTAAGAACTCCTGTGTTGGTAGGCTCATCGGCAAATAACAACCCGAGGATTTTTGCAGACATGGCCCTGATATATATATATATATAGATCTATGAGGTGAGAGAGAGAGAGAGAGAGAGAGAGAGAGAGAGAGAGAGAGAGAGAGAGAGAG
>JAODUG010000021.1:2356928-2389428 GCA_027564795.1 Aphredoderus sayanus | reverse complement strand
AAATAAAAGTAAACGATCAATCTGATACAAACAGAATGTCGAAAGATGTTTAAGTCACCTGCTTCAGGCCTTTGGGTGTTTTAACACACGTTAATTTCAGTGTAATTCATTCATTTGCAGAAGTTCAACCGGAAAGAGGAGAATTAATTACAGAAAACCGCTGGTATTAGTTGAAATTGAAGGCCTGGACACACTTTTAAGCATCTATACTGTAGCACATTTTCAGGTATGTCCTGCCAACTACACAATATTCTTAGATACAGTAGACATAGATCACAATGACCAGATGTGATGAATACCAAAGAAAATGTACAGTAGGTATAGGCTATGTAGGCAAAATGGCATGTAGAAAACATGTACTGTAGGCTAATGATGTGAGTATTTAGAAGCATGTGGAATTGTACAGTGCGTATAGATTTACAATGCCATTTCCCCAAGAAATGACCGTTTAAGCACTCTAAAATCGTAGCATACGATATTATTTATACAAGTCTACAAGCTAGAGTATGGTGTGGCAACCTCCACACGTTTTAGATAACAATATACTGCCCTCTAAGGGATATTCACGTAAACTACAAGATAACGACGGCCGCAATACGTTTTAATCTCGACATGTGGCAAAAATTGCCTAACTTATGCCGTTCTCTGCCTCATCCCGGCATCCCTGTACTACAGAACACATTTAAGGACAGTTGTGTTTCAATCCATAAATAGTGAGCTGGGGCAGATATTTTGGGCAATGAGGGTTGTACTGTATAATGCAATCAACGACTGTAGATTTAACAATGCATTATACAATTATTTTAAATAGTTCATTATGATTAGAATGTATTACGAGTTTAAGAAGTGTTATGTCCCAAGGGTTGCACATAAATACTGAAATTATGTAATAATTACACCATTGGATAGTGGGAACTTGAATGAAACAATAGAACTATCACACAGGATTTCCTTCAAAATTTTACCTAATAGTAAATGTATTGTTGTCTTTATAAAGTAATACTGTTTTTTCTGTTCTGCTTGGTTTGGTTTCCAGGATACAGTATAGACAAACTATTGTGTCTCAGTATGGTTATGCAAGTTAGGGTACTATACCTGGAGCAGTGTCAGTTTTGTAAAGGACAGCCAAGCGAAATCATCCTTGTCCTTTTGGCAAAGTATTCCAGGAAAAATAATAGGCATGTCATGTCTTGTATAATACAGGACATTGTTACATTTTAGAGCATAACAATAGAAATTTGTAAAGATGGGGTAAAGGCATTCAGCAAAATGTAAATGTTGCTATACTTTTCCATGTTTCCATCCACTTTGTTTTTGTAGGACACTTTAATGTTCTAATTGCAGCAGTATACAGTACATACTACAGTAGTTCATCTATTGCCAGAAGAGGGAGGTGCTAACATAATGTTGGCAGACCAAGTTTGCTCAAATGTCAAATAGTGGATATCGTGGAGTTCAACAAATGTTACATGCAACATTTATTCAAAATGGCTTATTAAACCAATAGCACAAATAGCGACCAAACAAAATAACCTTTAAGAGTAACCTAGGAAATAATGACAGATTCATATTTATTTTAAACACAATAAACCTATGGTCCTTTAGTTTAATTAACGTTTAAGATCAAATTGCAATAAAAATGTTCTAAATTTGTCCTGAACCACAATCTTATCATTTAACATTGTTTGCATTTGCTGACAAAGGTCACACACACACACAGACATGGAAGTACTGTACTGTACCAGTGCACACACACACACACACACACACACACACACACACACACACACACACACACACACACATACACACTATCTCATTTAACGGAAAACCAAATAGTCTAATTAAAGCTTACTTTTGTCAAACACAGTTGTTAGTTTGGAAAGTAGTACTGTTGCTTATCTACCAGACTACCCTTCGACTAGCTACTGTGGGGGGTTTGTGTTCTGTTGTAGTTTGAGCATTTCCATGGGAACAGGTAGGTGCCAAAGAAAAGAGGGAGGATCCAGTTTGAGCTGGAGTGCTGTGTGTTTCATTCACTAGCTTTCTCTCTACATTTCAGCCTTATTTAAACCAATTGCAGCTTTCAAATTGAAACAGATAAGCTGCTCTTGTGGAGAGGGAAGATCGTGTGTTGCAAAGGGAGCCCCGGAACTCTGAAAACTATCATCTCACTTATCTTGAGATATTTGACCATTGTGCTTTGGGAAATCTCATGGATTTACTCACACCTCCATTTTTATAGGGTAAGAATATATTTCCACCACTGTTATTATTATATCTTATCTTAGTCTTCTATTTGAACTAACTTTTTTATACCCTGTTTTCACAGTAGAACCTCTGCCAGAGGATTTATGTGGATACTGGAGAAGATCCGTGTGTCAGTTGAGAGACTCAGCCTGCCACTGTCTACAGAATACAACTTGAGGATTGGTCAAATGTTCGGAGAGAAGGCAAGCAAACCGACGCGGCTCTCCCTGTGTCCTCACATCATCACCCCGGACAACATACCGGAGTTCTGCATCCCTCCAAAGATCCCATCGCTACCCAAGACCAGGAGCGCAGACCAGAATGGAGGTGCCCCTGTTATCAGGGTGTCCCACTGCGAGGTGCGTGGTCCCGTGCAAGAGGAGTCCCGCGGTGAGCCCCTCAGCCCGACCATTATCCAGGTGGAGAGCGTGGACGAGAGCCCCTACGACACCGGCTACAGCGATGAGGATTCTACCAACGCGGACCCCCAGAGCCAGGCTGCCCTGTCGCTCCCACACATGGCCAAAGCGCAGACCTGCTACGGCTTCCGCACCCTGCTGGAAAGCCCCCACACCCGACGGAAGGAGTCCCTCTTCCACTCCGAGCCCGGGTCTCTCCCGCTGCCGCCGCCCAGGAGCAGGTCCAGCACTTGCAGCCGGCTCTCCACCTCCACCTCCACCTCCACCTCCACCTCGCCCAGCTTCTCCACCTCCTCCTTCAGCCTGAACGCGCTGACGTCCAGGTTGTCCCCGCGGAGCTGCGCCCTGGGCAGGCAGGGCACGCTGGACAGCGACACCGCCTCCTCCGCCGAGTCCTCGCCTTTCGGCTCGCCGCTGCTGGCCCGCGGCTCGGCCAGGCCCTCCATGCTCAAGGCGCTGAGCCACGAGCGGCTGCTGTCCAGGAGCGGGAGGAAGGCTCTGACGTCCAGGAACGACTCCCTGTCCACGGAGGAGAGCAGCTCCACAGACAACAGCCCCCACGTGGCACGACGGCTGTCGGGAGGGTTGCTGGAGGCTCTGCCTAACGTCTTTGGCCTGGCACCCCCCAGCCTGTTCCCCATGGACATGACTCTGCACAGGGAGAGGGTGGTGGAGGAGAGCATGGTGCCCTTGGGGAAAGCCGGTAGCTTGCGTCTGTCAGCAGAGTACTGTCCAGATAACCAGAGACTGCGGGTTCGGCTGATCAGCGCAGAGGGGCTCTACGCGCTCTCTGTGGACCCCAAGAGCATCAACTGCAGCGTGGGCCTGGCGCTCGTTCCCGGAAAGCTCCAGAAGCAACGCAGCACCGTCATCAGGAAGAGCCGAAACCCTATTTTTAACGAGGACTTCTTTTTCGACTGCATCGCCAAGAAGGACATCTGTCAGCGGTCACTTCGCTTTAAAGTGGTGAACAAAATGTCAACCATGAAAAGAGATTATATCTTGGGGAACTGTGATGTGCCTCTCTCCAGCATTGTAACTTTATAAATAACATTAGGATTGAGCTATTGCTATGTTCACATATATATTTTGAGTTTTATATTTAAAACAAACTATTTTATATAAATTAAACATTGTTAAAAAAACATCATTTTTTTCTTTGACTACTATTTTCATACTGTTCTACATGCTACATATTATTTTATTGTTGTCAGTGTTGTTTATGGTGTACAGTATTTCAAACTGGTTAAACAAAACATTTATTCAGATTGGATTTTATTTTAAAATGCATAGCCTAAAACCACCTGCTATTATACATCAAATAAATCTATCAATATAATACCATTAGATTATTTAATTATATTCTTTCAAAACTATAAAGTGAGGCGGATATGTAATTCTTTGATATCTGTTTAAACAAAACTATTTTGCCTAAACCTATTACATCCTGACATCCTGAATAAAACTATCACTGAAAGGTTGGGGGCTTCCCTTGCTCATTGTTCTGAATGCTAATCACGGAAAAGAATGACACCATTCACAATAACTGATGACGCAATGACACAGCTCTATTCATTAATGACACTTTTTATTTATAAATTCTCTGCACATAATAGTACATTTTCTACAGATAAATGGGCTTGCATTAAATAAGGTAATATAGTATCTTACAATTGCACATTTTAAACTCAGCATGTAATGATTGGCCATAAATAAATATTAGTCTGGTTTATTCTATGACTTAGTGCCAAAAAGACTGATTCGAAACTTAAAAAAGGACAACATTGCTCATGTTTTATACATTGCTTTCTCCATTCAGTGGGAAGTAGTGTCTTAATTTAGACCACAGGCAAGCATATCCTGTTGTTTTCAGCAATCAAGATCTGGTTTAAAAGCATCCGGCACCATTATACCTCCTGGTTAAACATTAATAGGTTGCTTTAGCTTTGGATTCAATAAGAACAACCCCTCAGACTATATATATATATACATTCATATACTGTATATAGTAACTGGCAAAAGGCAACATATGCAAGGATACTAATAATACCATTCTAAAACTTTATATAGTGATGCAATAGACTATTATGCTAAGTATGCTAAGCTTTGATAATGCCATTTAATGTACAGTAATACGTATTCTCTTATGCCTGAAAAGCCCACTTTCTGTTTAGATTTGGAGTTATACTTTAATTTAGACTTAGTCTAGATATGGGCATCCCGCACAAACACACACACACACACTTTTCCTTGCATTGTTTTGATTACAGTGCTGCATTGTGACACAGCCACTCAGGAAGCGTGCACGCTATCTTAGCTGAGTCTTTTTACAATACCTGTGAGGTTTACACTGTTTCCAATTAATGTACAGTGTCTGGAACTGTTGGATACTGTTGTATTGTGTGTTGACTCAGGAGTGAATTGTCTGTATACTAAATGGAAATGATTGGTGATTCCCCTGGCTGGCCCTGTGCTGATAAGGTTTTTTTGGGGTGGTTCCTTTGGTCTCATGCGTTGTCATAATAAAGATACAATGGTTTTGTATAAGAGAGGGAAAGCATGGTTTAGGCCAGGTTTTCTTTGGTTGCCCCAATACATTTAAAATTACATTTTATTTTACCTTTATTTTACCAGGCGAGTTAATCAGTAATAACTTGTTATTTACAATATTGGCCTGGCAGAAGACATACTGTAAGGAATCCTGTTGGGAATGGGACCTGGGATTAAATAAAAAATTATAAATGAAAACAGACAGAGCAGAAGATTGTTGAAACGACAGTGCTGTTAAAATGACAACTTAAACATTATCAGCTTACTATCATTTTTTGGTAATCAGCAAGGCATCTGCAAGGCATTTCTCAAGGCATTCTTGCTGAGAGTTGTGCATTAATGCAAAGGGCCACTAAATGAAACATATAGTGTACAGTACATTGTAGTTTCCAACATTCTGGAAGGACCTTACAAACATGCAGTGACACTCCAAGTTCAGATCAATACTGTATGTGGAGACCGACTTTGTAAAATCTACACAGACATTAAATATACCTTAGTAAGTCAGCAACAACATGTTGCATAACAATGTTCTCTTTAATGAACCTGCCTACTGTTAACTATACGCTATTTTTTTCTCCTGTCTTCCATTAAATGGAAAGAAAACATCCTGTGTTTTCCTTGACTGATCTAGACGGTCCTTATCACTATTTCTGTTTTACCAGGTCCTAAAATCCTGCCAAAACATACAATATATTACTAAATATTTGACATTTTAGTCCTAGTGTAGCCACCTCCTACTGTATGATCAGTTAAAGCACCACATTTTAATTGGAGTGACTTATGGAAAGGTTATGATATCCTGATACTCTATGTAATAAATGTCACTGTGTCATTTAACTTTGATCCTTCTATGCTTCATTGATTAATGCATGGCGTCTATAAAAACAGATGTCTGATGGACTATTATCAGAAATAAGTTCCTTGCAAAAGTAATAGGAAAAGAGTGTTCATTGTCTGGATCTTCCTCAAATTGGACATTTTGAAGGTCAAACTTACAGTAGTGATACATGTTAGTATAAATCATTTTGACTCTGCTTACATTTCAAACTGTCCATCAAATTAATAGAGCACTTTATGAGTCCCTGGGGTAAAACTCATCGTCTATTACCATAGCTAGAGATGTTCAAATATGATTATATCATGACACTGGTACCTGTAACTGGGCCAACATAATTCTGCTGCTTACTTGGGTTTGAGCTGCCGATGGATCTGTGCAACAGCACTGGATGTAATGAGCAGGCTTTATCTAAAATACATCTCCTACAGAAAGACGATCTGAGAAAATAGGACACCACATGTGATCTATATACACACACACCTGATCACAATGAATATGCCTAGAGCCTATTCATTTAAGGTGATAAACTCTTTTAATATATATCGAAATCATTTGCATATGATATCGACTTTTGTTATCGACCATCATGTCCCTTAAAGGTATACACTATATACAGAACTAGCCTAGTGGCTGAATTAGGCCTTACAGAAATGTTATGGTTTGAATCTCTGAGGGCACAAGCCCTTCCCACAGTGCTCAGAGGCTGTCAGTCCTCTCTACTCCTCTCCCTACAGTGCTCTCACATGCACTGTAGGGTAGATAGCTATACGGTGCAGTGTTATAGCACCAGCATGTGTGGAGGAAAACAACAGCCTATAGCACAATAAAGGAATGTAAATTTAATTGCTTTAATGGAAAAAATTTGTTATTATTAGCGATTACAGTGAGTCGATCATAGCAGTTAGGATAGATGGATAGAACATGAGGTAACTAGAGATACTACTGAACATGAGTTGATCTTTGGCGCAGTGGGTAGTGTGGGGTGACAGGTGATGAAAAAGTCATTGAACTGAATGGGTGTAGTATGGCCTAGTGGTCTAGGTGTTGGACTCCCAGCCGGATGGTTGTGGGTTGGAGCCCCGGAGCCCCAGAGCCAGACTACCTTCAAGCATCCTTAAGCAAGATGTCTAACCCCAATTGCACCCAGTGGTTAGGTGCTCCTTGCATGGCTTGCACCGCCATCGGTTTGTGAATGTCCAACTACATGTAGTACATTATCAATTCAATGTACTACATGTAAGTTGCTTTGGATAAAAGCGTCTGCCAAATGCTGTAAATGAACCAGTGACTGGATATGTTTCGCTGGAGCCTTGCATGGCTAACACTGCCATACTGTAGGTGTATGAATGACTGTAGTAGATCAGGTCAATAAGCTAGTTTGCCTTTTGTACATATTCATGAATTAACTTGTTCATTATGAATAATGCTGTTCCAGCACGTAGCAAACATGCACCTGCTGTGTACTGTTATAATACACAGCTTACCTATTTTAGACACTGTATTAGCATGACCTGCTCTCTGTATTAGCATGACCTGCTCCAACAAACCAACACATCATGGGCCACAATACAGAGGAAAGGCACTGTAATATAAGGATAAGGCGTAAATGTACTGTATAGGGATGTTGTATTGTCAAACTTACAGTATGAAACAACACATTTGCTTGAAGTCACATTGAATTATTAATACAATGAAAGCAAATTTGAGATTTTCTTCATTAAAAAGCACAAGGATACATATTGTATGTGTTGAACCACATAGGCCATGATGTGTTGGTTTGTTGGCCAGAGGTTTTATCCTCATTGTTGGTTTTGCTGTGTTTTAACTTTTATTTTAATACCTGCCTTTTATGTATTTTTTTATTTTTTTTATGTACATCGCTTTGTGATTTTATATCTGTGAAAAGTTCTATATAAATAAACGTATTTACTTATTACACAGTGACTACTTTAGACTTAAATCTACCACAAAGTCACTTGGTAATTTACTGTGCATATGCATGGTTTGGGTGTTAAGTAATTGAGACATCTGGAACATTCTTAGCACACAGATACCAGCTTTGTGGAATATTCTGGCCTGCCTCTGGCCTAGTTAATTACCTTCGAGAACTTACGCAATATTGACCAAACAGCCAAACAGTTTGTGTGACAGTAGAGTTTTGATGTTAACACCGGCACCATGTGACCATCTGCTGAACGCACAGCTGTAGACGGAAAACAAGACAAGGAATCCATGCGGCAGTTTCCATTACAGCAAACTAACTAGGCTACTGTAGATAAATGCACAGTAAATAAGCATTCATACACTCAAATATGGTCAAACATATTTTTACATTTGTGACGTTTCAGTCAGAGCCCTTCTTCAAGGCATAAACAAGTATCTTAGGGTTAGAATAATTTAGTTTTTACATACAAATCGCAGAGAATAATACAGTTACGATTTTTTCGACGGGGAAACGTTTAAGCTAAGACAGAAAACTAAACTTTTGTGTGGGCACAGCGAATAATACCACTGTGTGGTGTCTGCCTTGCTCCAATAGGTTCCTCCACTCCCATGGCAACAAGGCTCCATTCCAGGGAAACCATGGAGATCCTGCCTTTTATGTGTGAGATCCCTTTATTCTGGCACACAGGTCGGTAGTGCCCGTCCCTGTCCGCCTGAGTCAGACTGCTCTCAGCCTTGTCGCTCACGTCCACAGCCAGCTGTCGGCAGATGGCTTCCATGCATCTGAAGTGAATGCCAGGAGGAAGTGCGTAGATTCTCTAGTGCAGCTCTCCACCCTAATCTTTTCTGTTTGATAAGAGCATACAAACAGTTATATATGTATATATATATATATATATATATTTGAGCCATCAGAGGTCAAGGTGTGTACTTGTGTGTTCTTTCCAGTTTAGTTCCAAGCTGCGATTGGTACTGCAAATTGGAACATTATTTTATGAGTTAGTGAAAATTAAATTATAAAAAGAAATAGGAAGGAACATGTTCGTATTGAATCACAATATTCACATTAAGGTTAATTCCTCACTGTAGTATTTCTTGTATAGTAAATAATATGTGTGATAATGTTAGGAGATAGCTGAGATTTACCCAGCTAATATTTGTATAAACGCAGCTGGTTAGAATCATTTAGAAGTGTACATGTGTTCATAGTCAGCTGCGTCATATTTCTACTCAACTCTGTCCATAAATTCCCATGACATATGTTAATTTATTTATAAAATAGCCAGTGACATCACAACACAAACAGGAATGGATGTCCCCTAGCCACGTCAACAATGGTGAAACAAGGCACTCAAATTATTCATTTGTGATTACCATTTGTCTTTACACCGACAAAGATAGTTCAGACAAATTCTGTATAGTCACTTTAAAGTCACTGGCATTCACATCTCCACCTGTGTTAACTACTGTATGGTGGGCTTAGAAACAAAAATCACTTCTGAAACTGCTTGCTGAAGTTAGCACCATTGCCTGAGATGCTGCATAGAGTACATATCCACTATGCTTGGGTACACTAAAGAAAAATAACAGATAGAGCTAATTGCTAATGACATTATTATTGAAACTGTGTTATAAAGTAAGCACACAGCATTACAACACATATTGGGCTGTTTTTTCAGGGTTCACTGCGCCACATTGGAGCATCCGTTTCTTCCTATCAGAGGTTTCAAAGGCCAAACAGCTCATATCTCAGCTGTGTACGTATCCTACTATGAGCGAGGGCATGTGTTTATACAAATGTAAACGTGTGTGTGTGTGCGTGTGTGTGTGTGTGTGTATGTGTGTGGTGTGCGTGTGTGTGTGTATGTGTATGTGTGTTTGTGTGTTAGATTTGGGAATACATCAGCATTTTATGTTAATAAGCACAAATTCACTGGTCTACTTAATCTCCGAATCACAGGCACTTTGTCATAGTTTCCAGGTTCTGGTGTTCAGTGTTCAGAAGGGATGTGTGTGAGGTCAGCAATTGGCCCCAGGTGTCCCAGCCAAGAAGGAAATGACCCCTTACCACATTAGTAGGAGTATGCATATGTTTAAAGAAACTTCCTTTGGGCTTTTAGATTCATCTAGAAAACCTTTTGTTTAGGGTGACAATAATTAATTTGTTATGGTACTACATTGTTAACCACCATCATCCCACCATGTTTAAATGTAAGTAAAATGTAGATACAGTAAGTGTGAGCCAAAGGGAAGAGTCGTCATGTACATTATACTTGAGTGGATTATATTTATTGGTAACGTCTGGTAACACTAGTTTGGAATTTTGTTTAGGAATAAATGTAAATATTATTTAGCAAATATGCATTCACTTAAAAAGCTGTAAATGTATGATTTTGACTGCCATCTGCTGGTAGCTCCTGTAACCACAGTCAAAATACATGCCATCATTGTGTCATTCACAAGACATGCATAAGTCACATGATGGATGTTTTTAATGGGTTTAGTTACAGTATATAACACATAGTTCGAATTATCCAGGTAGGCTCCTAGACACTATTCATTTAGCTAAACAGGGGTATATTGACATTTAGTTGAATTGTTGTTAAATACAAGATACCTATACACACGTATGGTACAGTAGTCACATGTAAACAGACAAAATAACATACTTTGTTCGAGAAGGGAATGAAGTACAGGTATGCACTCGCCTACAGTACATGCACACAAAAAACCCAGATGTTGAACAATTCAAAACGACCAGTTAATTTATGCAGCACACCTCCAACAACTCTATTATGGTTATCCCACAGCCATTATTTACATGTTTTTATTCTGCCACAAGAATGCCTCTGAAATGAGATGCTTGTTTACAACCTATTACATCCAGGGACAAGGCTCATGAATGTTAGGATACAGTGTGAGAGACCCTTTCTCTTACCATGCTATTTTTAGTAGACACAAATGCCTTCTGGCGAAAATCACATGAATATGGATAGTCATAGTGCGCTTGGCTGTAGAGAGTGGTTTGCGGGAAGCAAGCAATGATTCAGACAGACATCCTGCACATGAGTATACCCAACCGGAGTTTGGATATCATTAATGTAACTCTTCAATGAACGTTGGTGAAAATACACATTAACAATAACACATACACACGCGCACACACGCGCACACACATACAGCCACAGACTCACACACCCGTAGTGTGTAGACGTTGCTGTGTTATGTTTGCAGCTTTGTTTAACACCAGTAAGCTATTGTGATCCAATCTATTAGAACAGAATGTGTAGGCCTATAATTTTGCTAAATGTACTTTGTTAACTTTCTATCACTCATGCCAGCAGGAGCCAAGTAACACTCGCTTCCTGTCCTTGACCTCAGCATACAGTACATTGCAAGTCAATATTATTCAAAGGCTGTCTATGGATATGCCTTTATATAGGGCAATTTGGTCTTGGAGCACATGCATCTTATAAGACAGGTTTATTTTGGTGGAACTCAATTTTTCTCTAGTCTCCTTGGGCGTCGGAATATATCCTTGAGAAAGAGGCCACTGGCAACAGAACTTTCTAAACATCTGAAAACAAGTACTCCTACTGTATAGCCAAAAACGACAGGCTCTTCTTGAATAAATTATACCTCCTGCGAATCCACCAACGTCCAGCAGAGTGTGCCCTGACTCTAATGAAGACTAAACACCAGTAGCCTACAAGTCTCTGTTAGCTACATACGTTTTTGGAAGATTTGTATTTGGTAGGATGTATCAGTAACATAACATAACTTAACCATTCTGAGATTATGTTTATTTTTAAATATTCTAAGCACTAATTCCATCTCGACAGCAGGTGTTTATGGAATTAAACATTTACAGTAATACATTTGTTATATAAAATACTCCAACTCAAATACACTCATCATACATATAGCATTGCAATCCAATAAATTCTCATGACTGTGGGGACTCTGATTGTTATTCCTAGTCCTTCCCCTCTTCTATTAGCATCTCCTCTCTTCTCCTCTCCATTGTACTTATATGTATATTGTACCACTTTCTTCATCCCTTCTCTCCCCATGGAGAGGTCTTGTTCTCCTCTGCCACAGATGATGTGGCTTGGAGGGCTGGACTTGATGCAAAGTGACGTGACTCCCTATCGCAAGAGCAGAGTTGTGGCGGGGCCTCACTTCCCCCACACTGGGCTGTTTTTGTTCGCCACAGCTCATGCGGATAATTTGCCGGGATGCAGTGGAAGGCTGTCACAAGGACTTGGCTCAAGGGCTGTGGGAAAATAACTGAAGCATCTTCCGTGCTGAAACCCTGCCTTAATGATGAGCATTAAATATGAACATCCTCCCGTTGGAAGTGATGCATTAGGCTCTCCGCCCTCATAGCTCCTCATGGTTCTTTGGTCGCACTGTCTCTCATTCTCTTTGTCCCTTTCAACGGACGAGAATCAGCGGATTAATCTGAGCGACGTGCAGCCTTAAGGTCGTGGCCTTTCTGTTCAGAGAATATTCTGGATGCCTTGTGAGGGCGGCACACAAACACAGCTCTGTGAGCTAACGCTCCCCAACAAAAACGAACACCAGACATGACCGGGGAGATAGCAGCGGCTTTGTCTGAAGGCTTCTGCTGCCAGTCTCTTCATCTGTGTAAACTAAAGGCTACAGGATCACGCCACATGCTAACGTATTTATGATGTTTTTCAAGTATAGGCAGGCAGTGAAAAAAAAAAAGACACAAATGCAACCTCACAAAATGGACTGATAAACCAAAATGGAGGAACTCTCCCGTAAACCAAAGCGGCGGTGGCCCCAGTATAAACGAACACGCTTTGTGTAGAGTTGTTGCAGCAGCAAATACAGATAAAGTGATCTCATTGGGAAGTAAAGAAGAAAAAACACCCCTCCCTCCCTTAAAAATAGACCTCCCTGGGCACTGAAGCAAAGGACAAAGTGACATTGTGAATGCTAACATCTGTGCGGAACCTTGCCGTACCAAATGCCCCAACCCCAAGTTTGAGCAGACTCTACCGTCATCCTCCAAGGAGCAGCCATTTTGGAAGGCTCTCCTGGCACAGATGTTGCATATTAAAAAGTAGGGCTGTTTTAGCAGTGGGGAAGGGGGCGGGGGGTGGGGAGGGTGTGTGTGTGTATGTCGGGGGGGGGGTCTGTGGTGCTCCTCTGTGGGGCTCACCTGCGCCTTCAACCGAGAAGCTAATCCAAGAAAGGGGTCTGTCTATCCAACCAAAAACAAAGTGACATTCAAGATAAAGTCATCCCACTTCCTTTTTGACCCTGAGAGGTGATACATGTGGACAAATTTCACAAATGAAAATGAAGAACGACACCAGCAACCATCCTCCCTAAAGTCAGATTGCTGATATTGTAAGAAGACGGCCCACCAGACCTCTGCTGTTCACGCAGGCCAGTTAGTTCATATTATACAACGGCAATGTTAAATACATTATTTACCGTGGGCGAGCAGAAGGTCAGCGCCCCGGCCACTGTGTCCCAGTTCTCTCCCAACGCAAAGAGCAACCCCGCCGCGCTGGAGCAGCTCTGGCTGGGGCCCGGGCGCCACCAGATGGAGGTGTTCACCAGTTTACCGGCACTCTTCCACCCTCGGCTGCACAGGGGACAGGGTAAAGAGCAGAGCGGAGAGAGCCCAGCGCACGCACACAACAGACCGCGGCAGAGAGGTGCAACACATGGCTCTCGCTGCGACAGATTGTGTTTGCATGAGGCGGTGCGTGATGCCTGCGTAGTGTTTGAATGTCTCATTGCGTTAATGTGGATTGGGACGAGTGTGCAGTGTCTGAGTGGCTGCGTGTTTGGCTGTGTGTTTGCTGGCTGAGGGCAGTGTGTGTTAACAGAGAGTGGTCCCTGGGCTGAATAGAATGAACAGGGGTTGGGGGAGGAAGGGGGGGGGGGATGGTGCCAGGGGTGTACAGCAGTGGAGAGGTCAACGCAGGTCGGCTGCGCTTGTGTGTTGCCGTGGGCCTGGAGGGGGCTGGGTTCAGATGTGCGTCGAGACGACCTCTTGCTCCAGCGGGCTGTAAGTAAAGAGGCCAGGCTCTGCCGCTCTTATCCAGGAGCCTTGACCCTGGACCTGAGGAGGCCGGGCTGCCCTCCACCCACAACCTTTACCTCCGCATTTAGAGTCTACCGAGGAGCCGGGCTCTACAGACTCTGTTGAGCCTGAGCAACAAAACACAAACAAAAAGAATGAAGGGAGAGGCTTCGAAAGTTCTGCCCTTAAATTAAACTGTTAGGCCTCTGTATTATGTACTGTACTAGGTTTTTTTATTTATTATCTAATTTCCGAATGTTTTAAACAAATAACGTTCCCCCATTTACTAAGGTTACATGGAGGTGAATTCTGTATTCAACTGGATGTGAAGAGCTTGCAATGCAGTTTGGTGTAATTGAAAAAAGTGCTTCTTGTACAAATGAAAGAATACTAATCAAATTCATTCTATTCAGTGAGCACTGTATTCCAAAACATCATTAAAGAAACTACCCGGATCACCAAGAATACCCTTGCAAAATGGCCATTTTCCTCATGCAGTCTAATGATGAAAAAAGCCCTCATAATGATGTGACAACTGTATTTCTCTCTGCCATTGTGTCTTTGTATGCATGGCTCATTCAAGGATGCCAAAGAGTTAATAACTGCAATAGCAACTGCCCAACATGGACTGTGGCACATTATTTCATTGGGATGCGTGAATACAAATACATCTATCAACTTGTACACAACAATGGTGAGCAGTGGCCAAATGGTGTTGCTACAATGGCACCTGGTTCTCGATAGGCATTGTTTGGCTACCTTTTGTGCCCATGTAGTGTGACATATTGCCCTCAAGCATTGACCATCTGACCAGGGAGAGGGCTTTAAATGCTAGGCTAATAATAGGAGAGCATGGCCAGGCAAGGCATTCTAGTAATTATTCCCCACTGGGGGACATGATGGGTGAAAAGAGGAGAAGCAGTGATGAGTACAAATAACTTCAAAACAATTGCATTCAAACAAAATCACAAAAAAGAAGGGTATAATTTAAGCTGCTACAGCAGCGCTAACCGCTGAACTGCCAGTGTTCAAGCAGAAGGACAGAACCATTAGCAGTAGAGGAGAAGAGATTGAAGTGGCAAGGACAGTCCAAGTACCTGAACTGGATCTCCGTAGCTCGTCCTGGGGTGGGACAGTTAGGCCTCCTGGTCAGGGCTGTGTCCATGTTCTAACCAGGCATGAAAACGTGCTTGGCCACTTCCAGGTTCTGATGCCAAGGTCTTGGCAAAGAGTCTGTCTCCCTGGGTTACACAGACCTGCCCTTGAACTCCTTTCCCTGGGAATAGACTCATTCTCTTTTAAATAGTGGAGAAAGGAAACTATTATCTGATGCTGCCCGTGGAGTAGCCACTAGGAGAAGACAGAGAAGCAGGAAAATGAGGCTGAAGCAGACCATCCGGACCAAAGTTTGTTTGCACAGTGACTTTCATATTGTTTGTGTTTGTTGTGTGAGTCCAAGCTTACTCTGTTGTGCATGTGAACTCTTGTACTGTACGTCTAAGTGTGTGTGTGTGTGTGTGTGTGTGTGTGTGTGTGTGTGTGTGCGTGCGTGTGTGCGCGTGCGTGCGTGTGCGTGTGCGTGCGCGTGTCTAATTCTTAGTATCACAGTGTGTGAGAGCTGCTCACTGTGAGTAAAGGAAAGATGAAATTTACATTTTTGTGAACATGTACAGGAGCAGCAACAAATAAAATCCCGCACCTAAAAATAAAATGACTTGAGAATTAATTAAAGTCAGAGAGTGTGCAGCAACAAACAGATGTGTCCTATTTAGGGCTAATATCAACTTTAGCTAACTAGTGGAGGCAACTTGTGATTGATGGTGTCTGTCACTGATATAGCTCCAGCATGCCTTAATCCCATCCAGCGGTTGCACCAAACCCAGATACATATAGCCTGATCTTTTATTCCTTTATTTAAATTCAATCGATTGAATGGAGCGATCAGAGGCGTTGCCCTCTCTGGAAGAGTTTAATCTCTCCCTGACACATGGAAGGTTTGCTGGACTTTGATGATGAAGCCGCGTATCCTTTTGGGCTTTCAAACAACGCTGCGCGCGCCACTACCTCCATCAGCTGTCTGGAGAACAATCATTCAGTACAAAGCACTGTCAAGGCTTCAGCAAGCAGAAGCCTCACCCCGCCAGCCTCTCATTCACCCACCCGGCTCCTCGCCAGGCTGCAATGCACTGTGGGATTGGATAAGAAAATCCCAGATGCAATTAGCGGTGGTTTCAGAGGCCGTGGTTTTAGCAATGTGCTGGAATGAACCGCCCGCAATCATGTTTGCTGCTGCTAGCTACTGTATAATCAGATCCACTATCTAAAGACATGTAGAAATACCCAAACCCCCAATGAACCCCGTAATGTAGCCCTAATAATCAATATGCTAGCATAGTATGCTAACCAAAGCTATAATCAGAAATGATGAGATTTGTATTATATGGGTGTCACCTTTGTTTTTGTTTTTTCTAAATGTCAATACTCACTATTTGCCCTAGTACAAATGTATACACGCCTGCATTAGGCTAAGGAAGTAGAAGCGTCCAAGCTTTCTGAAAATTCTGTTCTTTTGCTTGACATTGTTGTCGAGTGGATGTTTCTTAATGGTATCTTTGATGTTGTATACGGCATCTTAAGGTATTCATCTTAAAAGAGTTTGTCAGAACACGGTGACATTTGGTCGATATAGAATGAATGGACAATGATATATTTATGCCTTAAATAATCTTCAGGTCTGGCATCTCCTTCTCCATTAAAATGATGAATTTGACTTGAATAACACCCACACAGCAGAGGATGTCACATTGGAGAAATGAGCTTGTGTTGTCACGGCAAGGATACAATGTCATCTGTGCATCAAATGTGAGGGTCCTCATAGGCTTGTGGTGTGTGTGTGTGTGTGTGTGTGTGTGTGCGCGCGCGTATGTGTGGAGCGATAGATGCCATATGATAACATCTTCTGACAGCCGCGCACAGCCCGTCCCTCATGGTCTTGCCCTGATCTACCTGGGAAATGACCATTCCCTTCAGACCAGGTTTGTCATCTGCTGCACATCAACATGACAGCCTTATGGGATTTGATAGGCTGGCTGTATAGGCACAGACATAACATACACCTACGCAGAACTGCCGCACACACAAACATAAACCTACTTTACATAGAACTGCGTATGTGCACGCACGCACACATACAAACATCTGTGAGAAAAGTGGTTTTATACAATTATTAAAATACAAATACATGTATGTACATGTACAGTGTACAATGTAGTAGCAAAGACAATCTCCACATTACTCAAAAATGTTTCATCCTGTAAAAGAAATTGTAAATCCAGTGTTTTGCTCATCTTCAAAATGTTAGATCCTAGCTTTACTTATTAAAATGCTATAGGTTAATTAACAGTAATGTATTAAATATAAGTGTAATTATAAGGACTAAATAATAATTTGGTTAGTCATCAGTAGATAAAAATATTACTAATAAGTGATGGTGCTTTTACAATTTTTATATAACATTTACCTACAGTTCACCAAATAAATAAATACACATTAACGGTGATATTAACTTCTCAAATAAGCCTACAATAAAATTGTTTATCCATTATAACAAATGTGTGGATTGTTTCTAAACATTTGCTGGAAAAATACACCATTTTCAATGAAACACTAAATGAGTTGTTGACCTGCTCAGAGCTTCTTTGGCCATCTGTGGCGTTTCTTTGTTTTTCACGAAAGCGTATTTTCAGAAAATGCTGCACCGTGAGTGTCGTGATTGTTCAATGAAATTTTTTTGTGGTATTAAATGAGCAACAAAAGGCCTCCTACAATTTTTCTACACCACAAATGATAGAAAATTGCTAGCGCAGAATTCACATTTATCTTCCTGTTTGCATTTTGCAATGCTGATCATATTTAAACTGCGCTCTGAACAATCTGTACTTTTTCTGTCAAATAACTTTTGAGCATTGTGTTGGAACAAGCAAAACTAAAACCCAGTGCTATGATTGTATGCTGTCTACTTGGTTTGAAGGGCTTTGCAAAATAAACTAGCTCTCTCTTGGCAGCATTAGAAGACAGAGGCTGTGCTGACTTGCACACTTTTGGGAGAGAATTCAACATTTGTATGGCTGAATCGATACAATTAAAATTGGCTTTGCGTTAAGCAGTTCCCCTTTCATCCCAAAACGGGGAGCTCAGCAAAGTTGTTGTTTTCTCCCTCTACATCATTTACCTCAATTCTATCATCAATGACAACATGCTAGCAAACTTCACGACCAGGCAGGCATAAAACAAATCATTTCAGGGTGTCAGCAAATAATGTGTGGTAGTGATGCAAATCTGTTTACCACGTTTCTTCCAATACATTAAAGGTGGCTTTTGTGTTAACTGCTTTGACAGGATGTCATAAAGAAAAGAATAATTTAATGCTTGTGTGTGCCAGGTTTGTGTATGAGTGACTGTGTTGTGCTAGCAAGACAGAAAGAGATTCAGGTGATTTCTTTAGATAGACTGTGTTTCTTTTGACTGGTTTCAGATGTCAATATTAAGTTTCCAATCCTCAAATACTATGAATATTAATAGCAATTTCGATTATCATTCAAATGATGTATCCAAGCACATGCATTTTAAAGAGTAACAAGAAGGGTTGAGCAGACCCGGATAAGGGCAGTCCGTGTGCCCAAGATGCCTTTCACTAGCGGCAGCATTTATTTGCATTGGCAAGGAAAAGTGGCCTGGATCTTATAATTTGGCCACTTAAGGAAGTTCAAAGTGGAAAGAAAAGTTCCCAGCAAGGCCTGGGTGGATGTGCAGTGGCTGTGGCTGATTCCATTTATCTTCCAGGGCCTTAGCACACCTTCATGTTTAATAGCCAGCTCTTTAATTTTGATTAGGGCTTTCACACTCCTTACCCTCCTCATCACTCAATTACAACACAGTATTGATTTATTCCTGGAGAAACCATCAAGGATGCACAGGAAATAACGGATATGAAAAATGTCTTTTAATCTTTGGTTACATTAAAAAGCCATCTTATGACTGGTACTAGACAGTGAATAAATGATTGAATTAAAATAGTTTGGCATTTGAAAACAGATTTGATGCGCTGTTGTTGGTAATTTTGTAATGTAACTGTGCTCATATTTAATCCACACATATTCTTTTGAAGAAGAAAATAACTGATCACATGGTCTTAGACATCACCCAATTTACCTGTGATCATTTGAACTGAAGTGCCACTGTTGCCACATACTGTATAATCTCCCTACTGACACTACAGGAGAATGCTTGATGCCAAGCTGTAAGTGTAAGTGTACAATATACTGTATGACTAACTAATGGCAGGGAATAGTTATGGACTGTGTACGCAGCGGCATCAAACAGAGGGAGCCTGCCGGCTCACAGCCCAGCCACAGAACAAGAGCATGTGGCCGTGTCAGCAGCCTACTGCGGTGTGGCCAGGTTTCCCGGGGCTAGGGCTGTGCTGTGCTCCATACGGAGGGCCTGTGCTGGGAACCCTGGGGCCATGCAGTCCCAGGTCAGCAGATGGGCTTGTGATTATTATTTCCAAGCCTGTCTTACCTGACCACTTCCTCACTCCATGAACAGCTGTTTCGCTCGCTTCACTGAGAAGCTACACTGAACAGCCATTTTTCTTTTGTTCTTTACTTTGTACATAGTATAAATCTTTACTGTGACCCTGCTCTGGGCTTCATCCACCTGTGTCTTACCTCAGGCAAGAGCTCCCTTGGAGATTGTTATTATTATTATATATTTTTTTTGTATATCCAGGAAAAGACTATTAACACAGTTGTTTGCCAGACAATAGAGCGCTGCAGACATACCCTAATTTTACAACAAAGTTCCTTATGCCTTTTGGACCTTTGTGCTGGGCAAAGGTTGTGCAGAGGTGAGAAAGATACAATATATTTTACTGAGCTACAGTACCACGCCACAACTGAGCTCATTGCTATTTCCGTTTTGGAGTTGCAGTATAGGAATTAGTGAAAGTAGCAGGTCTGTCAAAAGTTCATGCGGTACAAAATTATTTTGTTTTGTTTGTCTGTTGACCTGCTACAAAATCTAAAATAAATGTGTTATTATTAATAATAATTCTAATAATGATATCATAACAAGGTTGAGGACATTTCAAACCTCTTAGACTTTGTCAGGTTCGGCCATGACATAGTGCAGACTGTAGTGCTTTTGGATGAATACCCTCTTTAGTCAACCAATTCATCACACTGCAGGGAATATTGTTCTACAGCACCTGGTGTTCAGACTATTTCGGTGTTCTAAAAACTGTCAGTACAAACCATTTGTTCACCATCCTAGAATGGCTGCAAAGCCTCATTACTGCCCCATTACTCTTGGAGTTTCTTAAATATGGCAGAAATTATAAGGCTCCTTTCCAATGGGCATTTTATCCATGTATGTGAATCCCATGGACAGACAGTGCATGTGAAAGTTCTCCTGTGGGTATTACTACTTCTTACACTTTTAAAACATTTAAATAATGTACAAACTAAATTCTAGACGTCTATAAAAATATCTTAAAAATGAAAATTAAAGTGTGATATTGATTGAACACATGATTTCATAGACTCTAGTGTAAAATACAAACACTCTTTGCTCTCAGAGAATAACATCAAAAGCAATATATCCCCAGCCCTCTGTAATCCAAGAGAGACTTTAAATAAGTAGTTTAACAGCAAGAAAAACAAACTGGAGTGAAACATTTAACCAGGAACACAAAGAGATCTGCCGAAGCCCTTTAAATCCCCTCAAATCATTCAACTCAATTGCTGAACGAAAGAACAGATTTTGGCTTATTTATTGATGAAAATGAAATGGGTGAGCGAGGGGATTTTCTTTGAAATGCAAAATATAACGTTATTATTTCTTGACTCTAGAAACTCTGAAATTGGGTTTGTATATTTGTGTAGGGGTCGGAGGTGCGAATAACCTTTTATCTGTACTATACATAAGGTTTACAATGAGAAGAAACACCCCTTATTAAAATCATAACAACCAGACCTACAAGGTTAATGTTGTATGTGTTCAACGTCAGGCCCTGGCCACTAAAGCATTGATCAGGCGCCTCTTTTCATACAGCGGGTACATTTAGATTCCCAGCCCCACCCTCAAATCCCACAGTGTGCTCTCAAGGAAAAGCGTGGAAATGAATTATGGAAATTTCTGATGGGAAACTTGGTGCATTAGCGTTTCATTTAGCTTGCTTGTATCCTGAAGCACTCCTCCAACCTACAAGGGACAGACTGGAAATATAACTCTCTGTGGCGGGGAAGCCCATAGGGCTGCCTCTCCCAGTCAGGGCACGGGCCAGTCGATTTATCTGCCAGTGGCCTGGGCCTGTCTGATACAGGTGGATTTATCACCACTGCCTGGAGCTGCAGGCCTACAAACTCAATTCAGGCCTCCATTTTTTATACTGGCTAAGCACAGCCACCTCTGCTAACTCTCCTCAACCTCTGCAGCCCAGGGTGATTGTACTCTTCCAGACACCTTTTATTTGTGTCAACGTTCCATTTTTAAGGCAGTTTCCAAACTTTGAAGTAAAAGAGATATGTGTTGACTGCGCTTGTGTATTACTGTGTATCTGATGATATGTTGAATATGTTTTTGTTTGGAGTGAACTGAAATGAACACCTGGAAATTAGATCACGTTATGTCAGACTGGCAGTGTGACCTTTTTGTATACAGCAGGGATACTGTACAGCTGTACCTAATGACTTGAGCTTGGCACTAGCTCTTAATTATTAAAAAGTATCTAACTTTAAAAAAAAATACAGTTAATAATACTCAACAAGCACCATCTCACACAGGGAACTACGGTAACTAATAGATTTGTCACAGGTGTTCACTCTGAGCAGTTTGGTAAAAATCTGCATGAGGTCTTTATCTTTTACTTTAAACATGTAATATTGGAATATTCAAACAGCATTCACAAAAGTGTTGAATAATCTCATTCAAAAAGCATGTAAATTATACATTTACAACAGCAATAAAACTTGTGAATACATCATCAAGTTTAATAATAATTTAATTTACCATTACCATGGCTAGAACTAAACTATTTATTATATAACATTTACATTCTGACTTGTTTAAATGTGTCTTACACTGGACAACACTGAGAACACATAATGTCACAACATTCAGTGTTTATGCATTTCATACAGTACTGTATAATCAGACATAATATTGTGTCTCATTTTTATTTAATTATACAGTAACTCACATGCATTCACCATCATCATGTCTTACATTGAAACATGAAACATACTTACTGTACATCAAACACAGCATATTAAAAGTAATGCTTGGGCCAACCTATGGGCCAGGTGGGTTTGCATAATCTTATCAGAAAATTTTGAAGGGTGTGGGTGGGTCAGGCCCAAAAGTGGCAAAGCAGCCTTCTGACTAATTTATATACAGTATATCTACTGATACATGCTCTCCAAATTGCTGTGATTAGGCTACTCACCTTTTCTTCCCCGATTTCTCATACACATAAGCACAGACGCATGCACTGGAGGGTGGAGATCCCAATAATCTGCATTAGCCTTACCAAACTATACATATCTCTCTGCACCCAACAATGTGTTTATTTATTTCGTAGCCTTGCCCCAGACCTCTAAGATAGCTTACAAGCTATGCATTCAATGTATTATGCTAACGTATGGCCTAAATCTAACAGCAAAATAAAACAATGAAATAGTTTATCCCACTGCTCATACACTTTGCAGCCTTCTGTGGCTCTGCAAATCAATGTCTATGCCAGCTTGTCTGTCCCTTTGAAACGTGCATTAATTTAGAAATCGGTATCTCTATATTGCCATGGCTATACAGACTCAAGTTGGCTGTTTCCATGTTGAGTCAGGCTCTGGTGGTTGATGAACGCATATTTTTGTGGGTTGGGCAGTGCAGGTTGGCTCTCACAGCATCACTAATATTTAATCAGCATATACCCTGTAGAAATGATCAAAGTAGGAGCTATTTATTGGGTTGATCAAACATAAAAACTATAAAATGTTTTAACATAAAAATATAGTTACAATTGCTTTAAAATTAATTATTTTTACTTTATCTTTTCTTATATCCTGTAAACTATAGAAATCATTTTGTTTTTACAGTGCATAAAATGTGGCACCAAACAGAAAACACCCCTGGGGACATTCTCTCATTTAGTTGGACCTTAAAGGCAGTGTACTAACAAATACAGGCAGTGTACTAACAAACCAGTCAAATTGGTTAAGATAACTAATAATGTTGCTGATCACTGAAAGGCAAATAAGCTGTGGTTTTTCACTAAACCCAGTTGGTCACTAAACCACCTAGAAAACTTGAAGAAACCTAGAAGAAACTTGCCATGAAAGAGTTTCTCAATATAAACAGCAAAGGTGTCACCCTATCTCCTAGAGTACCACATCCTACATCCTATGGCAGGATATAGCATGTGGATATTTGGTTTGTACAAACCAAACTCAGCTCATGCTGTGAGTATCCCTTTAGGCAGCAATATTGCTTTGCAGTAGGGGCTTTTAACAAAGTATTGCAAGTCTTCATATATTACTGTACGCTTAAGGAAAAGAATGTTCTGGAAAGTTTTGGAAACTGAAACCCCAGCACACTACTACGCTGGTAGTGTAAATGCCCAGTCAGCACAATGCAGAGAACACATATCTGTGTTCAGAAGCACATTGTTGCGGCCAACTGGTGCCCATGCAGGAGGCAAGCCCCTTCGGCCAATGGCAAGCTGGTCCAGGCCCTGCTAGCAGCGGCAGCAGCAACAGCGCGCCCGCTTCGAGCTCGAGCTGCGACTTCACTGCTGCGCGTACCTGGCAAATGCTGTTGCGGCTTGCCAAGGAAGATTTATACCTGGTGTTTGACCTACTTGAGTTTGCATCTATATTAGTGGAGGAGAGGGCTTGGTTGAGGGGGGAGAGAAAGGTCACAGGGATCCCAGGTCCTCCTCTGATGCATCAGGATGATGGAGCTGGCTAATTTAAAGAGCAACAGTTGTCCCCTCGGCTGCTACAGATGGGGCACCGCCGTTCAGCTTATACTGCTTCGGAACGCAGCCTTCTCAGTGCACACATGGCAACCAAACAAACACAGCACGCTGCATGTCTCTGGGACGCAGGAAGCACTCAGGAGGATACACTGGTCATGTTTGTACTGCATCCATATACCACTTTTCTTTTTGACTTGAGATGGTCTGCACAGTTCCAGAAGGCCACATTAGAAATGATTAGAAGTTAAGTTGTTTATTCATATTTTACATAATTACGGTAGATTGTATGTGTGTGTGTGTGTGTGTGTGTGTGTGTGTACTGTGTACTGTATAGCGGGGTTCAAAAGTCCACTACGTCTGTACCTCTTTCCGTATTTATCGCCTTCTGTCTCTCTTTCCATTCTGTTTCCATTCCCTTCTTCATCCCTTTTCTCTCTCTATTCCACATCTTTCCCGTATACTGTCGGAGCCATTTGCATGCCCTTTACTATGCAATATCTTTCTTTCCCTACATTATCTATTGGTTTCATTATTAATCAAAATCTAATACTGAATGTTTACTCACTGGATGTCACTGGAATTTGTATTACCATAATACTATAAAAGAATTGCATATAAGTATATATATATATATATATATATATATATATATATATATATATAATACCTACAGATTGATAGTTAAAATAATCATCAGTTTTGGCCCTAAGGATTTTGTGGTTCAATTTTTATTTTATTTGGGGACATTAAATGTGTAAACAAAATATATAGAGATTTATTTGTTTGAAAATGAACAGCACTCATGCAGCATACAGTAGTATTTGTATTGTTCTTAGGATTGCATACATGAGATTGTAGGTGCAATTGTGTGGGCCTACTCTTCCCCTTTGCATTGCAAAGTTGAACACTGGAACACTACAGGTAAGTCACCTGCACAAAAGCCCAAATTATTTGACGCCTGTGCCACGACACAAGAGAAATGCGTCGGAGTGCCTGGTAATTTGCATGATAGAATAACCTTCCCTGTGTTTGGGGGGAAGAAAGAGCTAATATATTCAGTGTTATTTGTGGTCATGCTCTTCAGTTTTTTTATCACCTAGAGAATAGCATTAAATCACCTCACTGGGGGAATGAATCGCGAGAAAGGAAGAAATGAAGAAGCTTCTGGATCTAATGAATTCCTGGGAGAATAAACGCGCCTCTGAATAAAGCCCTAATCACAAATTAAGTGGTTGTTGCCATCAAGCCTTTGTAGAACATACCCACAGACATGGACCTGGTGAATGTGTGCGCTCAAATTATTTCCTCAGCTGCTCAGGCAACAATGAAATAGATAAGAGGTATAAGCTACCCAGTCCTCAGGCAGTCCATGTTTAAAGATAGGACAGGGCTCATTTCCAAACTAATCCCCTGTTTCAATCCCCATGCCTCATTTGCTCCATGTAGACTCCGACTTGAGGGTCAAATTGAAATATCAAGGAAGTCATCTGTATCTGTGGAAGGTCACTTTTTCAAAGCTGTAATTTCTTACTCCAACAATATGTGATAAATTTGTCCCATATGGCGACTATTTCCCTTGATTAATTTGTCATTATTTTAATAATATAGGGTTTATATGTCCATATCCTATATGCATTCTCTGGGAGTCCTTAAAGTTTCAACTGTCTGGACTGTGTTTCCACAAAGTATCTACATGTGTTTTAATTAATGAAATGATTATGTCACATTGTACTTCTATTTTGATTGTCAAATAACAGTATTTTACTTGCATTGTCAGTACAATAAAATACACAGTTAATAAATTAATGATTCAATAATTAATTAAACCTTCATTAAACACATTCTTTCACCAGCAAGGATAAGTCATTCCCCAACAGATTTAAAAACAAACATGGGTAAGTTGCACAGGGAATCAGTCACATTATTTGTGGTATTTGAAGTAGCATCACCAACGAGAGTCTATAGCCTCCAGTAGAGTCTCTCGGCAAAGGTTTCTGTGGCGGGGACAACTGTGGGGAAGGCTGGAACATGGCCAATATTTGATGTTCATGAAATTCAGTCAGAATTGATAACAAACATTTGTAAAACTTGAGGTAACATCAAAGCATAGCATGTGGTGCAGGGTTGTTGAAGTACAGTGGGGTACCAGCAATGAAACTGCATCTTCTGGTAGCAGGTTTAAATACCAGTATTTGAACATGTAAAATATTTTGCTTGATTGAGCTTCAAGTAATTTTGTAAAAACAAATCCCATGAATCTAAGGGTTCGCACTTTTAAATTGTAACATTGATAAGTTTGTGATGTGCACAGGGTTACTTCACAATTTAAAATTTTAAAGCATTCCAAGCTTTTTAAAGTGGTATTATGAAAATTGCCTAATTCATGAATATATACTTTAAGAGTCACAAAGGGGCTTTCAAAATAATGTCTGGTCATGGCAAACTTTACCAATTTCTTTCCATAGACTTGTTTTATTGAACAAGGTACAGCAACTGGCAGAACAAAGACTGGCTAAGTTTTTCACAGCGAATAATCCCTCTGAGCCTTCTTTGAAGGAGTTCTTACACCAGGAAGGTGGATAGGGCAGATTTTAATCAATACAGGAAAACAAGGAGCTCGGGGGACGTGAGCAGCCTACCAGTCAGGATGAAGATTAAACACCTCTGTCTAAAACATGCTCAGATCATGTCAGAAAGCCCAGGCAACTTCAAATCCATCTATCAAAACGGTATCAAACTGTGTTTTTCTAACAAAGCAATGTTATATGACATGTATTCTCCCCTACAGCTGTAGGTGAGCTAGTAGATCATAAATCATAGCAAGCAAAGCTCAGGTTGACCTCTAAACGGTTATGTATCAGGCTATTCTGATTCAGTGTGGATGTCTTTTGGCCTCAATAGGTGTATACACTCTAATAGAGCTTTGAACAATGCAGAGGTATTCCCATGGGCTGATTCTACATAGTCAATCTCTGTTTCTTCCATGCAACTTAAACCTATTTTCGGACTAACTTTTCATACGTTTTCATACAACTGCCCAAACTCTTTTTATCCACAATTGTCATTTATTATTCATCCATTGTATAGTATTGCATAGTGTTTAAGTATATAAAGCAACGGAGATATGTTATGTATGGTATATTGTATTTATATAGTTAATTGTGCAACTACACTCTAGCCCATATTTAAGATTAGGCCTCGTTCAGCAGGTTCTACGGCAAACATGTCCAATACGTTAACAAAATATTATTTTCTCTTTTTCACTTTTTACAATATTGTTGTGCTTTGCTTCTCTTTTTTAAATTTCAAAATGTGTATTATATAAATCATGTGGCCCTTTGATGTAGCCCATACTGCTGCAGCAACAGTATGTTGCCACAGGGATAAATAAAGTACTTCTTGTTATCTTATCTTAGATTTTAATGAGCTCACAGCTGATTAAATCTATCAATTAAAAACACCTCTGATTAATATCTAGGGCTGTGGAAAGCTGTTCATCACATGATTTAACAAGAAAACCATCTTAATATATCATTCAATAGGACTACCAAATACAGTCATTTGCCAACTTTGATGATGTCTGCTCTTCAGAACCAGTGGCGGAGGTCCTCTGTTTTCTGGGACTCTTTTACTTTAGTGTTAATTAATCCCCTCCCAGTCAAACAGGGCTGACTGGGAGGCTACTGTAGCTACTTTCTGTGTGAAATAATGTCCTTGATTAAAGGATGGAGCTGTCGCGAGCAGGCCTGTCTGATAAAGCCCTGCTCAGTCTGGGGGACCCCCCAGCTCTCTCAGAGCGACGCCTCCCTCCCCCTGCTCCTCTCCCCAGACTTGGGGAGAACAAGGGGAACAACAGGACTGCCTGCAGTGCTCGTACTGCTCATCGTTTCACACGCCACTTTCACTCATTTAACCAGATGAAAGACTCTCGCAGCAACATTTGAACCAACCGCCATGGCCGGCCAGCACAAAACAGGCGTTTCTGACGGAAAGCCAAAGATCCCGGTGATCCCGGCGTTGCAGCGAGAACCGCGGTCGCAGAGCCGTCTCGGTCGTGTGTGTGTGTGTGGGGTTGGGGGGGTAGAAACGGGCCTTTTCTGAGAACCGCAGGTCACAGTCAAGAGTCCGGCTGAATAATTGATCAATGACTGAGCATTGAAAAGAGAAACACAGCTTAGCACTATATTTCCCCTCTCCCCATGTAATGTGCATCAAATCCCGCAGTTCCATCAACCACAAGCAAAGCTCCACTGAGCTGAAAGGCCTCCAAGTTCATTTCAATAATTCAGCAACCCTCCAAGATTATGAATAATTGAGCTTAAAGTATGTTCCATATATGGCAATGTAGCTTACTGTAGACAGCACCCATGCCATGGACGTGTGGGAGAGCTCAGTTTGATTGAAAAGGCAGTCAATTCAAGAGCTGTTCATTGTTACAGAATCACATGAAAACACGAGCTGTGACATGACTCGCGTTGTTTAGGAAACTGCAATAATTAAAGGTGGCGTCAGCGATTGTAAGCTAAGATTGTAAGCTAAGAATATCTCCTCCTGGTCCACTAGCTGCCCATTCTCTGTGGGCACTGAAACAATTATCTAGTGGTGCAGGCCACACCACACACACACACCCCTATGTACTGAGTGTGTTTTCTTGTGTAGTAAAAGAAATGGACAGGAATACACATTCAGTTGAGTTATACTGTAGCACCCTCCAAACACAAATGAACATATAGACGTCCTGCTATTGGAGGATCAAACTATGGGTCACATTTTGGAAAACAAATTGAGGCATGCACCTTTAAGTTATGGTTCTCGCTACACTTCTGCTGGAAAGCTCTGGGCTCTTCTGTTCCCCTCAGAGCTGAGAGGGGAAGCGTTTGTGCCATCTGCTGACAGGCCCACTTCTACAGATTCATTCCAATCACCGCGCCTGATGGTATGAATTGTACCCAGGCCTCTGGTGAAGTGCGGGGTTCACTTTTCCTGGCTGAAGCGGAGGAGGAAACAGATGACACAATTAATTATCAATAGGTCCCCTCAGTAAATCAAAGCCATTTTGGCAACTCATGACAAAAAAAACAGAAAAAAAAGAAAAACACCCCCACCCATGCCTATGAGTTGCCGCCATCCCCCTCATTGCCCATTCTCAACAACTGCTCTCTGGCCGCCTGCCTCGCTACAATCCACTAGGTGTTTGAATAGATTGTTCAAATATTTTCACTGTTGATTCCTTTACTCTTTTGAGTTTGAAGGCAAGTTCTCTTAGGAGGAGCGGAGGGCCCTCCTGTCTGCGCGTATTCAGCTCTACTCCTCATCTCCGGGATTTAACGAGCACTGGCTGAAGCCAAGACAATGTAGGCGAGGAGGCTGATAGGAGCTCATTATCTCCGCTGTGCCCACGCTGGCCTTTCCAACTCGTATGTTGTGGTGGTGAGGCTCTTTATTTCTTATGGTAGGGTAAACATTTACCCAGCGCAGAGGGGGTCGTGACCATTAGGCACCGGGGGAGCGGTGGTAATGGAAAGAGAGACATTGGCTGGACCGCGGCCCACTCCACATCTTAACAGAACAGCTCACGCACGCTCACTTTGGCATGAAGCTCTTATTGGAATGTACAACCGACCGGGGAGTTTTCCGTCTTGATGGTGAACTGCGACTGGGACCCAACCAAGTAAAAGGCCGTTAGGCACGGTTTTCACAAGCTTGACAGACATGCATGAGTTGTCAAGGAAATGTGTTTCCAATGCTGTTAAATACAACACGTTTACATCCACCTTTTGACATCCCAGCCTTTGGCGCGCATAAGGAATGACATTATGTTGGTTTTACTGTGAAAAATAAACTGGTGTGACTGAATTATAAATCTAAAACTCATGTGTAGCGTGAATGCAGTTCAGGGTCAGCGTCATGCATTTATACACACCTCGATTTGAGTCTGGAAATTCCCCTGCGCTGGAAACTATAGGTGTCAAACACCTGAGGTGAACATGTTTCCTTTACATTTTTGAAATGTTATGTAATGTTTTGTGTAGATGTTCCAAATTGTTTGATTTAAACTGTAACCCTTAGTACAGCGTCAATGTTTACCGTGAACTCAAAGAAAAGGGAAAACCATTTGAAAATGTTAAAGGAATGTTCACCGTTGTTTACCAATTTGAACACCTCCGCATTAGGGGAAGTTGTTGTTTATTAAGTGGGCGTAGTTGGGATTCCATTACGCAATCTTTAAACGTAATCTGTAGTTGTGAAATAGTGTGTCTGAAGGCTGAGAACAAACCAAGAGGACTGAATTATAAATGACTTAAGGCATAATTCTGGACACTCAATGGCTCTCCCTAGTGTTATTCAATTGAGGTTCACCTCACCACACACACTTTGTAGGGCTTTGCGTGCGTGTGCTTGATCCAGTCACATGTTTTCAATTTATGTTTTCAATTTTCTGACAATTAGAGGCCAAATTTAATTCTGCTTATGTTTTATGTTTACAGATAGTATGGTAATACCCTGGCCAAAATGGTAAATGGTGAAACATTTTAAATTGTAAAATGTGAGGATTGAAAATATTAAATAAAGTGTGTAATACTATCTTTCACACCACTCCTTTAAGTCTAATGTAAAGAATCACAGGTGTACAGTAATGACACACTGTCCACTGTGTTGAGATGGGCGACAAGCTGACCATTGCACAGTACGTGAGCTACTACTGTGTGTTGGACAGGGATGGCACAGTGTGTGCAGCCCTCCTCCTTCCCATCAGGGACGAGGCAGGGAGAAGGGTGAGGTCTCCAGGGTAAGAGAGGCTCATTAGGCAGCCACAGCCTCCCCACACCCTAACAGGATCCATATGCCGACAGACTGGCAGTCATCATCAACCCTCTATCCATCTCTTTATCTCCCAGCGCTCTCTGTCTCTCTCTCTCTCTCTCTCTCTCTCTCTCTCTCTCTCTCTCTCTCTCTCTCTCTCTCTCTCTCTCTCTCTGTCTCTCTCTCTCTCTATCTCTCTCTCTCTCACACACACACACACACACACACACTCACTCAGTATCTATTCTGAGTGATTGTGTCCACAGATGACAGTGAAATCTTTGGAGGAATAAATATGTGAATAGATTTAATAAATGTACAACTATACTGTATTTATTAAATTATTACGGCGCATGTTTTACTTTTACTTTTACATTTAGTAATCTACTATATAGATTCGATAATATATAATACATTAAATCATACCAATTACTGTTGGAAATGTCATGTTAGAAATTATGTTTTATCATCTAAATAAAAGCAGGATGCACACATTTTTTGACATCATAGTTGCAAATCTAAATACAAATGTCAGAAATAAAAATTGATATTCTCACAGTAGCAGCAGGTTGCACCACAACATGACTACCTTTGCCAGGGCTTCCTTGCAGCATTTCCAGTGCTCTATAATATCAAATGTATATGATAATTGCTGAAAGAGCTTCTCAAGGACCCACTGGTCTGAGGCTTGTTAGAAGTGTGATGAGCCACTTTGCTTCGCTACAAGTTGAGTTAATTACAAACACAATCAGGATCCACATTGTGGCTGTGTAAACTCCACTAATACCATGGGTAGCGATCTGACTGATTGTTTGTGCAGTTAGGATGAGATTGACTGTATCACCATGTCACTGTATGACATGGTTTCCTAGATTTGAAACAAATAGAACGTAATAATGCCTTGTGGGGGGAAGGGTGGTGTGATGGCGTCTCATTTGACTGGAAGAGACAGGTTCGAGCTCCTGTGACCACAAGCTTTTGAATTGCCCAAGTGCTCTTCAGCCAGGCAGTGAGGGGAACGTGGTTGCATGCCCCATGACCTCCTGCTGAAAAATGACAAATCTAAAATCTAGAAAATATTTTCTAGTAGATTGTTCTTCTATTTTTTTTTTATATCAGGGAAATCTAGTTAAATAGATGTACAAACATAAAAAAAACCTTTTTACACTTGTCTTTCACTGAGAAAAGGGAATTATTCTTTATGCTGAGATCGTAAGGCTAGGGGCTTGCTCAAATTAATTGCCATCGACTTTCCAAGGCTACAGACAGGCTGCCTTCAAATTAAGGCTGCTAAGCGGGAGAGTCAAATTGGAATTCAGATTCTATTAAGAAGCCAATGCCCGGCAGCACATAACTCCAAATGGGCCCAGTGCAATGGGAAAGAAGACCATTACAGAGGAAACACATTAAAGCACCGCTGATCTATTTGCTGAAGATAAACTTAGCATATGTCTCCCAGTGCTGCTTGGTCAAGGCCTGCACCAATGAAGACGTCTTTTTTGGAACTTGATTAGACACACCGAGATCAAAGTCAAGCGGACGTAGAGCTCTGTAAATGTGATGACATTTCTATTACTGCAAATATA
>JAODUG010000021.1:2327365-2355161 GCA_027564795.1 Aphredoderus sayanus | reverse complement strand
CATAATTACTAATATGAGTTATTTTGGGTTGAAAGCCACATCCTATCTATGCAATGTGTAATGGGGTGACACGTAAGCGGCCACTGTGCGGATGGATGGCTATAGGCAGACCAGTGCGTCCATCATTACAGCATGTGTCCCATATGCACTTCTAGTCTGTCTGTCCGTGTGCCACTTGCTTCCCAACAGTTCATCGGCTTCTCCGGGGCCAGGCATGCTCCTACAGCCCGACCCAATCAGGCACGGTGAGGCAATCACAGCTGGGCCTTCTTTCAGTCACGGTACAGTAGGTTTCCCTGACAACAGGCAACGACGTGTGTGCGTTGTTGATCCCGGCCATGTTTATCATCCCTCCCTCCCCCCACCACGCTCCCTCTCCTCCCTCCCCTCCCTTCCCCTGTCCCAGGTCTCGCTGCCTCTAGAGTGAAGCTTCTCTGAGGTGTAGAGATAGAGACAGGGCCGATTCGGACACAGCAGGGCTGGCCTTCTGCAATGCTGGTCGCTGAGTCTACCAGTGTGGACAAGCGCACTATCAGTGCGGGCCTTGTGGCATCACACTGGGGGACATGGCGGAGAGCTGTCACACCGCTCACAACGTGGCCCTGCCGCCTGGGGTATTCCTCAGCTCATGTCTGCTGCGACACAGTGCTGTTCAACCATGTAGCACATAGGTTTGCAAGGTGGGGGTCAGAGCCCCGATGGGCGTGAGTTAATTCACAATGTGCTGGTTATTGTGAAAACAACAGCAAGAATGACGCGAGTTCAGAAAAACGGCAAAATTCTCCTTCTGGTTGAAAGAGGTACAATTGCCTGCTAATGACTTTGATTGACCCCTTTCTGCACCGCATGTTTTTTTCAGTGGCAGTTTCCAGATTAACTAGCAAAGTGAAACAAGTGCACATCGAGCTTGTGACGCCTGCTACCGCAAGGGCTAATTTGGAAGGACTTCTGTGAATGGTTTTATGATTTTTAATGACTGTAGCTCCGGGGTAGCACCAGTGCTGGCCCCAGTGGAATGAAAAAGACCTGTCCCATAGCTAGATAGAGTGTTTGGAGAATGTGTGAATATGTTAATGACATGTCAGTGATTTATTGTAATTGCTTGATTGTGCCAAGACTGTGTGTGCCATACAGGTGTGTTTCATGTGCACACATCATTAAGAGAGATCTGTTCGTGCAGAGGGATATCTATATGTGTGCCATAGGACGTCACTGAACAGTTGAATTGTCATGAAAACCATGTTGAATTAAAGTGTTCATGTTCCAATCTTGGTTCCCAACCATGTTTCCATAATGCTAGAACATTTTATGTTAAACCATTAATACATTTCAGCTGGTCAAAATGCTTATTCTGGGAGCCAGAAATGGTGTCAAATTGAATATATTGTAGAGAATAACAAGCATAATCTCAAAGTAGAGAGACAGTTTGAAACAGAGTTCCACTTTCAAAAGCCACCCATTACTTGTGGAGTGACTTCTTTGTGTAGCTACCTGGGCTCCGGGTTTATTTTTACCCTCCCTTCGTCCCTCCTCATTCTTTAGCGGCTTCAGGAGATGGCGTTAGTTTGGCTTCATCTCTGACAAAAGATAAATGAGCTCTGGGTCTGTGGTGATCCACTATGGCTGCCAGGGGGTTCCAAAATAGCAAACTATTTTTCATATGGGGCAAAGTGATATGGAGTACGATGCAGCAGGCGCTAACATTTACCATACCATAGTACGCCGGAATACATTTCATTCTTTTTTTGTTACTTTTACTTTCAACTTTTTTTTTTTGGTGTGTATCAAGGGAGAGTGATATAGAGAGCTTTGGCAATTAAATTGATTGCTTAAGAAAGCAAGCACGTTATTTTCAAAGCAACCAAATTATGCAACAGCATTATATAGAAGTCTTGGTTAAAAATTGAAATAAAAAAAGAGAGAAAAAGGTCACTGTGGAAATGAAGTGATTATCTTGGAGAGCATGATTCAGCATTGTTACTGAATTTTAAATAGATATTTCAAATAGAAAAACAAGTATTTCCTTGGTTTAAACAACCATGTGATATTCCCTTGTTCTTGTAGAAATGTGTAGTAATTAGAGGGGATTTGCAGTGCAGTGCAGTTGCTTTGATAAATTATCAGATGTGGCCATTAATCACCTTCTCACTGTAACGGAGGAAAAAAAACAACAGTTTTGTGTTTTCATTTGGAAAATGTCCTGTGTCAACAGGACATCCACCAACGCCTAGCTACTAGCTGCAAGAAAACTTTCCCATTTAAATGAGGTGCTACAGAGCTTCTGAGGCCCTTTGAAGAAATGTGCTTGGCACAAACAAGAGCGGCAGCCTCTCCTGTGTTTTTAACAGCCGAAACATCGCTGACACCTGATGGCTGATCAAACACAAACCATCTCTCCCCGAATCCTCACGGGAGTTCATCTTTGTACGCCTCTCTCCACAGATAAATCTGCAGACCATGCTACCAGAACACCCCTCCACTCAATATTTACTAAAGCCTCGATCACCGGCCTGGCTGCAATGATTTGTTAAAGGGAAAACAATTTTGATTTTTCAGCATTTTCTACTCCTTATTGACCGCAAACCTGTCAGTGGAACAAAAGCCACCCAGTGTGTTTCCAGCACCACCGTAGATTTTATTTCCTATTGTAACAAGGATGAGTTGCAGGCTAAATCACCTCTGGGTGGGAACAAGTCGATGCGTCTTCTGGGAATAGTGTGGGCTTCTGGAATGAACTGGTAGCGGTCCTAGCAGTGAGGTCAGAGTTATTCATGCTATTGGGACTCATCCTCGTCGCTGTCACAGTCCTCCTTAATGATCCATCCTTGGTGTCGAGCATGCATACTCATTAGAGTAATATTAGCATGAGCATTACAGGAGCAGGCAATTGTAGGGACCCGCCGCGGCCACACAGGAGATCTGCTCTGTGAGGGCCTCGCTCTGTCACGGAGGTGAGATGATTTATGATTTATTTTCCAATAACTCCCAGCCCGCTTTGTGCACTGGGCCCTGCTGTCAACAAACGGCGGGCACCGCCAACCCCCCCACGTACTCCACTCCCCCTCTCCACGCTTGCACAGAAAGCAGCAGCATCTTCCTCCGCCGCTATGTATGTTGAGCCAAAGTGGGCGGGGCTCGGCGGGCCTGTATTAACGCAGCTTATTTGTAGACGCGTGTGTCTGGTAAGTGGAACAAGGGAAAGGGATGGTCGGTGAGATTAAAAAGCCATGAATGACAGGGCTCCAGTGGTGTTGGATAGCAGTGGCAGGCTGGCACGCTCCACACACCTGGGCCTCCAGGCAGATGGCGAGGGCTGAGGGTTACGCAACACCAGGCTAAGCCATATGTCTCCCAGCCACGCAGAACCTTTAGGAAGCCTGGAGTTTGCCTCTCAATGCAGCCCTTATGAGACCAGAGGGCAAATGTGGTCCGCCCCCTGATCCCAGACCAGGTGTTAGACGAGTTGTTTCTTCACCATTCTGTTGTGAACACTGACAGGAATACGGCAAATGCTTAGGCGTAAGATGGTGTAAGAGGAAGGTAATATTTAGCCTACAGCCTCGGTGTACAGGTGCAGGTGTACAGGTGTTCATGTTTTAGTACAGCTACTGGAAATAAATAGCCTGCCCTGGACAGCGACTCCAGCTTGGAAATTGAAAATCAAATGCATCAACAGATTCTAAATAATGTCACTCCTTTCTGAACAATGATTATCTGCATAAGGCTGCATATTACTATTAAGTTTGCTAGTGTGGCTGACCACTAGGAAGAAGAGCGATGGAAATTAGGGTCCCTGCACAATTCAGATACTTCCAGTACATTTAGAATGCCTTCCATTCAATGTTATTAGCTAAAACACAAATTCTGCTGAAATAATGTTATGTGTGTTTACAATATACCATGCATAAAATGTAAGGTTTTAAAATGTGTGTGCATTGGCACTATACAGTATGATACTACAGTAAATCTTGCACACTCCCCCTTTAATGTCAATTCAGACACACCTAAACGCAAGCTTATAGTGTCACTGTGCTAAGGGAGTATCAAATACATTTGAGACATTCAGAATAGGAATAAATCGGTGCTCAAGCAACCACGGGGGATTAGTGAGCTAAACAGGAAACAATGGATGGCACTCTGGGACACAAGAATGTGGCACGATCCTTCTTTGTGTTAATCACAGCGGAACAACACTGTCTTCTCTCCCAAAACAATGCCATAGTGATGCTAATGGCACTGCCAACCATGACTAAGAATGCGCTCCAAGTGATTGATAGCCAGAATTACATCAAGGTGACTTTCAGTCGGCTCCATCAGGTGGTTTGGTTTGATCGATAATAAGGAACACGTCTTAACAGGGAGATGGCTGCCACCAGAACCCATTTATCAGGTCTTGATCATTATCTTACCCTTTTGATTTTGAAAGCCTATCCTCACAAGCAGATGGGAAATTCCATCTTCATCTCACACAAGTATTTGCCTTAACATATCACTGGCTCTAGCAGCAAGAAGTAGCAATGTAAAGTGTAATTGTATAAAGTCTCATATTTGAATATACACTGTTATAAAAACATAAATTGGTTCTAATGGACTATGGCTAAGGGATTATGGGATAGTTCACATCTGCTCATATTATGATCATGTCCGGAGAACAGGGCCTTTGTCCCCATGGACTAACGTCTTCTTACACACACACACACACGCACACAAACACACGCACACACGCGCGCACACACACACACACAAGCACTGGTCTCACAGGCCACAAAGTCATGTGCACCGCGTGCTACACCACAAACGATAGATTAAACATCAGTATTCAGAATAGCGTCGCAGAGCAAGCTGTTAATCAGGGAAGTGTTTTCTTGAACTGGCTGGAGTGCTGGCTGAGTGCATACAGTACACGCTCTAAGTGAACCTACACAGCAGAGGATATGTCAGAAACTTCTATATACATTGAAATACCATTCAATGTATATAACGAATGCTGTGACTACATTGCCTCTTTTGCTATATGTTCTCTTGCACCTTATATTACAGTGCACATATTGATCAATAACACAATACGTTATACTGCATGTCATGCCAACTTCATAGTATCATATTACATTTCTGGTGGAGAGACAGAAGCTTGACACTTAATACCTCTCATCACCCTGGGTGGAACCTGAGATCCATCCGAGACGCCCACAGCGGAGTGCTCAGATATCAAATATGAAAAGACAGGGCAACTCCCAGGACGTGGCAACAAATAGCCCAACACCAGCGACTCCCCTCTTAGAGAGGCTTACGCAAGCCCAGGGGGAAGGTGATGGATTTTTCTTCTCACCTACAGTGAATGGAGCAGATGCTGGTGAAAGATTCTGGACGTCACTACAAGTAAAATATGAGTGTGTGTGTGTGTGTGTTTGTGTGCGTGTGTGCGTGTGTGCGTGTGTGCGTGTGTGTGTGTGTGCGTGTGTGTGTGTGTGTGTGTGTGTGTGCGCGCTCATGAGTGAGTGGCTGTGTATGCATGAAACACTTGCTCTCAGAGTTCTGGAGTTTCAATAACTTTAAAGTTCTTGAAGGGTAAAACAGGCTGAAATAAGGCGAGATTACACACATGGCATGTGGAGGCTCTCCCATGGAAGGCCCACATTTCTGATGTTATACAACATTTGAAGACTTAAGGAAGCTATTTGTAGACGCATTGGATAAAAGATACAAATACAAGTTATGAGGGAGTGTTGTCCGACTGCCCATGCTATTTCTGTCATTACATAATTGTGAATGATTACATTAGCAAAAATCAAATCATGTGCAACACAGTAAAATTAAATAACTTGTCAACACGGAATTAATTATGTTCCTTGTTTGCCTGATTGCAAATGAACAATTATAGAAATAATTCCAGGCTTGATTCAATAAGGTGAATCCGTTGTTATGGTATAATCAACTAATATTTAGCGTAGCAATGCCTAACTACTGAATGTTCATTGTTGTTGTTTTAATGAAGAAATGCAGTTCACTCTTTTGTTTATAACACATTCAGATGGGTCATTTTTGCAGCAAGGCTTATGGAAAATGTAATCAAAACCTGAAAAATACTACATTGGTTTTATGAAGTTGTCGATGTCGTTGTGGTTATTCACATCTAACCATCTTCAACTCTGTTAACTGCATGCATTGTTTGTTTTGCAAAGGTCATTAGAGTTGTGAAAAGGAGGGGGTTTGCCCAGCACTGATTTGATTGAGGTAGATGAGGTTGCGCTGGCACAGTGAGTTATGGACACCCAGCAGAGAGGAGCCTCTTCATTAGGGGCAGTGATTAAAATTGATGGCAACCTATAGAGCCGCAGCTCCCCTGAATCCTCTGGAGCATAGCTCTCATTCTTTGCTCATTTATTTGGGACTTTGGGTTGATCAATATAAGGTGCCTGCTGCTCACTATGGGGTCTGTCTAGGGAACCAAACCCACAAAAGAAAAAAGGAGAGACTTGTTTTGTTGTTGAAAACAAACCTTGGGGGAAACGACAGCTTGGGCTTGTCGTGTCTACTTTTCAGTCTATTTCTGTCGGGCAAAATTTAGGCTGTTGTTTAGCAGAGAACTAAGTTTCAAATCTCCCCATCCCACCATGAGATTAACTAAAGTTGAAACAAGAGAAGTCTCATAAAATATTCATTATGGCTTTGTGTTGTCATAAAACCTTAGTCAATGACTAATAATTAAGACAGGAGCCCTATTGACAAAATAGACTTCTTGATTTCCTTTACTTGGTGCTAAATATCACTGTTCTTAATGTTCAAGATTTGTAATAAACTAACTTGTCACAATTAAGATATTACAAATTTAAAAATTCATATTTTAATGTTATTTTTAAGGCCACATAAACAAGATTTACCATTCTGGTCAGTAATATCCAGTTAAAATTGCAGTATTTTACAGTCATAGATAGTTTTTCACAGTCAGGGGCATTTTATGTTGGATAATGTATATAAAAGTAAGATTTATCAATGATAGCTTTGTTATTTTAATTCTGTATCTTGAAGTAAAAATAATTAAATACAACAATAGAAAAGTAACTCCAGGTGTCTGGCCACCTCACACCTGGTCTGAAGGCAAGTAATACATTTATTTGTAGTTATTTTCTGAAGAAATATTTTGATGTGTTTCAGTGATAAATATTATATCACTGTAGCTTTACATCAGTCTTGAACTCTTTCAACCAACCAAACACCAGTCCATGCATGGTTCACTGTGGTTTAGCTTTTTCTCTTTGCCCTCTTTTGTTGCCTTCTCCAACAAACGATTTCAAACATTTCTGGTGATTTTGTGTTTGTAGAGTTCCATAATTTGCTCTAATTTTGTTCATGTCAACAAACCCCTGGACAGATAGTGTTCAATGTTAATTTCCAATTCAAACTGAAATGAATTACAGTACAACACTTATATTGTAGTTCTATTGCATTATTTTTGATCTTTTGCCTTTTTTTATTGTCCTTGCATAACTACTGAGGTCAGATACAATATGCAGTAGCATACTAATATTTATTAAAATAAAAGCTCCCCTTCGTCACCTGTTATATAGAGAAAAAAGGAAACGTCATACATGTGTGTTGATTGTTTTGTGTCTACAGAGTCAAGTGTGTGTCTACCATTAGCAAGTATTTCATTATTAACAGATGTGTTGGTGTATTCAATAAATAAACCTGAAACTTAGAAATGTGGAAACTAAATTCTTATGGAATAAAATAATACAGTTCAATGCACTTTCAGAAAACCACAGAATAATGTGAAGTCAGAAAAAATAATGATAGAATTAAGCATCTTCCAGATGTTTTTCATGGCTATGGAGTGGGCGTCAAGTCTAACAAGATGCCCATGCCAAATTGTGACACTTTCAGTAGGCTAAATGTGAAAGTTAACAGAAAACACAAATAAGAGCCGTTGTTTATTTATTCATTTATACATCCATATAACATTTGTGGACAATATAAATCACACAATTCAGTTTCTGTAATTCTGCACTCAATAACCCATATTTTAGTAGCAAGAAGAGGAAATTACTGAAGGAGCTCTCCCGATATCAATAATGATTCCATTTAACCTGTGTAAGATGCATCTTCCTCAATGCTCACAGCAAGTCAAAAGTGTTTTTGCATTGTAAAAAAATATGATATAATGGTAAATCTGAGGCTGTGAGCAAAGAACAACTGATTATTTTGAGGAACTGCCCCTGATCCATTATGAAACTGCTGTGTTACTGGATTACTGCCTGCGTTCTTACAAATGTAGACTTATTCAGCAGTTTTTGTGCAATCATTTTTATGCATGTGCATACCAATTTCATCTACAGTAAAATGGCATTTTGCTTCCCTGCAGTCAAAGTCAACTGTAGCTAGAATTGCATGAACTGTCATGCAGGTAGGACTTAGACACTGACAACCCCAGGGTAACCCTAAAATGGTTCTCAAACATGCTTTAATTATTTTATGAGCACCCCTGTACCCCTCTAGTGGATTTGAAATACGTATGAGAACAATAAAACATCTTGTTTAGCAGGGACAACACAATGTTGAGAAATGCTGCTCTAGATTGCCTACATGGAAGACCTGCCTGTCATGGTGCTTATAGTGGGGCCGCTGGACCCAAGTGTACAACTCAAAGGCAGAACTTGGAAAAAGAAGTTCTAATGAAATCCTGAGTGTCAACATACAGTAAACACAAACATCGAATGACAAGGAACAGAGAAAACACAAGGGTATAAATACACAGGGAAACAAACCAAGATAGACAGACCATTGGACGGAGATAATGAGGGGCTGATGAAAATCATCATAAAAGGTCAATTAAGACATTTAGAACCCATAATGTAATCAACTAAGAACCTAGGAAGTAGCAAGGGACCGGGGAACAGTGGCAAAGAACAGGGGTGGAGACAGAGACAGGAATACAAGGTATACAAGGTATAGACTCAAAACAGACAAACATCATCACATTGCCTCTAAGCTTTAAATTGGATCAACAAAGCAACCTTTCACATGTTAATCCTTCTGTATAATGGATGCAAGGTGTGGCACAAGTTGCTTTAGTGTTCCAGACAACTGTTGCACTGACATCTACAGAAGATGTACCGTATCCCAGTGGCTGAAAATGAAATGGATAGCACTACAAACTCTCTACTAGGATGTCAATATATCCCTTTAAAATCATGTGACAAACCATTTGGTTCATCTTACAATTGAGGCCTACCAATTTTATTTATATGACAAAAAGGATGAGTGAATGATGCCACAGAATGTAAAGTTAGTATGACATGGGACTTATAGTATAATGCACATCCACAAAATTCTGATTCTGAATAACTACAATCTGGTACAAATTACTATAGAAAATTGTATAGAAAACACCAACCCTAATCTGAATTGTGAATTCCAGTATTATAAAATTGTTGTTTAGGTTTAAAGCTCAGACTGCATGCCCCTCCCACTCCTTATTCAAGTGGTTTCAATTTCTCTGTACCCCTCCTTGTAAAGCTGTCACTACTGTACAGTATATGCAGCACAATGAGAAGACCCTTAATGTTAACTTTAGTAATACGGTACTTAGCAGTTTTTAAATTGTAAACAAAATAGTTGTGTCTACATTTTTCATTGTAATTATTTATTACTATTATTTAGAAAATACATACTGACCAATTGAAAATGTGATATTTTCATAATACATCATACAAATACCTGCAGTATTTAATATGTGGGAGTGTGTAAGATCTGGTATTATTATGCAAGTAAAACCTCCTGTTTTGGGCAGGGTATTTTCATATAGTATATATGTATGTATAATACATGAGCAGAATTAATGTTTGTCCAATACCCATGTAATCCCACATTTAAGAGAAACTGCAGAGCATACAACATACCTTGCAGTGCCATGTTGTTTTGGATTTGCTCCGTATCAAAATGGTTGTTAAGTTAAACAGTGAAATGTGAATCACAGAATTAAAGTACTTTCTTTCGACGCCATCGCCTGTGATTTCCCTGTGTGGACATTTCACCCACCCCAGCCCAGAGCGCCCAGAGAGAGGCAAGCTTTGAGGAAATACTTTTTTTGTGTTTAGGCCTTTGAATATCTATTCTTTATGATCTATATTCCCTCTGCTGACGTTCAGTGTGTGAGTGAGGGGAAGGGAAAAGGGTGGAATCTAACACTGATGATGAGATGACACTGAACATACTTTGGAGAGCATTGCTGATTCTTTACACATTTTTACCCCAAACTCAGACAAATATATCCAGAAGCTATCATTGTATTCCATAAGCTGGTTCGATGAATAATGGTTGTTATGACAGGAAGCGATGTCAATCAGACATGATAGCTTGAAGAAGTAAAATAAACATGAAACAATGCAACTCAAAGGAGAGTTATATAAAACACCCCTTGAAGTTCAGCATCGCACCTCTTTACCCCTAGTGTGTCTGTTCTATAATGGCACAAAGTAGGGATGGGTTGACACTGTCTTTTTCATCTTGCTGCCTTTTGTTAGCATGTTGAGGGAGGCGGGAAGAGAAGGGGAATGGGGAAGAGGAGTTTTTTTGGGGGGTGGGATCGGACCCGGTCCCTGCACACCCAATTAAAGGAATCTTCGGCTCAAAGACACAGTCTGGCAACATGTGTTCTGACATTTGTCTTCCTGAGTGTTGTGATTTACGGTAGCATGGCGCTAAAGGCAAAATTAGCAGCCGCCCAGCGTCACAGCATTGCGCAGCACTGTCTTATGGGCGAGGCTTGTCAGATATAAGGTCAGGCAGGCTGTCTTGTTTTTATTATCACATGTAACAGCGGAGGCTGCCGACCACTGGACTTGGACAGCTGAACAGTCACAGTAATGTTTTAATGCTTGCTGATGCGATATACAAATTACTTCTTGTGCAGTTCTGATTAAGCAGTTTCTTGTTTGATAGACATTTTAAAGAGAAAAAAGTATAATATGTATCAATTTCAGAAATAAAATATAAATTATGTGCATTATACAGTAGGTTACAGTATCTTAAATTCAGAATATTCATATCACTAATTTATCATAATGAAAAAACTAATAAATTCCACATACTGTTCTGTCCTTGTTCACATGTATTCTCTGGTAAACCAGTATATGACAATTCCTCTGAGATGTTACAGTGCCTGGTAATGCAATTTAACAGACTGGTTTGTTGTTGCCTTAAATAAAGTTATGTTCAGCTGACATGAAGTGTCATATTTATTCAACACCATATCCAGGTTGAATAAATTATTTGATATTTCAGCTAAGGGTTAATAACATAACATTTCACACCTCACACCGATAGGTTTGTCAAATAGTAGCATACCGAGCTGTACATTCATACACACATACCTCCTGCACACCAAGTGTACTGTACCTACATTTTGGAATAGGAAGGCTTCTGTATGTGGGCACGTAGACTACGGGGCATCCCAGCAGCCAGTGGGAAGGCACGTTCTCACAAGGTGAGCGGATGGATGTTGGAGGAGAAGGCAGCCTTGCGGTCAACAGGGAGCCAGCAGGCCTCTGGGAAAAGCTCTTAACTTCTGTCAGGTACAAATAACCACACCATTTTTCACCCACTGATTTTTAACTGAGAAAATCATCCCGGTCCCTAGTCATATGAACTCTACTCACACGCCATGAGTCAACTCCAGCTCTGACAGAGAGGAGTTCACCCCAACCCGATCACTTGTGTTTCTCCATGCGATATTTTAGTTTATTTTACCCATTTCAATAAAATTATTAAAATAAAGTGATGTTTTCTTTTAATTTATGTAGAGCAATATTGTTACATTTCATATCCAGCAGTGAAAACTCCATAGGGAAATATAATGGTGTTTTTTATGTTTTGATACAGCATGCAAATATATAACCAAATTACACGCTAGTGCAAGTGATGACTTAAAATTAATACTGAATAATATTAACTAAAAAAGATTGTGTTGCTTTTGTGTAATGTTGGCATATTGTGTAAGGTACAGAAGATAAACACACACTATGCTCTGGTCAGACTGCTGCTAGGTGGTGCTATTGATAACTCAGTCTCAGAGAGAATGACACATTGCCTGTACTCTACAGCAGAATATTATGTTACATAACAGTAGATACTGTACTGTATAAGTGTTATGTAGTCAATATGAGCCTATGAGATACATTACACGTACTGTAGATGCAGTAATTTCTATCATGCCAAAGCAAAGCTTCTCAAACCATCAGTTGGGATCCCTCAATATGATGCTTTCAGGGAATGTATAAGATTTGGAATTAACCACACCAACATTATAGTTTTTAAGATAATCATGTTTGATTGTAGTACATGTTTCAGCGTTGCTTAAGGTCTAAAAGCATAAGGAATGTTGCTTTAAAGTCCTTTAACCTGAACCTTCAGTCTGGCTGAAAGCATGTAGAAATGTGATCCCCTCACATTTAATATGTAACTGTACATCCCATCATATAACACTGACTGAACTGTCACAACACGTCACATGGTCTCTCTCCGTACACCCATCAGTCATGGTGAAATCATAAATACAATAATTTCCCCAATGTTGGCTCTTTATTCTGTCAAACTTGTCAAACTGTGGCTGTTTCTCTTCATTTCCCACACATGAATAAGTGAAAGGCCATTAATATGTCTCTTTCATTATAGCATACACTACATACACATTAATGTAGTGTATTCTGTTGTTTGGATGACTTTGGTTCTGATGTCCGAATTGTAAGGCAACAAAGATGTCATGCTGTCCACCATGAGAAAACTCACCATTTCAATCATTTATAACACTACAGAATGTGGATGTTTTACACACGGTGCAGGTTACATGTGTTATTCAGCACAGTCTATAATCTCCTCACAATAACTGTAATAAAAAAAATAGCCTACCTGTAAAAACTAAAAAATGGAGCACTGATGCAATATTTTATTGACCAATATGGCCATTGATGACATTTGTTGTTGTTTTTACAAAATATTATGATCTCATAACAGAAATATCAACTTCATCATCTGTAATTTTTGTCTATAATAATTCATAAAATATTAATTTAAATTGTATACGTGTGTACTCCACTCCAAAATGACTTTCTTTTTCGGGTTCTGATATAAATCTAATAGATTAACAATTTACAATTTTCTTCAAATGTTTTTTTCAACTCTTTATTTTCTTCCTTGCTTCCTTTATATTACTGCTCCCAGAAAAGATAAGAGGACACCCTCATCAGTCTTCTCGGCTGTTGTCTGATAAACTTTGTATTTGAAGGGTGTCCTGTCTGGTGTCTCTGGTGTCTTCCTCCAGTGCACTCCTGATTTGAAATATAGCCTTACATAATGAGGGAGAAAAATAGAGCAGTGTTGCACCCCTGAGCTGATGTCAGCTTAATCAATCATTTTTAAATGCAGGCAGGCATGCTTGCTCTAGCCGCTTCACAACAACCACATCCTTCCTAGTGCTACTCTATGACAGGAGCATAATTCATTTTAACTCAAAAATTAAACCAGCAGCATCAAACTTGTCCTTGTATACTTTTGGCTTAAATACTGGACAGTGTTGACAGACTATGTTTGTGTGTGTGTGCGTGTGTGTGTGTGTGTGTTTGTGTGCCAGGTGAGTTATGCTGTTATGTTCCCAGTTTATTTACATGTGGGTATGCGTGTATCTGTGTATACTGTACTTATGTGTATCTTTTCGTATGTCACTAAAACCTACAGTACACTGTATGAGTGCAATATGCAGGCTTCTACATGCAGTCATGTGGAGTAGGTTGTCTCCACGCATGTGCATGTGCGATTCAGGTGAGCCTGCACGTTATGTTGTCTACTATGTTGTAAGACTATGTTCTCAGACTGTGCAAGTCTCTCTCATGTTCACATTTTAAAGAATGGAATGCTAGCAAAAGGTTCACAAGGTTAAACTGTAGCGGGTCACAAGGGTGATGAGAGCTAAAGCTCAGTAAAGAGGGAAATAAACTCAGCCTTTTTTGGCAGTGGGATCATTTTTTCAAAAATGTCTTTACTTGAGCAAGTATCTAGTTGGCTTTTCAGGTGTTTGTTTTCAAAACCATCATCTTAAATCAGTATGTAAACACGATTTTATTTTGTAAAAATGCGCATTTGCATATTGCTGTAGAAATGTAAAGGTGGAGTCAGCGATTGTAAGCTAATACACTTTTTGGTCCGCTAGCTACCTGCTTTGTGTGGGCGTTGAAAAAATAATCTGTAGTTCCTACATATGCTCCACACCACACAACACTATCCCAGCCTTGGCAATGACTGTCCTATTTGGGGAGTGGAGCTTCTGAGGGAGCATTCTGGCATTGAAGGGAGAAGTGTTTTTGCTTTGTTTTGATCTAGTTCAATTATATATATATGTAGCAATCTCTCCAGCATCCCTGACCACCTATAACAATTAAACAGTGTGCCTGACTAGCCAATGAGCAACCTGACTACTATCTACTGTAACATTAACATCACAACAATAAATACATGCATTCTGCTACAGTAGATCATGGGAATACATGTAGCAGAATGCTAAAATAAATACACCTGTTTAATTGATATTGATGGCTCTTCAGATGATGGTTATTGTTACTGTTAGCCTAGATAAATGATTATTGGCAAACAGCAGTAACCTTTAGCACACAAGTTAACCTGTGTTACTATAAGTATCTGCCTAGCCTATCCTATGATCCCAACTGAGCCATGTCAAAGTCCACCTGCAACCTTTTGTTGATGGAGGTGGTGCTTAGCTGGTGATCAACTACATGCTGTAGCATGGTGCTGGTAATGCTAAAGCATACAATACAGTATAACCATAATTTGATAATGTACAATACAGTAGCATTGTCTCACCAAAGCAGGTGTTGTTATTAACCCTTAGCAGCAGACAAGACAGAGGTCACAAAGTGGGAAAAGTTAACTGTTCTAGCCCTGCAAATATTTGCTACTGATAAGGCAGTAAGCATTAAGCTCTGCCCCAATGATGAGGATGTTGATGATGGTGAAAAAAACATTTCTATGTCATTTTAATTTATTGGATGGTTAAACTGTAGGGTGACTTCATTACTATAAAAATGATGGCTACAGATGTGTGGTGTTCTTTCCTCCTTAAAAATATTAGGATACATTTATGGTACAAGAAACGATACAAAATACACCTTTATTTATGTATGCATTTATTATTGGCAGGAGGCTACAATAAAGGCCACGTTTATAATCATATAGCCTACAATGTATCTATTTCAGACTGGCTGTCTCAAATTCAATAATAACACAGTTATTTGTGTTACTTGAATGTTAGACGTTGCATGACTACAGTATAACAAGTTAAGAGCTAGTGTACACATGTGAAACTGCATTGGGTCGATTGGCATGCACTACTTTTAGGCCTACATCCATTCATCGGCTATTGACAACCTCTCCCTTTCCAGTGGCATGACTGGAGCTCTCACTAGCGCTGCTAGTGGACAATCAAACCTACACACCCACCTCTAGACACTCGCATTTCTCATTTCATAGTTCTACTCTAAAATAGATAGCAAGACGCAGTCTCGGAGCTCAGGAGGCACACTGAATTAGTGTAAGTACTAGCGACAGTTAAACAGTAAACCTGAAATTCAACATGGAGTCTCCTCCAGATCCAACGACCGACCCGGGCAACAGCGCCTCGGAGCCGGCTACCCCGGTCAGGGAAACCCCGGTAAACCTGGAGACGCTCCGAAAAGCGGACCATCCAACCCCGGTTCGAAGGCAGACTTGTTCAAGCACCAACAGAGGTAAGCAGACCATAATTCTCATTGTGTGAAAAATATTGATTGATCATTGCATTTGATCAAACTTCCAAATGAATTAATTGCACGCACAGACTAGTCTCCTATTCAAATCGTTTCCTTCCACATAAACTGCAGATTTACAATTCAATGAATCGCGGGGACATATTTACACCCGCGCTGATTTTTGCTTTTCGACAGTCTTAAGTGTCTGTTGCTGTTCAGACTCCACCTGACAGCTCGAATGCAGAGAAACGACATGGCCATATATGATACATTCTCCTTGAATTGGCTATTAGACTAATCAGTCATCAGGCAACTTAAAACGATCGACATAAAATCTAACCTCTGTAGGCTATGTTGCCTGAAATCTTGTTTTTTCCAGAGTAGAAGTGAAGTTTTGGAAACTGTGTTTTATCGATTAGTCACATTGTCTGTTCTAGGGACATGTCAGCGTGTTTGATATACTCTGATGACATAGGCTACAGTATTCATCTGATAGATGCATGCTGCTCTTGTTTGCAAAGACGCCTTGGCAGCTGGATTTTGTTCACGCTATGAATTTAGCAAACTTGAAGGCACTGACATGTAAGGGTACCACCCCAGATCGACATTGATCCGACAGTGGACAGCAGGCATGTGTGATCAATTATTCCATTAAAGTGTGTTCGGTTCGCGAAGCCTAGTTCATTTTAGATTTGTCCACGTCCCGTCCATGTTGTAGACTACAGTAGACAGTGTTTAACCACACCCCCCTCCAGACTGCCTCCAGCCTCACTGTGCTCATCCAAGTTCAAAGAAATATTTCACGAGCATATTTTATATTACAATGTTAACGCTATAGAACCGACATTCTCTGTGTGAAACCGTATTCTGATGGTTTGTGGGAGAACTCGCCCTGTGCGGAAGGGTATATTTAGAATGTGATCATGCTGAATGTGGAATGTAAGCTTGTTATGTAACAGGTTTAGCCATAGACACAGGCGAGCAACGTTAACTCATAACAGAAATCATCGCGGCTCGTTCCATTTTAATGCAAGCCAACAACTGCCTAATAATGAACAACGTGCCGTTTACTGTAAATCAGTGCACATGAGTGCCGTTCTATCGCAGAGTCCCTGTAATAGTATACGTGTTAGCTGGCAGTGTCTGACCACTTATGTAATAGCGGGAAGAGCAAAGATAGCAGGTATCGTTGTGAGGCGCTGTGTGTGGACCAAAGTAGTAGGCCTACTGAAAGATTGATTTCATTTAAGAAGTCTGAGTTTAAGACACTGCTAACCCCCTGACCTATATTCACTCCACCCATAAAATGCACAAGATTAAAGTCTGGGAGAGAAAGACAGGAAAAGAAAGCCTTGCACTCTTATGTAATGCTGAATGAGTGAAAAAACATAATTGGGAAAACCCTCTATTTGCACTGACAATAAATGTATTCTCTGCATTAATTATCAGTATTCACAACATGCAACATTTAGAAAAGTACTGTGAACATGACCTTGACATTTTCCTAATTTCACAGTTTGAATAATCTTGTAATATTGCATTTAACATAATACCTATTCTGTATCATGCACACCAGTTAAAAGAGTTTAGCTCATTACAGGCCCTATGTGTTTCCAAAGCATATTAGAATTATATGAGTAGGCTAAATATGCAGACACACACTATCAGAGTTATATTAGACACTTGCTCAAGTTCACTTTCCTTTAAACCAGCTGCATTGAATATTCTGAGGATGCACATTTCTTATCCTGCATGCTGAGCGTTGTTTCAGCAAGTGTTTTAACCCTGAGTGTTAATATCCTTTCAAAAGGACTTACTTAAGCAAAAGCACTGCAATGTTGTTCGAGTGAGTTTGAGAATAGGCCTTTCAGATGTCCATACAGTATATCATTACTGAAAAGATGGAAGAATTATATTTTCTCATCGCAAGATATTATTAATGGTTATTATATATATATATAATATATATATTATATAATATATATTATATATATTATATTGTAATGGTTTGGTTATGTAACTGTTTTTTTTTTGGTCTCTGCAAATGCTTCGTCGAAGCCTCACAACTGTTAGGGAAGCTCTGAAGCCACCGATCTGATAAGAGCTCACCGCCCCTGGATCGCCTCTCTTACTGTACAGTATCTCCAGCTTGCCTTAGCTTTGTGTGTGTGTGTGTGTGTGTGTGTGTGTGTGTGTGTGTGTGTTTGCACGCGTGCACACATGCATTTTCATGTGTTGTTGTAGTAGCAACAGCATGCTCTGAATGATGAAGATCTGTGGGTATTGCACAGCATTTATGATATTGATCAGTAGTCCCTTTATCATCCATATACAGTATGTGATGGATTTAAAACCACTCATACAGTATGTAGCTCCTGCAGAGTATCTAACTAATTGTGATACACTGTACAGTAGGGACCCACAATGAGGAGACAGTGATTTAACTGACCACTAGCCAGCTATTTCATTCGGGTGGTTACTGTATGGCATTATGTGCTGGTACAGTTGAACGTCGTGTGGTTCTCTGAAGTGATGAATTCACATATTTGACCGTTGACACATACTGTACAAAGTGCTGATTCAGGCATCTTATTTGTTAACATCCTAAAGATACACATTTTCTGGGATGATTAACCTTTAGCCTTAACTTGCTATATGTCCGCACTAGTGCCCCATGCCATATCCCATCCCTCCTCTTCTTATGACACTATGTGTTGAGTTTTGTCTTTCTAAATGTACTGCACTTTGCTTTTTTATTTTTTAACGATAGTACTGCAGTGTATGTAAATTATTATTGTAAGATGTCTTTCAGAGTCCTGAAAGTCACCCCCCAAAATAAACAATATTATTATTGTTGTTATTATTATTATTAATAATATTAATATAAAATGAGTCATCATACAGTAGGTGGCAATGTATAACATATATATACAATATATAAATAATCTATCATAACCATAACCTTTTGTAGTGATTTTAATTAGTTCCACAACAGCATAGTTGTTTATAAAGCATATAACCTATAACCACATACTGTGTACTGTGAATACTTACTGTAATTATACTGCTATGCCGAATACTGTAATACAATAGTTACACAATATAATGTAAAAAGCAGGTATGATATTGTACTATTTGGCTTTTTATTTCTTTATTTATTTTTAGCCTAAAACTCCATAAACATTTTATGTAGCGTTACGTTAGGGCAGTCAATTTTGGCACAATGTAATTGTTGCTGACAGAAAAAGGATGGGAACTGTTTCTTCAAGTTTTCACACAAAATCTCAGAAAGCCCAGAGCTGGATTGGGTCTCGAACACCTCTCTGCTGGACAGCGTGGCTGTGGCATTCTCAAATTCCATGTATTAGGGTTCCCTACCCAGTGGAGACAGGAAGGTATAGGCTTAGCGGCTCTCAGCCTAGACAGATCCTGGAAAGCGACTGCATTAGGTGTCTTCCGCTCTTGTTCTGGCAGCTTGCCTATATGACATAATTATGGCTTCCATTCCTCCCTGATTTTCAGTTCATAAATGTGGGTGTGGCTGTCTCACAAACACCCCTGTTTATACCTGTCAGACAGGTCTACGTGCAACACATTATGTCAGGGGCTAGGAGCCATGTTGTCAATTTCACTATTGAAAGTGAAGCCACTGTAACTGACCTCATCATCTAAGTGTGACATAGAATTTTCACTACTTTAACTTTAACGTGAAAGACATTTTACAGCACTTAATCACAATCTGTACAAGACCATTATAGCTACAGACCAGGCCAAAATGTTGTGTTCATATTTAAATGTAGTATTTTATCATTTAATAATTTATGTATCTCACTCAGTATACTCACTCAGGTTTCTTTTAGCATACAGATTATTTTGTTAATCAAGCATTCTTTTAAACCATATTACGGGGAAAAAGACCCTTAACACTGTACTGTAAACTTATTTTTAAATGGCAGACTATTTTTGAATTTCACTTACTGTAACGTAATATTATCTTTATTAAATTAATTAAATTATTAATTAAATTATTAAGTGTCAGCATTTATATGTATATATTTGATCATTGCCTCCTTGTCCTTTAATTGTATGATTTCAAGAGAGAAAGTAATGCAATAATGTAGTGAGGAATGTAGTTTTGTCGCAGCATATGTGCATGTGATAAGAGGAACAACATGAAAGGACCCCTGTTATTCTTATCATCTGACAACTACTGTATACTGTCTTTTACAGTTCTACACCATTCTAACTTCAACTGCTAGTTTACTACTGTATAATGTGCACCAGGCATGTGTACTCTCACACACAATTTGCCTGTTGTGCAACTAAGTAAAGGCTGATTATTATAGTATAAAGTTGGACCAAACATAAACATGCAAAAAGTTTTCTCTAACTAATTGAAAGTATTGCAACGAATGCCCTAATTGCTTGCATTAATTAATTATGCTATATGTACACTATATGTACACATCAAACCTAACCTAGACCAAATCAGAAAGTTGTACTCTTGGGGGAGAGTTTATTTCGGAGTTTGAATCACCAGTGGCTCAACTGGGGCTGGCGAGGAAGTTTCTGCTGGTGACAGGCACCAGTTTTGATGCAAACTCTCCAGTGGTGAATAGTCGCTCAGATCTATGGCCCATTTACAGAAGTGCATATCTTAGAAAGAAAAGTCAGAATAGTAATGATTAGAAATACTCTCGATGCATTATTGGAGGGTGTTAAAGGAGTCTAAATTTAATGTGGTACACGCTGACCTTGTACAGTACTTGCGCTCTTCTGCTCTGATATGAAGTGGGCCCCTCTGTAGAGGCCTGTGGTGGTAGAGAAGTGGTGAAAAGGGTCTAAAGGATCACTCAGAGGAATCCTTCTGTCACACTGAGGGCCAAGCCTTTCAAATAGTGTTAAGCAGCTGAGCAGGACCTGTACCACTATGTCTGGCACTCCACTGGGAATAGGTGAAAGCCTTCTACAATAACAAGACAAATCATATTCAACCCTTTGTTCACAAGCATCAATATGGAATCATACAAATCTACTTGTTTGTGTCAAGGTCAATAAAAGTGTCACATTAATGCCGGAGACCACTGACATTCATTAAACATTTGAGACATACAAGAGTTAGTCAGAGTCAGTTCAACCAAATTTGACTTGCATGTTTCTGTATTTAAACTCAGAAGTCTGTGGCATTTGAATTGCAGGACTTACACATCCCAAACCCCCCTAACGGCTTGAAGTTAGTGTCCTCTATGGTATAAAACTCTCAACAGTCTCTTTTTAGAACGCACATGAGTCTGGTCTGACCAAAAAATAAATGGTCAAATAAATGCAGTTTGTTAGTTCTTTGGATCGTATCAGATTCAGAGGAGACTTTACACGGCAGAGGGACCAACGTGTTTCCTCCTATGCTGTACGTCTCTAACACTGTTTGTTTTTGGTGTCTAACACTGTTTGTTTTTGTGCAAATTAAGTTTTACGGTAAAACCATCTGCAGGAGATGCCAAGCTTTCAATATAGTATACATATTTTGGCTTTCACGTAAATATTGTGGTGTTATGCAGAGAACTTTACAAATTGAATGTAATACAGTTGTTGCAAGAAGCGTGTTCAACAAAGTTCTTTCACCTGAAACAAGTGAAAAACTTTTGGACACGATGAATGATAAGGCAACTTGAAAATCATGTCATTTCTATTGGCTTGATTATTTATATTTGAGTAGCAGGCGCGACTTAATCTCATAAATAAAAAAGAGAAAGATACAGATCTGTCCCCTCCAGGTACTGCCGCCACTTAATCGAATTAGCTCCACTCTAGGCTTGACGGGTTCTTCAAACACCCCTGGTGACTTCTGAGTGCCGATTACAATCAGCTACTATTTTCAGCCTTTGATTAAAATCTGGCGAGGTTGGCCAGAATGTTTTAGAGCAGAGAACCAACTAATTATTAACATCATTGCTGATCTCTCCATTCTGCCAGTTTGCCAATTAAAGAGCACCAGTGGACTAGAGTAGTTAAACAATACCCATAAGTATTAATCATGTTGAATAGAAATGTATAGGAAACTATTAGCTCATTCTTGTTTAAATATCTCATTGTAGTCCGTGTGGTATATTGTTCATGGCATGTAGGTCCTTAATGAACATCATAATCCATGGCTCTGTGATTTACATAACGGTGTGCATGTGTCTTATATTATACAATTACATATCTGCAGTATCTTAAATAAATCTGTTATACACACTATCATGTAGATTTCTGATATATAGTGTCTCACCAGTGACACAATAATCTCTGATATTTTAGCTATGGAATAATAGAAGATAATAACAGTGGTTGTTTGTCCCAAAATTATTGCTACATGCCTGTCAAAGACACTTGTGTCGCCTTTTGTTATTTAAAAAAAGAAGAAGCATATTTTGAATATGAATGCCCTACTAATGAAGGTTTGGTTCTTGTGTGTGTGGACTGATTGTGGCAGGATAGGCCTAGAAAGCTGTGTCGTGATGGGTTTGTGATCCATCCTTCTCTGCTCTTCTCTAGCAGTGACAGACTTCTTCACCATGGATGCAATAGGCTCACTGGCAAAAGTTCATCTGTCTTATCGATCGCCGTTCGCTACTTTATATTCTTAATGCAGTGCTTGAGCAATATTTAACACCATGCTGGGTTGTTAAAAGCCTATTTTTAAGTGACAGACTGAAATAGACACACAAATGGGAAGATGTAAGTCTTCGGTCGATGATAGAAGAGCTTCCTTATGCAATGCCTATAGACCAAAAGTTATTTCTAATAATTATGTTTTATTTACATTTTATTTTCTCAATGATACAGACCATGTTGGCTGCTTATACTGTATCATCTGTATAAATAAATAATATGTATACATGAACCAGTTAGCTAGTTACCAGAGGCTTAGTTAGTCAAAATTTCCAGTGTCATTATATATACAACTTGTAGTCATACAGTATATCTGGTTTGGCAGTAAGGATTGTGACTGTTGGGCAGATGTCCAAAAGCAACCCACATAGTTAGTCTAATGTTGCACATACAGAATAGGAACATTATCTAGCTTTAAATTCAGACATGGTTACCTACCTTGCCATGCTTTAATACAATACCACCTCCATCTTACTTGTCTGCAAGCATTCTTTTATTTAAAGTGAGGTTGTTTGGGCAACGGAAAGATGCAAACGACAGCCATCAATTTAGTGAATATTCATTAAGTGTCATTTTTTGTTAAAGAGGCGTGGGTTGTGATGCTCATTAATTTCTGCTTGCTCCACCTGCAGTGTTTGGGCTCTTTCCACTGGCGTGATGCCACAATGTCTTCTGAAAGAGCCACTTTATCTTTGTCAGGGGCAGGTGGAAATTTGCTACAAACAATCTAATTGGACAAAGTACCTTTCAAACTCTGCGCCATTATACACATATCAGATTATCAGACAGACTAGGAGTCAAAGGAGTATTTTCACTTGGCTCCGCCCTCCTTGTTCAATGCCACAGCTCTCTTTTTCTAACAAACAGAAAAACAAGCATTTTAATTTCTCTACTTTGTACTGTTTCACATATTTGCAAGTGTTAATGACTTACAAGGTTTCCCATTTTTATGAATAAAACAATAGCTCGAAGTAGACATAAACACACACACACATATATATATATATATATATATATATATATATATATATAACATTCGGCAAACATAGCACGGACACCAGCATGTAGGATAGGATTGCAAATTTGTCTGTAATTCATCCATGCGGATGAAGTTCCCGCTGCTGATTTGATGCTGGGCGAAAGGGAGTTGATGCAGGTGATTGATGGAGGTGTTGCCAGTCAGACAGATAACACCTGATTCTGCCTGCAGGGTGTTAGTCTGCCCCTCAGATGCAGCGTAGACTGTGCTGAGGAGATGAACCATTCCTCCACTCCATGCAAATTCAGGGGCCACATTCAGAGAGGATCCCAGGACGATTGAGCCAGAGTTGCCCCGAGCGTTCCGCACCTTGTGATCCATGCATCAGCCACACCTGGGAGAAACCCACACAGGCATGGGGGTCATTTGTTTAACACAGGTGCCTCATGTATCTCCGCGCACACGCGCACACACACGCACACACGCACAAATATACAAACACACACATTACACATGTCTGCACACGCACACTATTGTAATAATGGACGTAACGCAGACACACTTGAGGTTACACTAATATACCTTTCAGTCAGTGTTATTCTGTTGTTATAATGAGAACCGTAACATTTGTTATTGTGAAAGGTTTCTGTCATTGTTTTTGACCTATTAGAATGTAAATGAGTGTAAATAGACAACAATGTATTTTCGTAGCACATTATCTGTGGAATTTCGGGACTGAATAGACGGGAATTAGCATGTACGTAGTTTTAGTTAGATTGTAAATCTCTTAATCTTTTAATCGTCCCTATCGATTTGAATTGTTCCAATTGCCTCTATAACGGAGGTAGCCAAACAAGGATAATGGATCATTTAAAACAGAAATTAAGCTAATATCCAATATGCTGGAGTCATTCTTTATTGTATTCGTCAAATGAAGACAAAGGCCTAAAGATTTTCTTTCTAGAATCAATACATAATGTCTAGCAATAAACCCATGGTTATAAAATCTTCTATCACACATACTGTACAGTATCACAATCAATATTTCTGTGTTTGTTCAATAGCACAGAGTGCAGCAAAGTTTCCCAGTGTGTGAAGCAGATGGTGAAAGACTAGTGTATAATAGATCTCCGTATTAACTGCAGAGCATGCTGGGAGTGTTGGTGGGTCGCGCACAGCAGAGTAAAAGAGAAGCAATGACCTTCTGTCCCATCATTTACCCCCAAGTGCCCCCTACGCCGCTCTTAAATTACTTTGTTTTAGCCAATTACAGCAGCCGGCTGGGCATCAAGCAGGTTGCCATTTTTCGCTCACCTGGACTCATGTGACATTCTCACTCGGTCGCGCGTGGGAGTCTCCGGCATGGCAGTGCACACACACACACACACACACCCTCACCCGGAGCTGAATGTAATTCTCCCGGCGAAACCCGCGAGAACCGTAACCACGGTCGCTGGGCTTCCACGCGCTCGCCTCAGTATTCAGTGCGACGCGTTACGCACCACTGTAGGTGCTGAGTGACCAGCTTCCACAGGGAGTGTGTTGTTCCTAGGTTGCCTGGTCGCGTATCAACATGGCATATGCTGCGAAACTGTTGTCTATCCAAATCTTTTAATGGCTCCATTATAGCGGGGACCGACGGCAGACACAAACAACACAATGGGCACGGGCTGTAAGTGAAGTACCGAGGGGTGTTTAACAGCCATACCAGCACAGATTATGTGCTTGAAGGGAATGAGCTGAGTGCCAACAGTGACAGTTGGGCTGGGAATTGAGCTTGCCTTGGACGTGAGGCTCGACTCTGTGCGGCGACACCACTGGGTCCAGTCTCTGTAGTCATCGCCCCCCCCCACCACAGAGACATTGTGGCCCACCATGTCTCCGCTCCGCTGGGGCTGGTGGGGGGGGCGTATGGACCCCTGTCTCTCCGCTTGATGAGCTCCCACTAATGGCTGCTTCTTTCAGCGCTGACGGGCCTCTTTTGAGGAGGAGTGTCTTTTACTACCCTCCAGCTCGGCTTGGCTGGGATTTCGTCAGGCTGCCCGGCTTTGCTGTCCTGCCCACGCTACGGTCCGCCAAGGGGCTGGAACGTCTGTCACTCGCTTTGCTTTCGAATAAAAGTTGATTTACCAATAAAGAAGCAAAACTAGAGCGCTGCTGTCCAGGGGTATTGGTACAATTGCAGTGCTGTTTAGCAATTTGTCAGAAAATCTATGTCTTACATGCACAGCATGCGTGTAAAATAAATATAGCACGGTTTATAGCGGTGGCTGTGTTTTTAAAATAGCGTCCTCTAATAGTTTACACCGTTTTAACTGTTAGAACCCCTCTGAGACATAAATGAAATATTAAGAGATTATGACATGTCGAAAAGGAAACTAGCTACTGTATATAGAACAAGTGTCTTATTTTCTGCTTCAATAGGCAAACTAGAAGTTTCTACAAACTTTGTTTTGCCTTTTGAAGATGCTTAAATAGAGTTATGTATTTTAAGTAGGGAGATCCATCTTCATTCATGCGTTCACCAAATATCAAAATCTATTAGATCAAGTAATAGAAGAAGCAACAATAGAAGCTAGATATGGATTTCTTCAGTGGAGCGGTCGGCTGTTCTTCTACTGGTGTTCCCCTTGACCATTGGCTTTTAACCCCAGAGGGAGCTGTTGCTCCTCTTGCCCTCGTCTTCACTGGCAAACCTGTTTCCAACTTCTGGAGACTCCATTAGGAAGTTGGAGGCGTCCTTGGAAATCTCCTCTCTCTAACTTCGCCTGTCTTCATCTCTCTCGCTCTCTCTCTTTCACATGCACTCTTTTTTTCCCCCCACTTGAAACTAGGGCGGAGGTCAGAATGGTGAATTTGATATAAGAGCCAATGTGCTTTCATGGAGCACCTTGTCAGCTCAAAACAATAGGTTTGCTAGAGCTGTTATACTGAATAAAGAGCGTTCGCATATTCCCAGAGAAATGTCCTCTGCTAGTCATTCCCAAAAGATTTGTCCGCATACATTGTTACAGGTCCTGTCTCGACAAAATGGAACAAACCCATGAAGGGAAATTATTTTACCTGAAATCTAAGAGAAAAGTAATCCAATGTTCAGGTTACAACTTTTTATTCCGTGTGTTGGATATTCACTGCATGTGCTTCATTCAGCATCGCCATGATGGCAGATTAAGTCTTACAGATGAATCTCTTTTTCTAACTTATTGCATAATGTTGCAGGTTTTAGGCTAAACATTGAAGCTGTTAGGCAGCAACAGCAGTTAGCAGTTGCATAATGGTGAGGAAGAGGCAGCGGTGGGATGAAAAGGTTTACATTTGAGCTGACCGCCCTGTCTCACTTGTGGCCCCCTGGCTGTGTGTCGGTGGGAGCCCACAGTCTCTGTGTCCCGCTGGTCTGGGGGATGGGGGGTAATGGACGTACAAGCCAGAGGTAGAGGTACCGTATAGGGGCAATGGTCCACACGGCAATGTTGCTCAGTGTAGGGTTTGTAACTCATTAAAGCAGCAGTCCTCTGTTTGTGTCTGGAACTAACCTTGTGGTGGAAACATAATGTCTTGGTTTGAAACTCTGAGAGAGGCACCTGCGCCATAGTGTGTTGAGTGGCCCGCGTTCATCTCTACTCCTCCCCCTACTGCTCTCATAAGCTCCCACGGTTCTCTGCCCCCCCCTCCCGCCACAAAGCAGCCACACGTTTGCACACAGCTGTGCTTCAAACACCGTGACAGTGGGGCTGCAGATCTGTGCAATCGAGGTCAATGCATGACAGTTCATCTGGTTGGTTTCATATTTGTACATACTTTTGACATTTCTGTTCAGACTTTAAGACCCAAAAAAAAAAGCAATTTTCTAAACTACGAAAAAGGCTAATTTTAACTGATTGGTAAAGATCTCTTACCAACCTCATCTGGGTATGATATTTTTAATTGGAACACTTTTCCCATTAATTGGACAAATTGGAGAATGTCTTCTGAGGGAAAGGTGGCGTTCTGAGGAGATGATTTGGAATTTCCTATTTAGAATTGATAATCGTCCACTGTGCTTTGTTTCACTGGTGCGTGGCAGCCAGCTTGTGGCTGTGTCGCTCAGACAGCGCCAGTGCCGGAGGTCTCAGAGGCCCACAGGCCCACGTTGTCTTCATTAAAAGCGATTAAGGAATAGGTCAATTTTGTCTGTTGGTGCTGTTTGGAGCTGTGGCATTCCTCATGTGAAATGTCTCTGTCTTTACCTGTTTGGGCTCTGTTAGTCAGGCAGCAAACATGAGCCATCACTTTTTGGGTGTGTGTGTGTGTGTGGATGTGTGTGTGTGTGTGTGTGTGTGTGTGTGTGTGTGTGTGTGTGTGTGTGTGTGTGTGTGTGTGTGTGTGTGTG
>JAODUG010000021.1:2296874-2318576 GCA_027564795.1 Aphredoderus sayanus | reverse complement strand
CCCTGTGGAAAGGCTTAATGTTCCCGAGAAGTTTGCTGAGTTTGTGTGTGTGTACTGTGTGTGTGCGTGTGTGTGTGCGTGTGTGTGTGTGTGTGTGTGTTGTGTGTGCGCGTTGTGAAAGTAAGAGCAGTGCATGATTCAGTAGTTAATAAATCATGCCAGATGAGTTTATCATGGAGATACAGAGTCTCCTCTGGGTGCACGGCTAACAGCCAGTATATGCTAGCTAGTACCACACACCAAGAAACACTGTTGTCACGTACCATCATTTCTATTGCTTTTCTTTTACGTCATTGCTGTCGGGACGATCAGAGTGACTTGTGTTTCCAATATCTAAATGTGTGTTCTCAATGTGCTGTAGAGCAGCGACTCAGTTTGCACAGTACCTAAAAATCTGTATTTCTTTATCATTTCATCATACTTAATTCAGAATGTTTATCTGCTGGCAATAAATTCATTATTTTGTTTACTGTAATTGAGTTCTTGGATAAGCACTTGGTGATGCCGCTTTGTTTTCACAGGGGCATTGATAATATCTCCCCTAGTGCACATTTAAGATGCCCTTATCTTCAGCTGATGCAGCCTGTCACCTAATGGGGAAAGTCTATCTAGATAATCATTATTATGTTGTCTTGATACTTTCTTGACTCGGTGGTTAAATAAGGAGCTTTTAACAAAGTTCATGTTCGACTGGGGAACATTTCATTTTATCATTTTAAATGTAAATTATCATTTCAAAAACTGTAAAATCACATTTATTTCACTGAGAACGTCAACATTATATGGTATTTTCTTGGGAAATGTGATTTCATGGCGGGGAGACTAAACTCTTTGGAGTGACTTTGAAGACAAGAGCGGGCAGCGCACCACTTCTCCTGTGCTGCTCTGAGGGACTAGGAGTCAGTGTAACGGCTATCTCAGCTAATGACTTGGGAGAACAAACCTTGGTCTCTTAACATCGAAGACTTATTATTTTTAGCTCTGGCCAATGCTAAGCTTATCCCTGTTACAGGGAGCACTTTTTTGTGATATCAGATGTGGAAATTAAAGCTAAATGACTTAAGGGGAAAATTGCCCACACTGCAAGTAGGCTACTCTGACCTTCAATAAGGCTAAGCCTGACATGCCTATTTCTCCCCGTTTTTGTGCGAGTCTTTTGAAATCAACGGGCTTGTAACATGATGGTTTGGTATTAACTGCCTTCCCCGCCCCACCCAACCCAATCCATTTCCTACTTCTCTCCAAGGTCTATTCTCAGTGGAATTCAAAGGAATTTCATTTTTGTTTTGTACTAGCTCAAATTGATGTTCTTACACTTCTGTTGGAATTTCCCGTTTTTGGAAGGTTGTTTGAAATACATATGAGCCGATCCATGTTTAGCAGGGTTCATGTAAAACAAAATAAATAATTAAAATTGCAGTTAAAATGTTAATGTTAATCCACAAGACAGCTTTCAGTACACTATGGCTTTTACTATGACTTTTGACATATGAAAGGCACTAAGATGTAAAAGCAGACTGCAGAGCTTTATTTTATTGTGTTGTTAGATGCCCAGTCACTTTGGGCATCTAAGATGAGAACAATCACTATTCAGCCACACTGCTCACTTAACATGCTAAATGGACTTCAGTCTCTCAGCCATTCAATATAGTTTCTACAGTGTGCCTCTAGGTGTACTTTAAGGTACTACAGGGTGTGCATGAGAGAAAATGTTAACATTTTAGTAGTGACAATATCATTTTATTCAGGTATTTATAAAATAATATTTTCTAGCCCTGAGCCATCAAATTGTCACACTGATAATTGTTACATTGCTGAGCGATTTTTCTCAAATAAAACAACCTATAAAATGTAACCCCACATCCTTCGATGCCTGTAAATCTTAGATTTATGAACTGCTTGGATTCTGGATTCTACAGCTTGGAAAATAAATTAAAGCGAATACAGAAGCCAAACGAGATTGAGAACCACTGGTTTAATAGATAGCTACCAGGCAAACATGGTAGCCTGGTAGCAGTAGACATCGCATTCTAGTACAGGAAAACATCAAATAAGGATATTTACGGTACCATAGACATCAATATTTTACATTTTCCTTGTTGGGAAATAACGCTGCCATGCAGGAATAATGGACTGAGCCTTTAAGCCTTCAGACAAGAGACACTGAAAAAATAAGTCTGTGTTCAGCTGTTATAAAAAACATGGCAGTTTGTTTTGAGACTGTTCTAAAACGGCACACGGTTGTCTTACCTCTAAAATGGATTTTTATTTTATACTCCTTTCGACCTGGTATTCTCTGTACTTCTGTAAAGCCCAGTGGATGGATTGCCACTGGACTGTTTGGAGTGTTTTTAAACTGTAAGATTTAAAAAAAGAAATCGTTCTTGATGTGCCCACTTGCAACTGTGACATCTGTGCTTCAAAGTTTCTGCTGATGTGTTGTGAGGCCTCCTAGTAATGAGATGAAGCACAGTGCTTTGGAGGAGAAACATCTCAAGACAATTATCCAGGGTGCTTTGGAATACATTTGGTAAAATGATGTTTATGATGCCAAAGACCAGGGCTGGCTCCTCATTAGCTGATCTATCCGTTGCAAGTGTTGCAGCGGAATTAGTCTTTTGGGTTACTCTTCAAACGCTCCCATATTTATACCCATCAAATGGCGGGGACTGCCTATGACACCCTTGTGTGCATTCGGGGAACTTACTCAGTTAAACGCCATTATATAAAAAAAGAAATATGAGCTAAACTTGACAAGATCAAACCCCATTGGTGAACGTACAGATGCTGGCCAGTGTTCTTAGAGGGATACATTATTCATGTCCTCCTCCAGCATGGGGTGTCTAATGAGAGCTTGGTGACTGTTTTTGGAATTGGACTCATAGAAATCTCCGCTTGACCCACACTAGATGGAATCAGAGGAACGTGGGGACGAGGCTTGCCATTTGTAGTGCTTCGGAAGTGAAATGAAAGGCCAACTAAGTTCAGTAGGACTAATTTAGAACTCTTGCTAGAACTTAAGAAATGATTCTGAAGTTTACATGAATAGATTTGTGTCTTCCTTTTTGTCTGCGTGCAGTGGAATAATAAGTCCACCAGTTAGACATTATCATGACATAAGTATGTGCAACAAGTGCCATTTGTAATAAGTGTACACACATGGCCAGTATTCTTATTAACCAGTAAATATCCCTATATTGGACAAAATATATACTGTATACACCAATACTGCATACAGTACAGGCCCTCCAATACTGTATGTTATACTGTATGCCTTGGTTTACCATTTCAAAACTATATCATTTCTATAGGAAAGGATGACCTTATAGAATTGATATATAATTTATCCCATCAGCAATTTCTGAGTTAGACTGTTTTCCTACAGTAGCAGCATAATAAACCATTTCATGATTGACTTGACACTCCCCTAGAGGGTTGTTCTCACATCAAGGAGCCAGGGCCTTTGAATGAATGCAAAATACGCTGCTAGCTTTGTAATAAGCCAGTGCAACAAAATAAAGGATGCTCACCCTGCGGCACGCTAGTTCAGTAGGAGGACACTCAACCAAATGCGGAGAGCACCCATCCTATTAACAGCACATACCCCTTGAAGAGGAAGACGAGGGATAGAGCGTGTCGTCTTCATCCCTAAATCACAAGTGGCAATAAGATATTCAGACTGAAGGGCCTCAATTAGAGACTTTAAAACTCTGCGTAATTGGCGTCTTACTGCAGATCGCCTCTGGATACTTTATGCACAAGTGAACACAGGCTAACTTTGCGTCTGTAGTGTTGTGATTGTCATGGAGTTGGGTGGGTTCAAGGTAATAAAGAGGCGGAGGCTGTATGTTCGTGTGCCTCCCTCTCTATTTGTGCGCTGGCGGTTGATCTGTGCACGACAGCACTGAAGAGATGTAACTTACATTATACCCATAGACGTTTGCATACCTGCGCACCGCGTGCTAATTGACAGGCTTTTTGTCAGAACATAAATATGGTCTGCCTTGCTGACTTTTCCTTCATTTTAATATTTTCCATGACATTATAAATGCTCTGGGTTTAAGAACATCCTTATTGCCTCTTTTACTATATATATCCACAGTAATGTCCTCAACATGTTAGTCATGCTAGCACGGTGTTACTGTACTAGAGCAAGCAAACTATGAAAAAGGAGGGAATGTAATTTTTGTGTTATTCTGAATTTGAGATATCTTTTAAAATTAAAATAGCATTCTTAAACTGTTAAACATTTACATATTTTACAACATATACTTTTAAATGTAAACGGAAATATTTTATATCCGCTGCTTTGTCAACATGCTAAATAGGACAGATTTCTCCCATCTATTTCTCCACCATGCTCTCTCACCACCATGCCTTCCGCATCATTATTCATACTGCAGTATATGTTCATTACTAAAACATCTGTGTTTTTGCAAAAGTATGTACATTAATCCGTATCACTGTTCACTGCTTGACTGCTAAACTATGCTAACAACAATAACACATGCAGGCCAAGTTATCTGTTCAGTATTAGCTCAGTTACAGATCCGAGCTGCTCTACGATGATATGTAGACAGACCTGAGTTCTCTCCAGTCCAAACACGTGAGCTTTACTGTGACTTTTCCGCAGGCACACGCAGGCCTCTGTTAGTCACTGAAGAGCAAATACAGTGTCAAATAAAAGCCCTGCCCCCACCTATAGGAGCCTTAAGTCCTCTCAGCCAAACCAGCACCATGTCTTCCAGACCCCGTCTCCCTAGAGTGACCGAGTTAGTGCCCAGCCACTGCAGAGCCCCTCCTGGAGGCAAACCATGGTGATGCGGCCTTTGGCCAATGGGCTATGTTGGGGGGGAGGGGGTGGAGTGGAGTTGTCACATGCAGCTCACTTAAATAGCAGCTAGGGGTCCAGTTCAAGCAGGGGCTCCCCCCCTCATGGACCAGAGACTGGCCTCTGTCTCAGTCTCCATGCTGGATAGCTCATGAATGTTTCAGTGGTGTGCTGGGAGGTTTGCCTGTAGAGCCAGGCCTAATCCTGCCATCCTCCGGCGCTTCCACCGCAGCCTGCCAGAGTCGCAGCTCCTCTTCGAGGGGGGCGATATGTGGTCAAGCAGATGCAGATACTGAACTACCTCAGGGCTGCTTTAGTCCCCTGTCCCATCACCCCCCGCCCCAGTATAGACAAGGTGGGATTAGTGAGGTTAGCCATTCAGCTAACCCTAGCTTTCTCACTTGCAACCCTCATGTTAAACGTCTGCCAGCACACTTCTTTATGTCTATTAGCATTTTGTTGTTGTCTATATCGGATGCACAGCAACACTTAATGTCTATTTATTGGTGTAGAATTGGAGGGATGAGAGGTGCTGTAAAATAATTTGAAAAGAATACAGTACATAGTAGTACAGTGTTCATATATCGTCTGCAATCTGATAGTCACCGTTTTATTGTCATTCATTTTATCACTGACATAGGTTTGTGTAGTTCTTGTTTTATTTTAATTAAATAATTAAACATGAAGTGTGTGTGTGTGCGTGCGCGCCTATGGCACTCTGCCCCGTAGGACTGAAGGAAGCATGCTGGCTGCTCCTGCCCACTTGCTGACTCAGTAAAGGCTACATTTGCATAATTGTCTCTTTAATTGGTGCCAGAATACAGCCCTTTTTATTGTAAGCTAAGGAGTCAACACTAAATTTGTTACATAGATATGGAGGGGTGGAGGGAGATTACCAAGCAAGCAAATTGCCGGCTCACTTTTTTTCATCTCTGCTTAACCTGATAATGGTCTGTGCTAATAAACACACATTCCTACCACTCTCGTTTATTTGCAAGATAATTAATTATTTAATAAATGCTTCTATGATTTTAGAGAAGATTGTACATTTATTGTAGATATGAAAGCTGAACTAACAAATAGATGCAATATGGGGAGGTATACATGTTTTCAGGCATATAAAGTGCCAACATGCAATTGTAGACAAGAAATACAATTACACAGTTTAGCAAGGACGGAACATTTGAGATAGTGAGATGTACCTTGCTGCTGAACAAGCAATGTACGAACGGGGGTCCCATATGCGTTTTACAGTCCAGTGGCAATATAGCCCCTTCCCCCACTGATTTCCTCGCAACCCCATCCTGTTTCCATCTCCCAGGCTTCAGCTGCGGCCCCTGTTAAATTCTCTGCTGCTGAACAATTAACCGAGAAACTGTGAACTATAATTAATGTAATTAATATTTTGTGCAGAAGAAGTGCGAGCTAACATTAATTGAATGAGTCTTTTAGAACAGGTCAGAGAGTTGGCGGGATTCCTGCCTCCGCTCTTGATTCAGGCACATAGGTGTGTAACCTATGGTGGATAACAACATTTTCATTCCCGCTGCGAGACAGTGTTTCAAGTGAAAACCTACCCCCTTTTTTTCCCTCCCACTGGCTTGGCACATTATAGCTGGATATACAGTATTTAGGCTGACCCATACAAGGGACTGTTGAATCAGAACCTTTGTTCCATTTGAGTCTGTTCCGGCTCTGCAGGACATTCTGTTTTGCCATATCGTCACACTTTCTGTGTGTGTGTGTGTGTGTGTACACAGTCAGTGGTGGATAGAGGGGGCTTTTTGAAAGTGACTGTGGTATGAGTGTTTGTGCTCCTGCTTCTGCATTTTCTGCGCCGGGCCAGCCTGTGATCAGCCTGAGCCTAGCCTGCAGAGAGCTGGCATTGCCTCCAATCCCATTCTATGTTCAAAGGTAAAGCAGGGCTCTCATAGGCCCGTCTTTGATGTGCTCTTCGACACCAGAGTGAATCACCGCCACCGAACATCCCCTGACAGATGACAAAACCCTGCCCAAAAAGAAAAAAATCTTAATTGGCAAGACGCGTTGCAGTTCTCTACACACAGGGGTTCCTATTTCAATCGCAAATGTATGTTTCTGGGGCCCACTGCTATTATTTACGAAAAGGAGTAAACAAGAGCTCAAAGTGGAGAATGAATTTGTCGGTGGACGAGCTCAGCCGGGATTAGCAGTATAGGACAATGCTTGTCTCACAATGAGCATCATTCATACAGTATACATCACTGTATCTGCTGAAAATGTAAACACCTAAATATACAAATTAAACTCTGTTTGTTCATCAATTTCAGCAGTATCGTTGATTTAATTAGTTTTGTAGTATAATACAACGTCTCTAGATAGTCTCTGAATGATGACTTAGTGTTACTCTTGACAAGATACTGTGGATAGCCAAAAACAATGTAAAAAATGTATCTCAACAAGGGGTTAAATTTAACAGCACCCAGAAGCCTTTTATGCATTTTTTCCAAAGAGCAAGCATGGAGCAAATGAAATCAAATGCATGTTGGTGCCAGAAGAATATGACCACCTTAGCATCTCAGAGGAGCATCTGTCTTAATGATTTATACCGCCACAGAGACCTCTGAGAATTAGCAGTTGAGGGTGATATTCACGCCGTCGTTTCACTGTTGCAAATGAATGTCCCTTGGATGCATAATGGGAGGAAGAAAAACTGGTGAAAACTGGCTTTGTGTGGGAAATTATCCCAGTTTTGAGAACGGGGATTATGCACCCTTGTTTCTCGTTGACTGAAGAGACAGCCTAAATACTTGAGTTTGATTGCCGTGCCATCCAGATCAGGCAGGGCATCTTCATGGGGTCGACCTCCTCGATCATCAGAAGAGTTGAGTCAGTGTTTAAGAAGTTTGTTTAGGAATGGTTGTCAGGAAAACAAGGTCGTTGCTACAGGATGGACCTCTTTCAATAGGGACATGCCCTTGTTGCTATTTGAATATGGATAATAAGCTGTAGTTTTCCAATGACAACAAAATGTACAACAGGTTTGTGCTACAGCCACAATCTTACAATTCCCTGTGCAAATGCTGTACATATTTGAATAAATGTACCGCAATATACATACATTTGTAGGTGCATTAAATGCAATCCCTCAGAATGTAGGGGGTAGAGTAGAGATGAGTGTCAGCCACTTAGCATTTAGGTGTGGGAGGGAAACACACTATGTGCTCATGGAGTTTCCACACTGAACCAAACTAAAACTAGTGTCCTGCCTGGGATAAAGTGCAGTGAAAATACATTGTAGAAGCAGAAAGAATAGTTTATAATAAAACATTTTGCTTGGTTTGTAGCCAGCTCTTTTACCCCACCATTTCATAAAACTGAAAATTTTTAAACGTATTCATATAACTTTGTTTCCCGCCAGATTTGAATTGTAATAATATATTCGTGGTACTACACAACTGTTCTAAAACATGAATAAAAACACCCGACTGTGTTTACACTGCGCAATCATGCAGTTCAACGTATATCATAGAGCAGGGGGGACGGATCCGCTGACACTTGCAATGGATAGAGCAGCTAATGAGGAGCCAGCCCAGATCTTTGGCATTGTAAACATGGCAGAAAAAAGCAGAAAAAAGGTTTTCGTTTCAGCGCCGCATGGGCGCAACGAGTTTTAGTGTGCACATAAAGTGACCTATCCAACATCAGTGTTTGTCCAGAGAGGATACAAAGACTAAACAGTTTCCCTACATACTCTACAAACATCACACCTAATGCCTAATGAAACATAATGTGCACCTAATGTTTGTTGTTCAAGAGCTGGGTAAACTTTTTAAACTACACTACAAACTACAGATTTAGGCTAATGCAGCTATAACAGCTATTTTTATATGGGAAGTGATATTTTAAATGTGATTGGCAATTTATCATGTATATGCACTCTCTGGACTACGTTGCTGCTCATTAAGGAAATAAACAGCCACAAGCCACAGGAAGACATGGACGTGGACTGCTAGATGACGGGTATCCTGGGTCTACCTGTGCTGTATATGGTAATGTGATGATGTGACGCAAATATGCTGAAAAAGTGCATTTCCCCAATGGGTTCTTGTGAAAGCGGAGTAAGTTGCCCCGACGTTGAAGCTCTACATTTCTCTGTGCGTGTCGGCGGTCAGTGTAAACAAGCTACTCTGCTTACATGGGCCCCGAATGGGAGCAGATTAAATGCAATGCTGGAAATGTACAAGATTGTAACTTTAAATAATACAGCACTGCGTATCTTTGTACATTTGTAGTTTGCTGCATGTTCTCTACATCAGTGTTCCCCAACCTGGGGTGTGTATACTGTACCCATGGGGGTACAGTCATTGTCTCCAGGGATACATGAGAATACTTTTATAATGAAATTTATATGACCAATTTGATCATTTATTTTATTGTTGAAATGTTGAAATAGTATTGAATATATATAGAAACATAATGTAGCTTAGTTAGACCTTATCTGGTGATCACTACGGTTGTTTGCATAGGGGGTAGTTCAGGTAGACTTGAAATTATTTGGGGGGTAAAGTGGATAAAAAGGTTGGGAAACACTGCTCTAGATGATTGTTCTATCTGTAACTGTTGAAAAGCCTTGTACATTCTCACCCATCTCACAAGGGAAGGGAGTAAAATATTTGTACTGGAGGTGACACACCCATAAAAGGATTTGTGTTGCTAAAACCACAATTTTGAAAAGCAAAAGTTGAATCCTCTGTGATAAGCTTTTTGTCAGCTGTTTGTGCAGTACCAGCTGAGAGAATGTCATGCCTACACACATGCACACGCATGCATACACACGCGCGCACACGCGTGGATTAAATAAGGGTTTGTTTGCATGTCATTCACAAGAATGAAATATAGCCTTCTGTATTAAATGGATCTTTGCTATAACGAATGCTTAATTACAGTTACTTCACATTTGAGATGGCTGTTGTGCAGAATAAACACTGTTGTTTAGTTTGATATAATTACATTGCTGTCCCTTGGTGGAAAGCATGTACAGTTTATCATGGTCGTTTGTGGATTGACTATTTGAGAGTACTGTCAGACATCCTTCTGGGATATTTTACCAACTGTACAGGATACGCATTGATCACCCCCTGCTTTCAGTGTGTGCTGTGGGCGTTGGCTATTTATAGGGGAAAGCATAATATTCAAATGCCTACGCCAAGCAGCCAAATCTCCACACAAACAAAACATTTTCTTAGGCTACAAGATGCCTTAGCAATATAATTTGCAGATAGGAAAGTGTTTATTAACATAAATGTGTTACTAATGTCAATATATTTCATACTTCTTTTTTTTTTTTTGGCAGCACCAGCAAAACATGTTTAATAATGTAATTCTTGTAATATAATAATATAACGTAGGTGTTATTGTTTTTTCTGGTAGTTTTTTTTATTGTGAATGTACTGTGTTCTACATCCAGACACTACTCAAATGTATTGACTTAAAGTGTCAACACAGCATGCTCACAAGTGTATGTTCAACAATAACCTTAACAGCAAATAATACGAAACATTACTCCTCCACCACATATCCTCCATCTATTTTATTACCTTATAATCTCTTGGACAGAGTGGAGCTTTTCAGCGACCAGCGCATTTAAACCCTTTGGAACCAATTGTAGGAGAAGGGCTGTCTTGGGATGCCCCCGGTGGAGAGTAGCTAGGCTCATTAGTTAAATCCCCACCGTGGGCTAATACAGCCCTCTAGGAGCAATGGAGAGGAGGGGAGAGGAGACATTTCTTTTACTCCTTCTCAGGGGTTTCTTTTCCCACATTTTCCTGCATGCCTCAGCAGCTGTAAGGGTGATGCATGTCACCGGTTCTGAAGGAGCCCCCGGCTTTCCACTGAAACCCTTTCATTGGGACTTTTGTAGCGCTGTGCTGGTGGTCCACTGGTCAAGTGTATGAACACTGATAACCACGACAGGCAAGGCTATATCAGCCCATTTAATGACTGCAGGAATATTTACAGTGGTGGAAAATGTTTGCTTTTATTTTGAACTAAACTGTTGCAGAACAGGTCGCTGGCGATTATGGAATATTTCGCTGCTTTCAGTGAAAGCTCAGAGTAGTTTCAAAATGCTCTTAATGTGTGCATGCAATCTGACCTTTTCTATTAGTAAGTGAAACTGAAAACTCTTATTTTTGTTCATAATGATTGGGGAACTGGAGGCCACAATACAGGCAGGTCCCCACTTAACCAGAATTTATCTTTTTGGCAGTGAGAGGAGGGGTTTTGAGTGCTGTTATCTATGGCCTCCCCCTTGAACAAGTAAACAGCCCATTTATTATTAACTCAGGTTTAAGGTAGAGCATTAATCCTCCCTGACAGTTTGCCTACTTGTTAAGGCAGCCAGTTCTTCCTCCACAGCAGATGGTTCTCAGCTGCTACTGCTCTACTACAGAGCCCCACTAGATAAGACTGTCTGGCTGAGAAACCTCCTAAGTCCATGTTGTCTTGCCTTGATATACAATGAGTTAATGGCTGGTACTTAGACTTATCAGTCTGAAAGTTTGCAGTATCAAGACAATGCAGAGATTTCAACATTATCACACTGTTTTATCAGTCTTCCCTGCTTTCTGTATTCCTCCTGTAATTGTGTGAGTTGGGTCTTGTCTTTAAGAACTAGTTCAATCAAAAACCGTGTCCTTGCACTTCCACTTAATGGTGAATCTTCCTTGGCTATTGAATTGATTATGGTGTGGCTCCTCTTTTCACGTGCCTTTCTGCAGCTGCTGATAATTGCACAAGAGCTCCTGTAGTGCCAGCTGTTGGAGAGTTGTCCTGACATGAACTAGCAGACTGCTCACTGCTAGTGTTTTTAGCCTGATTCCTGGTTCAACACGCTTGGGTTACACACCGAATCTTGATGCTCCCGATCAGGCCTGAACTAATGTTCACAGCACTTGGCACTTGTTGGTCACTGACATGAAGTCATTTCATAGTCGTTGTCTTGCAAGTGTTAGCAGTGCAGCGACGATAGCGGAGCACTGTACTTCAGGCGTCTTTGCAGAGTCTAGCATGCATCATAAAGAACTCCCAGTTCTTTATGAGTCAGTGCTTTATTTAACCTCCCACTTCACAAGAGAGGTAAATACTCACTGAATGTTTATGCTTACCAAGGTGATTTTATGGTGGCAAGGATGGAAGCATATGCACTACACCACTTTGTTTTATTAGTGTGTATGCATAGAAACTAGGGAATACCATCACTAGACGGGTTGAAAAAGGCAGTGCGGAGCAAAACAAATCAGCTTTGCATGTGTGCACCATCACACACTGCAGTTCGCTGTGGCGATGAATATTGAAGCTGAAGAAATATAAACACATGAGAAAGACAGCAATTTTGGTGTCCTTTCCCGTTCTGGAGGAGAGGTAGCACTGTTTGTGACAGGGCCAGTGCTCTACGAGGAGGGGAATTTCCTGTTATCACATTGAGGCCTGTGGATAGCGCTGACAGTCGTACACTTATAGGTTATAGACCGGACCTGAAAATAACTGCTTCCACTTGCTTTCTGCTCTACAGGGTTTGTGACTTGTCTGGTTGTTTAAATGTATTAGCATAAGGCACCCAGTGCTCGTAAACGTAATGTCAGAGTTAATATATTTGACAGGTTAATATATTTTACATAAGTGCTTTGAAGTATGCAAGTTCAGTATTTAGTTTAGCAATAATATGGAACAACTAAGTGTTTTTTCTATTACATATTTGTTAAAATAATTATGAAAATGTGTGTCTATGGAGGGCAGGATGTACAGACATAGCTCTGCAAGAATTAAGATGGCCATATCTGATTTTAATGAATGTTGGGCCGATTCCGCCTTCATCACATAAGTATGAAGGAGGAAATATGCCTGTCTGCTGCTGAAATAATCAGTCGACATAAAGAGCTGCATGGATTGTGACATGAAGATAATTATTTCATTCTCTACATGGTCACACATGAATTTCTGCCTTGCCAGTATTACAGAAAGTGAGCTAAAGTTACTCAATTGGGAATCTGCCTCAATTAACTACTTTCTCAACTGAAATGTACTTCTTCTAAGCCACTAAACCAATTCAGTGCTGTGTTCAGCATTCATGTCTTGGCAAACATTGGGCATTGTATTGTGCAAACAGTTTAGCCCAAAATTGCTTCTTTTCCTTCAATTGAAGTCAGTAATTCAGAAGTGCTTTGGTATTGTGAGAACACAGAGCAGGAAAAGAAAGACTTGGCAGAATCACCAGTCATCCAAATGAAAAAAAGAAGAATATCTTATTTTGTGGCGGATGCTTAATTTGGATTAACCATATGAAAGCAATTAAAAGGAGACAGCCACTTATGGGATGTCGGGAAGGGCCGATGTCAATTTAACTGTTGCTACTGAAAAAAATTAAATATGGAGTGTCTTGTAACCACATTGGGCATATTTTTTAGTGCACTGTGTGTCCTGTACAGTATGTGTGGTTGTGTGTGTGTGTGTGTGTGTCTCTGTATGCCCACATTTTGTGTAGCTTTTGCTTTGATGTTACCAGAAAAGTTGCGTACTATACAAGGCAAAACAACGAAAGCTGCATGCATTCATTCATATCGTGTAACCACACCCCTCCTCACTGTAAGCAGACAGTGAATGTGTTATTGTTCTTGTAGATGGTTTTTATATGTCAAGGAATGAATGGAGGGGGAGGAACGAGGGAGAGATTGACAGAGACAGAAATTGAATATGAGTTTATATTGTAGTTGTGAGACTGCGTGACACAGCAAAGGCTGTTTATACACAGCAGTATGTGTTACCACTCATATTTCATCTATTGATGGCATTTTCAATGAACTCGTGGAGTATTTCAATTCTAAATCCATTTTGAGAACAATATTCTGAGTTATAAGAACAATTCTGTACATCTGCTAGTGGTTAGGCTTTAATTTATATCAAACCCTTCTTGTATTATCCCACAATATGTGTGAAAATCATCCTAGAACATACAGGGAGGGAAAGCTGAGTCAACCATCCCCACAGTTGTCTCTGCCCTTAAAACTCGACAAAGACTACTGGAATGGGCGGCTGATTGTACAGCAGATGCTACTTCAAGTATCGTAATAAAACCAATTCACCCTGCGACTTGTGAAAATTAGTTGTGAAATATGTTGGGGAATTACCTCCCCCTGGTGGTGAATAAAACATGCTTAAATGGATGTTTAATAGTAAACTGTTAATTGCGTACTGACTTCCGTCAGTGAGTGTAAGGATATTAATGTGTGCACATAAACACAGTGGTGTCACATAGGGCAAGTAAGAGGGTGCCGCCATGTGCTCTTCAGAGACCCACTGCTCCACTAGGGTCCCTGAACCTCACTCAGCCACATTAACACACTTGTGTGCATTGGAGTGTGTACTGTAAGTGCGAATGCGGTCGAGCGAGATTGAATTGGATAGAGAGAGCGTATCAGTTAGTGTAGGTAGTGTGCATAAAGGTAAGTGTGTGTGTGTGTACGTGTGTACGTGAGAGTGAGTGAGAGTGAAAGGTAAAAAGAATGTGTGTGCGTGTGCATGTGTGTGAGCCCATATTATGTTTGCCCCTGTGTGTGTGTGTGCGTGCATGCATGTGTGTGTGTGGGCCTGCGCTACACTGCGCTGGGGGCCAAAACACTAGAGATTGCTTTGATCTGGATTCTCTGTGTCTTGTCCAATCACAATCATGTCACCGGCTCCCCACGGCAGGAGGGACTCATTGATGGCGCAGAGAGAGAGGACCCTCCTGCATGTTATTAGTTTATACACTTCACTTTGCAAGAACTGTGCTCACAAAATGGCTTCATCGATGCGGAAGCCTTAGCCTTCCCAAGGCCAGATGTCTTGTTTCTTTGTTTTCAGACTATTGGTACATTTAACTATCCAATGTTTGATTTTGTCGAAACAGGAATACACATTATAATGGACTAGACCCGTCACTTTGAGAGAAGGAGTCTTGGTGGTTTGCATATTTGGTCTAATATAAATATTTATTAGCGCTACACTGTATGTTTATTAGAGCTACACTGTATGTTTATTAGAGCTACACTGTATGTTGATATATATATATATACACACACACACACACACCGGTAGGCTGTTTGTTGCTACTGTTTGAAGCAATGGTAGGATAAAGTAAATAGAAGCGCTGGATCTCTCAGTGTATATCTTTGCACAGCATTTCAAGTTCTCACTGATGTTGAAATAACAAATGGCCAGGCCTTGTCTGGCCTGTGACGGACGGGGTTGTTGTGGACCCTTGTGGGATCACTGGAGAGTGACACCCGGGGGCAAAGTGATCAGTTCAAAGCTGTTGGTTAAAAACCAAAAGAAAAAAAATGGGAAAACGCTCTGTGATCAGATGGCACCTTGTTTCCAGCGCCAGGTTAGTGGCTGAGCAACACAGGCTGAAACATCCAGTACAAACATCTGTCTGACAGCAAACGTATTTGCCCACTAGGGTTTACCATATGGTAGGGGAGGGAGGGGAGAGGCTGGGAAGGTGAAAATACAAATAAAAACAATAATGCATTTTTTTCCCCCCTGCTTGGCATAACAGAGGGCCCTTGCATGTGTGGGACGGGTGGGATGTCTAACAAGAACTAATGCTGTTTATGAAAGCGGAGTTTTTGCATCTAATCACAATGTCTATTCCCATGGGCCTGCTCCGTCTTCATGCTTCCCTTTAGACTGGGAGAGCACCTCTCTTCCAGGAGCGCTGTATTTTTAGGATGTTGTGAAGCTTCCTCCGCTGCATACGGAATGAGACGCTCGCCTTTAGGGGGATGTCTGGTTTGAAGATGATGTCCTTTGGATTTGATTAATTCAGCAACGGAGAGAGAAGCTGTCCCCGACTCAAAATAGTCTCCCTTTAAAAAACGACTCTATTGCTGTTGTTTTCTGTTTGGTCTCCATACCAACTCATCACTGTATTACGACAGTGAAGAAATAAATATGTTGCGTGGCTACCAGTGAAGTACCTCTGTGTGAGCACTGGTTTGTGTGTGTGTGTGTGTGTGTGTGTGTGTGTGTGTGTGTGCACGTGCCTGTGTGTGTGTGTGTGTGCGCGTGCGTGCGTGTGTGTGTGTGCGTGCATTGCATTGCATCTGTATGCACACGAGTGTTTTGGGTGAATGTGGAAGAATAAGACTTGGCTCACAGAAACCTGTCGGTTCCCCGCAGAACATTTCTTTTTTCCTACTGTCTCCCACGCTGGTGTTGTTCTTGCTTGTAGCACAGCTGTCAAATGTGTATTGCACAGTTCTGAAATACACCATCTAGGCCTGCCTAATTTTGCCTAATGTTTGCTGTTCATTTTAGGCGGAATATAGGTAATGAGTATCGGTAATGGTAAAAGGACAAATTAAGTACATACTGTATTGCACTAAAAGACTAAAAGCTGCACTGTAAGCGTAATGGCTTTCTTCACAGTTCTGAGAGAACACAAAAGGCTGTTACTCCTGATTGTGGCTGTTATAGTAAATTGGCAGACTGCATGAAATGTTCCAGGTGTTAATGGCAGAATTGTGACAATGACAAAGGTGTTACATCATACGCTGATAGACTCGTACGCATTTGTTCACAAGATATTTGTTAAGCCTTGTAACAACATATTTAAGTTACATGTGCATTTATCAGGTATTGTCATTGTGAACTCAAAATAAACACGCTGTGATGGTAAATAATTTATAATTGCCCAAAGATTACAGTAAGGCTTCAAAACTGTGCAAATAAAATCCCATTGGGCTGTGTCAATCAAGTATGCTTAAATTCTGTTTCATTTACTGTCTGAAATTGAGACTAATAATGTGAACAGTTTTACAACAATCCCCAAAGAGATGAAAGAAATTCTATGTGAAACAAAAGCACTTTGCAACTTTGATATAGTTCTTTGATAATATCCTAATTAGACCACATGCAGTTTCTCTGTGTGAAATAGAGTACATCCCCATATTTTAATTATAACATCCACCTGGAACTCTTTTGACCAGTTGTGTAAAGTAACTAAGTAAAAATACTGCTTCTTTACTGCACTGCATTTCCCATTTGCGATCCCTGTTAAAAATTGCTTCTTAAATGTGTCATTTTCAGGATCAAATCTTGAGTGATCTTTTCAATTGACTTATGCTGCTATAGTACTGTAATATAAATATAAATATAAGTATAAAAATGGCTTAGGAGATACTTTTCCCGGTTACTTTGACTTCTGCTGATACTAGTGCAGTAGTTTACTTTTTAATGTAGTAATTTTCCTGCAACGTGTGAATTTCCCAAACTTTTATCCACCCCACTAAGCTTTTGTGACATAAACCGGTATGGTTAATTCCACAGAATAGATGTTGCTGGGAGAGGGTGGGATGGGGGGATAATTCTACTTCTGTAAGACCAGTTTGCGGCCCTACAATGACTAATGATGAATCCTTGTTGTTCACTTCTATCAGCACTAATTAATGGTTCATTGAAGGAGGTTGACCCAACATTTTTCATATTTTATCAACTATTATGGCAATCCAAGTGATGTAAACCTTCTACTGAAAGTCTTTCTGCAAAGTATGTTTTTCTAATGAATTAAAGATGGCTTCCATCCTCTCTGGCTGGTAAACACTGCTGTTTGCTGCATAATCAGCATGCATATTTATACATGAATGCGGTTTACATAAAGTCAAACTAAAATTAAAATGCATCTTTGTTGAGAAATGAATGTACATCTGCTGTGTATTTGGTCATTTGGTCACAATCCAACCAAATAGAAGGAATTAAAAGAACATATATTTAGGTGTGTATTGTTAATATTGACATACTGTACATTGTCAAGAATGATTTTATTGGTTATTACAATTTCATTGGATTTCATATAGAGTATGAGAGGAAAACATACAGGAGTAAATGACAATCATTTGTTGAAATCATGTAAATAGAGAGATAAGGTCTGTGAACTACAGTTCAGTACACAATAGATAAATAGTTAAATGTACTGTAACTTACTGTAGCAGGAAGTCACCTCATCCAGAACAGGACAATTCATTTGCCATACAGTATACAGTACAGTACAATATGTTCCAGATATATTGGTTTGCTAATTTGTAAAAAAAAAAAACACCCATTAGTTTGATATTTGAACTCAGTCAAAACAAAAACACCTCTCTTAACTGTTATAGGGTCCTCCCTCAGAAGCTCCGCCCCACACACTGCAAACACATTGCCAAGAATAGGATATTTTGTGAGGTGCAGTGTGCACCACTTTGTGTTTTCATTAACAGAACCAGGGCTGTGTAGTAACACAATGTAATTTTTTCAGCTCACCCATAGAACGGGTGAGTAGATATTTGCTGAATTTGACATAATGGATACTATCTTACAATCGCTGACTATACCTTTCAAAAACAAATAAACACATTTTTATTTATTTATCAGAAGATGAAGACATTTTCAAATTTCACTTTGACTGTTATAGTAAGTGAAATGTGAAACTGGATGTTGTACCAGACACACAAATACGATGCAAACCGTCATATTTTTGTGCTTGTGCTCTGTATTGTCAGGCAAATTGTCTTACATTCTGTTTTGTTTTTACTGTTTTTATTTACAAAAGATGTTCTCGAGCACAGATGCTTCTCAAGGTGTATGACTGTGTGGGCATGTGTGGCTGCTTTTATCTGTGGTGCCAGTGACCTTCCTGTGTGCAGGGTTGATATGGAGGCTGTGAGCTGTTGGCTAGAAAATCACTGCCGGGAGTGTGAGAATAGTTCCTAATCTGACAAAAACAGCCACTGATGTGAAAATGGCTCAATTAGGGCAGTTATAAACTCATTAGGGCCCACACCGAGCCTACCAGGGCTAGTTGTCTTTTGTCTTTTTCTGCTGCAGTCAATATTGCTTCAGCACATTAATATGTGTAGCTGGTGGGTGCCATGTGTCAGAGAGTACCACTGTGTGTCAGAGAGTACCCTCCTGGTGGACACTTAAACAAAGAATGAGCTTACTTCACTCCCTCAACAGAGGCACAATTACCAAAGCTGTTTTTCTTTTCCTGAGGAGAGAACACAACAGCGCACAGCGCTTGTTTTTTTTAGTTTTTTCCATCTCCTGCGGGCTAATAGCGGGGTTTCACTCCTTCAGTTTACTTTATGGCTGGCAAATGATGTCAGCAGCAAAACATGCCATCCAGTGTAGCCACACATCAAAGCAACAGCATTAAATCATAGGTTTTGCCACTGACAGCTTGTAGCAGTACGGCTGCCCGCGTCTGCATAACGACTGGCGCGAGATGCACCTTGCGCGCCGGCGCTCTCCAGACGAGACGCGCCGGAGACAGATGATCACGGTGGCGGCCGGGCAGCCAATGGTGCTCTCCCCTGGCTGCGGCCCACGTTTGTGTCTCTGACAATAAGACTCCGGGCCTGACAGGGAGCGCGGTTCAGACTCTCCGTTAAGAGACATTGTCAAATCCGTAGCGCCAACAGAACGCAGGGGGGCGGCTCCAGCCGATGTCAGTCATCCCCTATTAACAACGGCCCCATTAGCTCCTCCCGTGACCTGCGAGCTGGGAAATGAAAGGCGCGCGGAGGTGCAGTCATTTATATAACCAATGTCAGGGTGCGTTGGACATGGACACCCCCATCTCCAGCAGCCCATCTCCCTGCGCCTCATCAGCCTCTCTGATCAGATGGGGATGCATAATAGATCAGACGGGCCAGTAAGTGGAGGGAAGACATTCATCACTGTCCACCTTTCAAATTAGATGCCGCAGACGTGGAAGTATCAGTATTCAGTGGTGGCTGAGGGCACTTCAGCAGAGATCTCCTCTTTATTACATCTTTACAAGGCATACTTTAGCTTTAGCCAGTGTTCTCACTCCATAATGGCTTGCTTCAAACAATACGATAGTGTTAACCACCTGCCCGACAGTGTTGTTTCGGCCACTGCATTTCTCCACATGAGGAAGTAGTTTTCAATTGGTAAAAAAGACGTTGGCCATTGTCAGCTAGATTAAAAATGTATTAAATATAAATATTCTTAGCATGAGCATCACTACAGACAATATGTTTTGCATTACTTGATCATTGTGAGCTGTATTTAGGTTGTACGGTGTGATGAAGCATGTGCTAGAGGATGTCGATATCACAGGGAACCTTACCTGGGTCAGACAGTCCCCTAAATATATCAAATGATAACTAACAAAAGCAGAAGCCTAGTCGTATGGCAAATACTTTATCTTTTTCATGTTTCTGTCTTTCTGATGGTCTCTCCATGTTTCTTTACCTCAGGTAAGAATATGACTTATAGTGCAGCTTGTTCTTTGTGTGGTATAGTGTATGAATATATATTATCATCATTGAAAGACTAAATCACAATGAAAACACAGTTTAACTGGAACTGACATTTTACAAAGTTCCAATGCCAAAACTTCCACGGCACATTTTATGAGCCTAATTCTTTTTGGCCTAAGCTGAATTACTTGAGTCACATTCCGCTGTAAATTGCACATGAATTCTGAATCTGCATGCTCTATTACAGCACATGCAGGCCTTCTAACTTGCTCTAAAACCACAGCAAATTTTTTGCCATGTTGAGATGATCCAGCACTTGTTTATGTTTATGCAATAACCTTGCTATCCTTCAGTTTTCCTCATGAGCTAAGACAGTAAAAAAGGGGAAAAAACTGACAGAAAGGCCTGTTTTAACCCCAGGACTAAGGCGTTATCAATCAATCAATCAATCAGTCTTTATTTATATAGTAATTTTCATACAAATACATGTAACACAAAGTGCTTCACACTACAAAATCATTAAAAACAATTAATAGTAATAAGTAATACAAACAAGTAATAAAACAAGTAATAATACCACCCTATGTAACACCCATCATCCCAACCCTCCAATCACAAACAAGCACCAGGGAAAACAGAAAATCAAGCCCAAACATCCGGAGTCCCATCCTTGCCATCCCCGAAACTGTCAGGACCCCAGACCCGCTCCCCAACAAATTCAATCTCAGCCAGAGAATGGAAAACCAAAGACACTGAAGGAATGAGCCCACCAACATACCCCAGACCCGCAACGATGATAGTCTATCTAGTTTGTAAGTAGCTTTTGTTGGACTGCCATAATGACATGTTAGCCAGATGTGCTAGCTGATCAGTTTGATCAGCTAGCACATTTGTCAAGTATGTCTTCTAAGTTGTCTACTTTGAAATGGAAACAATTACTTTTAAAATGAATATACAGTAGAGTGTTGGTTGGCTTTGTTTATGTGTCAGTGGGAGCTGTTGAGGACGGTTTAAGGTGGACATAAAAAATAAAATAGAGTATTATAATATTTGTAGTTCTGTTGTGTTGGACTTAAAAGCTACATAATGTAACCTGTTGGATAGAAAGTCCCTGGTTTGTTAATGAAGTAAATCGTCTCTAGGTTATGGCCAATATAACGTGAGTTTATGTAACTGTAGACGTGTTGGCTGCTCTTTGAGCTGCTAGGAAGACCCCCTCAGTCTTTCTTCAGATCTGGCTTTAATTTGTCTCAGAGAGCCTCAGGAAGGGTCATGATCCGCATGCATTTGTCCTCCTCTGCGCCCCAGCTTTCCACAGGAGGAAAAAGTGAGAGGCAGGGAAGTCCTCATATTTCTGCATGGGCTCCCCCAACCCAGCCCCCATCCCCCAACACAGGCTCCCATCCTCATTTATAATGAGGAGGCTTGTCTCATTTGCTGCTTAGGGGAGGGACCGGCTCAGATGGCCAGCCATGCCTGTGGATGGATGATGGCATCTCTGTGTGTGTGTGTGTGTGTGTGTGTGTGCGTGTGCACGCGTATGTGTGTGTGTCTGTGTCTGTCTGTGTGCGTGTGCGTGTG
>JAODUG010000021.1:2276796-2293407 GCA_027564795.1 Aphredoderus sayanus | reverse complement strand
TAAAACAAATTGTGCGTGACATACAGTACAAGCTTCCACTTTGTAGTAGATTCATGTTATTATTATTATTAGTGCTATTTGTATTATTATTATTATTATCTTTATTAGAGAGGCAAGCATACTGTATACAGTCTGCAGTCCAGTCCATACTTTAATACGTAAGTGGTTTTCTGCTTTCATTGTCTAATATTGGTATATTCCAGGAATGCTTTCAATTAAAATAAATTATACTGTATTGTATGTTTACCGAAATGTCAGAAGTGCTGTGCCTGCATAGTGGTTTGTAATAAATATGTGCAGACCGCTTCTACTACTTTTATCAACTTTTGTATTTATAGTTTTAATTGTAAATTGAAATATACAGTACCTTACATTTATAGCAAAACCCAGCATAAGGACCAAACATTTAGAGTTTTTTCTTTTGTGCTGGGCATTTTTTTTAAATAACTTTTTTGTTCTTGTTTTTCTCTTGTGAAGATAATATACAGTACTGTATGTCTTGTCTTATGTGAACAAAAAAATAAATATATCCAACTGATTTGGAGTTGGCAGAGGCTATTCTCTATGACAAGGTGTTTAATGTCATGATCTTCTCTCTCCCTCTCAGTTCTCACGTTGATGGACTGCTTTGTAGTACAAGCAGTAGGGAAGAGGAGCCGATGTATGTGCACATACTGTACAGTTTCTCCTTGCAAATGAATAGTTTGCTAGTATTGTGACCATTTGGACATGTAGCTTATAAGGGTTTATTTATTCTCGCCATAGACATGGGGACTGATGTTTAGTGTCTCTATAATACATATGATACTCAGAGATGGGCAGGTGAAGTCGCATGCTTTCCTTGCAGTGGGTATAAAACATTTTTTTTAAAGGGGACATGCGAGGACAGGACAAATCCAGTGGACACACGTGATTGGCACTCAGTTACTCTTTAGAGGTAGCTCAAATGTCACAGCTATAACAGTATCTCCTGTAACAAACATCATTATCTTGTCAGTTGCCTTAAACTTGCGTTGTCCTGGTAATTTCTTTGCTTTTGTTCTTTCCACCGGGCATGGCTAATGAGAGAGTGGGTGGTACTTAATACCAAGCATCAAGGTTAATGAAGTCAACGTGCAATTAACTCACCAGGGGGCTTGGTGATCCAATGGCTCTTTCCCCCACTTTGATAGTAACACCAGCCTTGCTTGTCTTATTAATTTCCTTTTTCAACAGAAAACAAAATAATAGTATTTCGTTTTTCTCTATCATCTTTATTGCCAGTTACTCATACTGAATGTATACTGTAGATTAACATGCACGTTAGGAATATAAAAAGCCCTACCAGAATGTATTATATTCCACCAGCATTTCATGTGTTCATGGAGAGGGGCAAGTTTTTTCTTCCATCGTTTCTTTAAGTGTTTACCAAATAGTCCTGCACAACAAGTCAAGCAGAAACTTTATTGTAACTAATTAGCTCCCTAGAGCTGTAATTGGATCTGCATTCTTTATTCCCCGTTTTACCTGCGATATTTAAATCCTGCCTCTGTGTTGAGAAGAGGGAAATGAAAATCACTGGCATACAGTAGGAATCAGTAAGAAAGCTGAAATAAGTAAAAAAATCTTTGTACTGTATTGTAGCAACCTTAATTTCGGTCTTGTCCACCCTGGAAAACCACCAGTAGAGAGGTGAAATATTGTCTTTGTTGGTTTTTCTGTAATGATATACATAGATTAAATGTGCTCAATAGAGATTTAGCCTTACCGTTTATACAGTGGCATTGTGCTGGGCGGTACAGTATGACTAACACTATTTATCATGGTATTTTTTAAGATTCTGATGTTTTTACGTTTTTTATTTTTTCCATGACTGGACATTAAGTTTGTGGCTTATTCTATTGTCTATTGGGTAAATGCCTCTTCGAGCAATGTCTAATTCTTTGGCTTCACTGTTTCATTAGCACTACTGCTTGACGGCCTCGAATCTGATGGCACTCAGCATAGACCATACAGTAAATAAGATTCCAAAACCTTTTTGGCTGAGGTGATGGAGTAGGCCTAAGATGCTAGTGTTAACAACAGTGACTAGCTAGCGAAATAATAATCTGGTGTGGCTACACAGCCCTGGGTTTGTACAGTAAATGTAAACACAAACAAAGTGGTGCAGACACAATATTATCCTAGCCTTGGCAATGCATTTCCAATGTGTGGGGCGGAGCTTCTGAGGTTGCACCGTATGTCATTGAAGGGAGAGGTGTTTTGTTTTGATCGAGTTCAAATATCAACAATATTTCTCCAGGTCTGACAATATCTTTAATATGCTAGAGATGTGCATGTCAAGTACCCGACAGAGAATTCATAGGAGTACTTGAGCAGTCATATACACTACTTTGGGTTGGGTAGATTTCATTATAAATTAAACCTAAATGTATCGCTGGGTCATAGAATTCATGCCATCTATAAAAATACTAGTTGGATACAGTTAGAGGGCAGTAGGCTAGTCAGTCTTATAAATATGGCGTCTTTTTTTATTTTAGATTTCAAACACAACTTCAATACGGAATACAGAAGCTTAATGCCGAGTCGGAATGCCGAGTTGGAATGCAGAGCGAGCAAGAGAGAGAGCAAGAGAGAGAGCAAGAGAGAGAGCAAGAGAGAGAGCAAGAGAGAAACAGAGAGAGAGAATGTGCATTACCTTAGCGTTGTGATCTTTCAGTTTATCCAAATAATCCATCGCATACAGTAGATTTACACTTTTTCAGGTTTCAGAAAATTGTAAGAACTGTAGATTTTGTTGTCCATAACATCTTTTCACCATTTTCACAACAAATGTAAATGAAACTTAATGGAGTTGTTGACGGGGATAACAAATGGAGAGTATTGTTTGTCGGACTTAATGGCAGATATGAACATATCGGCCTGATTGTTCAGACTGCCTGTCAATCAAAACTACGTCTGTGTTGTTTGGTCCTGGAATTAGATTGGTGTAAAAAATATTACATCATGTTACATATTTCATTAAATTGCAAGATTAATGTAATTAATTCACACAGTTGTTGCTTTGTTGATCATGATATGCATGAACAACGAAGGTGGTCATTGCTGTCATTGGTGAATACTCATGCCCATCCCTATAATACACTACCAACCATAACTCACAAATTAGTCTGTGGACATTGGACCACATCACACCAGTCCACTTTTGTTTGATGTGTACTGCCAGCTTTAGTATTACAGTATGTGGAAACGTTTCAAACTCGGTTGGAGGAAGTGGGCAACCAGTTTGTATTACCTTCTTAGGAGGCTCCAAAGAAGTGCTCCTTGGAGGAAATCTGTATGGAATAAAAGAGGGGACAAAGACAGTTGTTTCTTTTGCATGATTTCACATGAAATGATGAGGCTCAGTTGAACACCACCATCTGTCTACCTTGACTTTGGAGCACACTTATCTGGGCTGAGACCCTTTTTTCAAGTTCATCCATGCTGTCCTGAATTAGGAGTTAGCCGCTGGGATATTGTTCATTTTCTCCTTGACAAATTACACGGTGGGCTAAAGGTTAAGCAAACTATGCTGTAGCCAAAACAGGCTATTGGGTCTTCAAGATAAAACTGCTTGAATATTGCTGTCTCAAAAACACAATGCAAGACTATTCATCCCAGACCATAAATACTGCCCATTCTATTTTGTTTCTATAGCAACTGCACCTCTATAGCCTACTTGGCTTTACCAAACCTGAGCAAAAAGTACTGAATTGGTAAACTTGTAGAAAACAGATGTCAGTGGACTGTTTGCCAGCTACATTCACTAACTACAAATCATTTCTGTTGTACAGCTTTACTCTATATTTTATAACACTTCATTTGTGGTTTCCTTCCAGCCGGGTTCATATGCCACAACTCAGTGACTGCGTCAACAAGGCCTTTAAATTTTGAACCAGACGTCTCATCCACAGAGCCTTGGAGGACACAGTACATATTTTTAGTTGCAAGGTGTGGTTTTTGACAAAAGTTTTAGAAAAAATAAAAAAAAGGACACTGTGCTTTGTCAGTGTTTATTAATTGCTGCCATAAAATGCAAAGGAAAATAAGAGTCATGGAATACTGTGATGCTGTCTAGGAGAGGGACGTGGTGTGGAATGCTCAGAAGTTGTTACATCACCAGACCTTTCTATTTGGCCTCAGAAACTCAAAGGTAGGCAGGGTCTACAAACAGATGAGGGATACAGGGTTGCCAGGGAATTCTGACAGACTGCCTTTTGGCCGGCTGTTACTGTATGATGCAGGAAATCCTACAGCTAAGAAATATCTAATAATCTATTTATTCAACGTGTGTTAGCTTGGACCCATTTCAGAAATGTCAAAAAACATATAGAGGCACAACTGAATGAAACCTAGAACACATATACAATATTCCTTGGTGATTTTAGAAACTTGTCTTGAACATTAAAGTTATAGTTAAATTAAAGCACACAAACGGAATCGAACACAAAGTGACAGGGAGTTGTATTGCTAAATGCACAGAATATATTTATGTAACATATACGATCATTTAGATATAGCGGGTTCTTGTGAACAACAACCACTGCTATTACGTCTACTAGTAACACCAAAAAGTCACTTTGGCCGTTGTCCTATTCGGCAAATGCAAAAGGAACTTTCTCCTTGAAAGTGTGTTACCTCTACAGTATGTCATGGTGGCATCATGCATGCCTGAGAAATGTCCATCACCAGCTCTAGCTAAGCATGCCAGACATGCAGGTGAATGACTGGGATGTGATTAGCCTGTCCTGCAGCACGGTGATAAGAGGCCACAGTTCATGCGTGTAACAGAGGGAGACTGCCAATTTTGTGACTCGGCTCTCTGAAAGCGATATTTAAATAGGAAATGCTAAGAAAAGTGAAATACGTTTATGCGTGCGTGCGCACGAACACATACGTATGTGAGCCTGTGCCGTATTTAGGTAATCGCGGGTGGGTTTGTTTTGACAAAATGCTCTGAAGGATTCCTCTTTAAAGTCTCTGCGTCTTGTCTGTTTTTTTATTTCAGTCATGTAGTGTATACGTTACAGAAATGATACAGGTCTTTGCCTCCTGTAGAAAATAATGATGGACCACAGGCTTCATGCATAATGCATACTGTGAAAATAGTGTTTCCTGCGAGCACCGTATCGCCTTTGGACTAAAGTGAAATATAACCTGAATTTGACATTTTCTAATATCCTACACCAAACTTTTTTTGTTTCAAAGCGATAGAGACGGTAATTGCTACACCAGAAGAAAGACTGCAGATCCTTCTGGGTATTGTGGGTGACTGTGGGGACATGGCGAGATTGGAACACGGTAATTGCAAAGACAAGGGCTGAGAATAAATGGGGGGGGGGGGGGAGAGTTCTTCACTGTCAGATGGAGGAAGGTCAAAAGCACAAGTGTGCGACATCCTTGCGTGTTACGGCGTATTATTCACCACGCACACTGGGGACCGATACCTTTTCTTAGATAACCAATTCATCGCGTGGCTTTCTGACAATGAGACCAGATGATCTGGGCTCAGGGTCCCCCCGCCTATGCCACAGTAACAAAGACATGATGGGTGTGGATGCACAGCATCAACAGCACTAGGTCGTAGCGGTACAGTGGCTGCTGCCTACTGCCCCCCCGCCCCACAGAATCATCATCATCTGACTAATGCTTCCACGGCAGTGTCAGAATGCTAACATTTCCTCCAAGATGAAAGACAAACGGCATCAATTTACTACTCCAGATTAGATATTGATCACTGCACCGTGTGCTGGGCGTCAGATGTCATCCCTGAAAAATGAATGTCAAATTGTCTGCATTGCTATTTTCTCTTTCTTTTTTCTTCTTCTGCGTGTGTACTGTATATATTTATATTTGATATATCATGTTCAGGTGCGCTACATTAACAGGTTTGTGAACTTTTCTTTAATACAGTTACATCATTTGTTAATGCTTGTGTGTGTCTCCGGTGGCGTGGCTTGAATCGTAAACCCTTCCAAACAAAGTCGCTAAACGTGTCTGTCGTGCTGGAGGCACTGGCGTTCTTCGTAATGAATAGAGGACACCACCGGGAAATGAAGAGGAGCAAAACGTCCACAACACAGCTTTGCTGCGTGTTGAGCCGGGGGTTTGTAAGAGCCCGGTCTCCCTAATAGACTGTTAGAGTGGACTTTTATGAGGATTGTAAAAAGAAATGGCAGCCCGTATGCTCGGAATGATACAAGAAAACCTGTGCCGTTGTTGTATTGTCTCCTCACATTTGGTCTCTCAGATGATGACTTCATCGGCGGGAGTGGACTGTGCCTAAGGCTGTGGCTGCAGACACAAAACAACAAGCATTTACGTGGAATTCATTTTAAGCTTTACATTGTCACACTGGGACATATTGTAAACAGTATTTACACTTTGAACATAAGTAAACGTTCAAGTTAGGGTACTTAAGTATAATAAGATACTACTATATAATGATGTTTGTTTCTGTCTTTTGAATTTGAATTATTGATTGTAGAGCTTGGTGTCACGGAAGGGGACAAAGAGACTACAGATAGTAAGAAATTATGACGTACGGTCTTGGGATGTAACTTTTAGGTAATTGTTTAGACCCCACCGGAATTTATTTACTCCCAAGGTGGTTGTATTTATGGATTTACTTTTTCACTGTGTACATGGCCATTACCTAGTAGTGGCAATGTCTGTTGGAATAGAGTTTACATAATGATTCTAAGTGCAGATAGAACAAACATATACAGTAACACTACCGTACTGCCTTGTGTCACTATGGCAGCCTAGCATGAAATATATCAATGTTTGTGTCAGGATAAAACTAGATAGACATTAATAAATTATTTCCATCCCAGGGAAATAAAAAAAATGAACCTAATGAGTGTAGTGGGTTTACCTGCTGTTATATCATTTATGACTTGTTAAGGCATCCATCACCTCCCTGTTTTCACTAACAACAGGTGCAGCTTCCTGCTCAGATACTCAGCAGAAAACACCTGTCAGTTGGTATGTTTGGCATTAGAATGTTTTATCTGCACTCCTAATTTATTTATGTAATCTTTGCTTTTCCTGCATATTTTAATCTTATAATAATGCTTCTGACTTTGAAAGCTCTGAAGTATTATGGAGGCACAGTATGTTTCTAAGACTTAAGACTTGGACCACAAGGAAATTCTGAGTCTTTTCTTATCTGATATTGCATCATTTAAGTGCATTCTCTCAGGTGAGACGGATATGAAGGACGGTAGTTAATGCTGTGGAGCTGTGCCAGCTGCTTTAGTAGAGCTGGAAGTCCAGTCTTGTGACAGTGAGGAACAAACCATCTGGATGGTGGATGTGAAATGAAGGTATTAAACTGAATCTCTATGATCAGAACATCATATCACGTTGTACTATATGGAACAGCAGTTCTGTGGTAAGTATATTGACTGTGTTTAATAATTTACCAGTGGCTATATAGCACTTGTGCCTGTACTGTACATATAAATACAGCTGAAACTAAGGATTTTTAAGTCTACTGACATTTGTTTCTGCCTCAATCACCCACTCCCCCAAACCCCCCTCAGTGACTCAAACCCTCTATCTCTACCCAAATTCATGCAGTATGTCAGCTTACAGGCATTCTATTATTTCTTTATTTATGTATTCCACTTTTTATTCGGAATCACATCCTAATGAAGAGCGTCATTATCAGCCTTAAATATTTAATTTTCCGCTCCATGTCTGCTTCCGACAGAGGCCAGTGGGGAAGAGCAGGGGGGTGGAGAGAGCCCTGATGTATAGATCTCCCTTTTCTTCAACTGCTTCACTTCCTGCATCCACAGAACTGCACTGCTGATTTTCACATCATTGTGTTTGTTCTGATATTCTGTCCCAGACCTACAGTTCTGTCTAGCTTCCATTTGCAGTTCCAGAACCGGTATTCGCCCCCTATACTGTTGCTGCCACGCTTACCCTGTCTCTAAACTCGCGCCCAGCATTAGCTCCAGAGTGGCTGGGTGCCCTTGTGATAAGGTGTAAGGCTTGTCTGCCTCTGACTGACAAGCCAGCTCTTGCCATGCCAGAGCCTGCTGCTTGATAAGGGAAAATGTCAGCGAGATTTTGGAAAATGCCATTTATCGCTGCTTTCTGGCCGTGTCTGTAACCCAGACTGATTATGGTTGGTGGACATTTATATCACTGGGGGTGGCTTGGAAAATTGCACAAATGCTATGTTTTCGTGTGATAGTCGCACTTAATATCCCTTTTGGTGTAATAGATTTGATGTTTTCCTTGCATTCTCTTCCTTTTCTGAATAGTCTAAACATTGCATGTTTCTTAATTTAGCTTATGAGGTATGTACTGTATCAAACACCATCACATTTGTCTGGCATGTGGAGGCGTTTAGATCAAGGGATTCCTGCCACGCCAAAACAAAGGTTTCCAGCATTCGCAGTGTGTGAAATCGATGAGTTGACGTGTGCATTTGTTGTGTAAGATATCCCTCAGAATCATGTGGCAATCTGCTAGCCTTTGTCATAAACCATATGTGGGATGCATGCTAGCAAGGGGGGATATCTTACTGTGTTATTTAGAAAGACAATCCTACCCAAGGATGAGTGGCTTAACAGGAGCAATTACTTGGTTCAGAGAGAGTCCTATACACAAGCGAAGTTCCAGCTTAGCTTCAAGGCTAAAAATGCTTGTATTCAGAAGCTCTTGCTTTATTTCTCTTCTCTAAATGTTTTCCACTGTGAAGATGGATCTGTTCAAGCCTCAGGTCTTGGTTTCGGGGTCCAAGATGCAGCAGAGCTGTTTGTACTCATGCCAGTTTTACTTTTCATTACTTTTAATGTTGGATTAAAATCTTAAGATGTCATATATTATTCATGGAGGTTTTTATTTTCAATATTATTCCTTATTCTCAGTGCCGCAGCCCAACATAGTCCAGTACTTCTCTATGCTAGAAGATTTTAGCCTATGAATCAGTAGTAAATATTTGTTATTCCTTGACTCAAAGTGACGGTTATGGGACACACTGATAAAGCAATTCCTCCTGCTTCTCAGACCATCCCTATATTTTCAACAGATTTTATTGTTTGTGTTTTTAGGAAGACCTTGGCTGCCTTTTTCTTGTGATCCACAACCCCGAGCAGACTGAGATAGAAAGAAGTGCCTTTAACATGGGCTCCATGGTAGCCTCTTGGGAGCTTAGAGAGAACATTGTCCCCGGCTCTTAACCAAATTTATTGCTAGTCTGCGACTGTGAAAATCTAACAAAGGCCCAGGCCCACTGTTCCTAGTTTATTTGTCAAATCACTGCACCTGTGAGAATCCCTGCACAAGATGAATTCTAGGTTGGAGCGTTCTTCCAGGAATAAATCTCTCTTTTTTGCATTGTTTCTGTTTGGAAGGGGTGGGGGCAACTACGTATAGGTTGGGAATGGGCATCTTCATTGTCACATGAAGCAAGTTGGTGAAAGCCATGATAAATGGTGCTCTTTGTTGACACCTTCATTGGGTTATTTATGGCTCATTAATTGAAGTGAAAAGGAGACTTGTTGGCACAGCAGGGGTTGTGGTGGTTGTTTGGGGGTGGGGGGGGGGGTGGGGGGGTGGTTCGGCCTCCGTGACTCTGTCTCAGAGCGGCCCACGGGCTTTGGGAGAGGGAAGTGGGGAATTAAAGGCGACCATCACAACTGCTTCCTGTTTACTGAGGAGGAAAGTGGTGAAAGTGCTGTAGGAAGACATCATGAGATGCTAGACATAGCCGTACCTATGTAGGTTTACACCTTTGTTGTATGGTTAATTAGTAGGATAGTGAATCGAAAGAAAGAAAAGAAACGTGAATACGGAGATAAATACTATATATATAATAAATGTTATATATAATAAATGTTTTAAATATATAGACAATAATGGCTTCAGTTTTGATTTCACTGATCGCCTCATTAAGAGTGATTGTTTAGCAAGTTTGGGATATTGTGAATTTGTCGCCTCAGCTGTGTACCTGCTCTTCAAACCACCATTTTCTTTCTTTCTTTCTTCAAGATTTGCGCCGTCCTTGGAGAAAGGGGCACTTCAGAACTAAGCTCATGAACACACTTGATTAACAAGTGGATTAACTATGCTCGTTTCATGGGATGATGTACCTCAAAGCACTTCAAAGGCCAGGCTGAGCACCCATGAGGTGCGGTAATGAGGGGCTCTTCTGCACAATGGCATATCTGGTGGCCTCACTTCATTTGAACCTGAGCCTCTGTTACGTTTTCCCCTGCTTTTTCCCTCTTTCTTTCTTGCTCGCTTCTTTCTTTGTCTCTCGCCTCCCCTCTGTCTCTCCTTTTTAACGGTACACTACCAAAAATGCATTAGGGCAGAATCTCCCAGAACCCCGTATTTTCTCCCCAGCTAACGGTTCATGTTTTGAAACACCTCTAGGCACAAAGAGCAGATATGTCTGTAGGGGGAGGGGTAGAGAGACATTAGGTGACGAGTAGAGATGAATGTGAGTGACTCACCATTGAGTCAGTGTGTCAATCCAATACATATCCAGTCCATACTGTATTTCCAGATGCAAACTGAATAACGTACCTGTTAATACTGTAATATATTGCCAAGCATACTGTATGTGATCATTCACTGCATGAGAGGCCTTTTGTTTGGGTTGTCAGGCGGTGACTTTCAAGCTTCGCCGTGTCCTTTAACAGTTAGTTGCTCGGGAATATCGCGGCCCGAGTCGTGTAAAGGCCACTGCTAACATCTCACCACTGTCACAGCTGTCAGTCAAACCTCTGTGACGCACATGTCCTCTAACACTCATCGCTCAACACTTCGAACCCGCTGTCTGTGAGTTGAACATGTCTTGGCCTGTCATTGGCTCTAGTCTGGGGGGGGGGGGGGTTTGATTGTCAAAGTGGCATAGAGACATGCTTCTTCTCCACCTATTTTGATTTATGGCGCTGCCAAAGGTCTGGTTGCCATACAGTAGCTTCCTTAACTTCCCCCCCACACACACGCATGCTAACCTAGTGTAACACATTGGTGAATGTATTTGGATTATACTGTACGTAATAACATAACTTACAAGGTGTCTTTAGTGGGAGGAAAGGAGGCGTTACTAGTGTAGAGGCCATGTAAAAGCTCTGTGAAGTAGCATGTGCACACTCACTGTCTGCCTCTCCCTCCCAGCACTTTTATTATTTTGATCTGGCAAGCACATGAGAGATAGTAATCTACACTTCAATTACATCGCACAAGTCATCAGATGCTATCTTGCACCGGTGATAGAAAGTGCTCTGAGGCAGCCCAGCGCCACTGAGAAACAGCCCCAGAGAGCTACCCCCGAGTGTGAGCGGGAATTCTGTCTGCGCGCGCACGTGTGTTTATGAGTGAGAGACAGAGTGTGTGAGACAGAGAGAGAGAGAGAGAGAGAGAGAGAGAGAGACATACAGAAAATGTGTTTGTAGTGAAGTATAATTTGTAATTGGTACTGTGTTTGTCAGTAGAGTGTAATGTTTAACCTCAGTTTGACATTGTTCTGATTCTTGTCATGATTTATAACGGGCGGAAGTAGTAAATTGTTTATTGTTATCAACTGCTGTGTTTCTAAGTCCTTTGTATTTATATACTATATGCGTTTTTCACAATTACAGTATTTTACATTCTCTTTTTTTCTTGAAGGAATAGTAAGCTATTTGCATTTTTGATCAAAATCATCAAAGATCTCTTCGCTTTACCATTCTGTGTATGTTCTGAAAAAATAATCCGATACTTTTACACAGCTCTGGCTTTGTCAATAAGAACACAAACAAAGTGGTGCAGTCCACACACAACAATATCTTAGCCTTTGCAATGTGTTTCTACTGTTTTGGGGTGGACCTTTTGAGGGAGCACCTTTATGGCATTGAAGGGAGAGATGTTTTTGGTTTGGTTTTGAGTTTTAATTTAGCCTGCGTTCTCAAGAATGACTTGCTATACCATTAGTGTATTCTTATTTCACAACTTTTTCTGACAGTTTCATTGTTAGCACTCATGCTGATAGCTTTCAAATCTGGTAATGTAATGTCTTTCTTCTTTCTTTCCGGTGCTGTTTCCTGGCCTGCGCTCTCTGTGATTTAATAGGTAAGTGTTGCTGAACACCAGGCTTCTGCAGATCATATACCAAGATCGTGTAGAATAATAATATGCCTGCTATATTCACACAATTGCTACTTGCAGACTGGAAGCTGGTGTATACTTCAAGATGTTTACATTTGCATAAAATTATATTCACAGTACTGCATGCACTCATACATTTGTGAATTACACCTACTGTACAGTATTGCACAAATCCAAGAAAGGTAAGTGGGTAACATTTATTGAACCACAAATGCCATTTATCTATACATTATTTTTTTATGTTAAAAGGGGAAATATGTTTTCTACAATTAAACGTATATGATGTATATTAGTTTTACATATTATTTTATAGATAGCAGTGTTCTGTCTCAGAACTGGAGAAATGTCCTCCAGTTACAGTTGCAGGCTTCCTCCACTGAGTGGCAGGTATTCCGTTCTTGTTCTCTCTCCCCACCCTGCTGAAGCAAAATGGGTGGCTGGACTGTAGGTTTTATCAGTCCTTAATATGCACTTATACAGTGACAGAGAACTCCCTCAGAAGCCTTCAGACCAATGTTTAGGAATTGAGCTGAAAGGAGATATGGTTCTCAGAGTCCAGCAGGTGTCCTGTGTGAGTGGCTGTGATGGGAGGCAGTCGTGGCAGCAGGTCTGTTTCCCAGGTAGGCAGTGTTCTGCACTCATCCCCAGCTGAAGAGGCAGCCAGGGACCTCTCATCTTGTCCCATTAAGTGCCACTTTACGCCGACAGTCCAACTCTTAACTTGCGAGGGACTCAAGTTGTAACAGCTGATGCTACCGTAGTTCCACGTTTGGTTTTCTTAATGTGTTTATTTGTTGGTTTATGCTCTGCTTTATTCAGTCAGTAAATTTTCACATGGATTTTGAGTGTCACGACACAGTGATGTTTGATTAGATGTTAAAGGGTAAGGGTGTTTACTTTTTCCAAGCAAGTAGGCAGAGAGCTTTGAGAAATTCAAATGAGGAATGCTAAAAACAAAAATGTCAATATGCAGACTATTTAATAGACTAGAAGTATTTACGTCCCACAGTGAAGGTCGAGACAGCTAAGTTCTACTGTCTTTTCCACAAACATGTTTGTATTTTATTATGGTTACCAGAAAAATGTCATTATCTTGACCATATACCCTGATTTGCTACCCTTAACCCCACTGGATAAGTCTGTGGGTTTTTTAATTTTGTTGTCTCTTACCCCACAAAGTCAACTTTGGTCCTCTGAGCAGCGACAAATGTAAACACTGATGTTTATTAATCATAGGTTTGATTGAAACAATGTTACCCAACTTCAGTCGAGTTAGCAGGATGAGCTGGCAAGGGAAATTTGTATCTTTGTTTTGTACGCGACTGATAAAAAGTGCCTTGATGTTTGAATATCTAACCAAATGAGAAAATGTAAATATTTTCTTGCAGACATCTCGAGCCTTGGCTGCATGCAGGGAAGGTCTCTAAAGCACACTGCTGTCTAAATGAGTGGTTATTGACAGACCTTTGGCGTCATGAGAATCGCATGTTCTTTGAATCTCTCGTACTCTAGCAAATGTAGTCTTCTCTGATGGTTCCGTTTGAACTTATTTTGATGTCCCTGAGCATTAAGGGAAGTGACAGCTTACAAATAAATCCATAATTATCACATCTGAAAGCCTCCATCCCAAACTCTTATTTGCATACTCAACACTTGGAGGGATGTGGGTAATAAACCCGGAGGGTCTCCCAGACTCTGGCAAAGTCGTGGCTGTCATCTCATCAGCCTTTTGGTCTTTTTCAGAAGCTAGCGAAAGGAGAACGGCATGCTGAAGTGAGACAATAATGCTCCGGTAAAAAGAACCTACAGTAAATGGCCGGGATTGACTAAGGTTCAGGAGAGTACAAAAGGGAGCTGAAGGACGAGATTGTTCCCATTGTGTTTCCACTGTGTATTTCCCTACAGAGCAAGGTCTGCCAAGGCCCTGCGGGCTTCATTTCACCCCTTCAAAACCCAACATATTTCTTTGAGTGTCCTGAAGATAGGAACACAATGACTGCCTGTACAATTTCATCTTAATTCTACCTGGGAAACACAAAAGACTAATCACGGCCATCACAAAAGCACCGTTTCTGTATCCCAGTGTGTGATAGGGCAGCCTGCGACAGCATAAAGGCCTGGCCCTCCAGAGAGCCAGGGAGCTGGAAGAGGCCGTCAGACAGGGAAGAGAATAGGCCAGACGTCACCCAAGATTACGTCTTGTGGGCTGTATAGGGAGGAGACTGGCCTACAGGACCAGACATCTATCAGATGAGGTCAGACACAGAACCAAAGCATTAGATAATATATAATATTTTTTAACACTAGACAGAAACAAAAAAGTGATGACTGAAAAATAAGTTTTCTTCCCCCCCCCCAAGGCAATGTTTCATCATATATAATATGTGGCTTATTCAATGTATGTCGCTGAGAAAATTATATTTACTCTCACTGATTTTCTAAAATATAAAAAATACTCACTATAAGCTCAACTTCAAGAGCCGTTGAAAATTACGAGCGTGAAAATGCAACACAAATTAGTTAATTTATTTATACGTTTCCTTCCCTAGCTCCCTCTTGCTCCACATCCTGCGTAATGTCGCATTCTGAGCTTAGAAACGGGCTACTCTATGTTGATCTGAAATTCAGGAGAAAATAATTAAATAAATAAACAAACAAACAAACAAACATCTATCCCGTTTTACAACACAGAAAAAGTTAAGAAAAAAAAAAATGTCGGTGACTTCTAAGCTCCACCCCCCCAAACAACATCCCCTCAACCTCTCCCTCTCCCCCACCCCCTGTGGTTCAGCCTCGACACCTCCCCACAAGTTACAGCAAGACCTCATCTAATTGGTTGCTGGGCTTTAATTAGCTGGGCTCATTTGCATGGCTGCCATTAGGAATTCAAATAGGGTGGAGCGAGCCCTGACATCTCCAAGCCCCCAACTCCCCCCTTGTCTGATTCATCTTATCTTCATTTCCCCAGATCCGTTTCTTAAAGTTTTATTTAGGGTGTCATTTATTTAACAAGGGATTATTTATTTAGTGCATCAAATCATTCTGAAATGAATATTTATATATTTGTGGGGGCTTTAAATATTTACATGGGTCTCTCCATTTCTGGATGCCGAGCCAGTGTAATGATGTTGAGGGGAATAACAAGGCTGCTTTCAAAGTCAGAAGTCCTTTGATTATATTTCTAACTTAATTGCTGTGAATCCATAATCAGGCGTGATGCTCTGATCATAGTTTAATTGGAGGTATATTATTACGAAGTGACTTCTGCTGTGGTGATTTTATTCAGCGGACGCCGTTCATTTGAATGGCGATGAATGATTCATGCGAAGGGAACCGCTTGGAAATACTCTGCGGTTCCCGTGACCCTGCGTCAACTGCTCCAAAGTCACTCTCAGACTCCTACTTGACTAAATTCTGTTAATCCTAAAAGAAGCTTACCCAATTTCTCTTGTTGCCTATATGCCTTGATGCCTGCTGTTTGCCTGCATCTTGTTTTACAGAGACACCATTGTGTAATCGTGTCTTAAAGAAATAATTGAAAGGGATGGTCATTAACAGGGCTGTGGCCCCTGGGACAATAGCAGCCCTTCTCTGCTGGCTCTGTCTGGTCCTGATTCTATACTGGTCCTGGCCCTATACTAGCCCTATACTAGTCCTGGTCCTATATGGTCCCTGTCTTATACCGGCCCTAAACCGGTCCTATTCTGGTCCTATATTGGTCCTGGTTCTATACTGGTTCTATATTTGTCTTGTTCCTATACTGGTTCTATACTGGTCTTGGTCCTATACTGGTCCTATATTGGCCCTGGTCCTATACTGGTTCTATACTGGTCTTGGTCCTATACTGGTCCTATATTGGTCCTGGCCCTCTACACACTGTGAAGAGTGGGGAGAGCTCTAGTGGTCCAAGAGGGGCGTGTGGAGGCATGAGGAGGGCTCACAGCGGTTTCCATGTGGCTGGCCTGGGAAGAGCCTTATTAACAGCAGCAGCTGGAGGGGCAGTGTGAGAACACAGAGCTGTGGCAGTGTGGTAGTTGAATCCCCCCACCTCCACCACCACCACCAAGTCTTAATGACAAACCAGAATCGGAGCAGGGGAGGAAAGGCCTGGAAGAGCCTGATTTGTTCTGCATGCTAAATATGGCCTGTAATCTTTATTCCTCTGAGTGCCTTATTAAAAGTGAAAGGAAGATGAAATCCCACCAGCCAGCCCATCCTTTCTGCTGTTTATTAGAGGGGGCTTTTCTTCTGTTAATATTGAGGTTATGGTAACCTTAGTGGTGATAGATGCATCTTGTGAGTTCAGGTAATAATAGCAATGATGGATTCCCACCTGAACCCTGGAGGTGTAATCTAGCAGGATGGAGGAGATAAAGTGGCAGGCAGCATCTGAGAGATGCACACACACACACACACACACACACACACACACACACAGACACACACACACACACACACACACACACACACACA
>JAODUG010000021.1:2243129-2253137 GCA_027564795.1 Aphredoderus sayanus | reverse complement strand
TGTGAGGCCTTGTAGTATTTTACAAACTTTTATTTTGATCATGTGAAGTGTAAACATGCCTAGTACAGTATACTTGCGGTACTTTCAGACAGTCATGCCTTTTTTTGGATGTCTTATATGATGATTTTGAAAATAAATGAAAGCACACATATAGACACACCCACATGACGCACATGCACACAGTAGCTCATGTTACCATTAGCCCCCGTTGGTGTTTGCTGGGACACAGGGGACTCAGCTTGTGCATAACTTATCCCCGAGTGGCCAGACAACCCTCACCCTGCTCCATTAATGCACATTATTATAGTAATGTGTATTATATACTTTAATGAGTATTAATAGTATTTAGAGTTGTTTATGTTGGTGCGTAGTGCATCACCCCCTGTGGCAGGTTCTGAGTGAAAGGCTTATCACAGTGAAGAGAGGCCAGAGCCTACCTCGGGTGGAAAGCAGCCTCAGAGACTGTCCTCAGGTTAGAGTCCTGTCTGCTGCTGGCACAACCACATGCACGCGTGCATGGACACACACTTACACACACATGCACACACACACATTTTATAAGGCTAACAGTATTGTCTTTAGTGTTCTTGCTCTCCTGGAGGGCTGAATAGAATTAAGCAGACTTTGATAATGACTTATTAAATTCTGTGGCTGAATAAATGAAGTGTGTTGTGTAGCTATTAGAGGACGAAAGCTATTATGTTAAGCATTTTGATGTGTGAAGTGGGATGTGGACTTGCTAATCCACAGACAGTTGGGGATGCTGGAGGGAGGAATCAAGCCATGCATGTAATATGAGAACATTAGGTTGATGTACACAGACGGGTGCTTCTGAGCAAGAAAAATAGCGATGATCGATGAACTCCACAATGAGAAAATGATGGATATGGATTTCGTTAATGCGCCTCATGAAGCTTAATCAGATCCGATATACAGTCATGTAAAAAAAAAAACTCCCCTTGTGGAAGAATCCTCAGCAAATTATCGTTAGTTAAATTGTATTCATATCTCTTCAACACATTTTAACCCGGTTTGAAAATGCGTCATCACAGAATAAAGTGAAATAAAATAAGATCTAGGCATGGACCTTCATTGTGTTTTCAGTTTGGCTAAAGCAGGCTAATAGTGATCGAACATCTCTGCTCAGCCTTTTCCAGGCGTGATTGTCAGACTCGGGGGCGAGACTGATAAATCACCCTGCCCCAGCCCTTCTCATGTGTTTTCTTTTCAAATGTGGAATCGATGGAATTTTCCTTCATTTCATTGACCTGTGCATAATGGTGCTCTCGCTCCTCTGCCACTGGGAGAGAGCCCAGCGCTGCAGATGTGCTTGCCCAGGCAAAGACAGGCGGCCTGGGCTTTGTGTTGCTTATTGTTCAGCCTGGAGAAATTAATGTGCTGTGAAATTAGCATTTTATCTGAGTGCAGATACAGTAATGGAGGCAATTAGAGTGCAGGGGAGAGGCAGTGCTCAGGGTACTGGGGAGGTATAGGGACGGTCCTTGAGCGCGGGAACCCAGTGGAGAAGCTGCACAGCCGGCCTTGCCGATAACACATTCACCTCCGTCTCACACTGTCTGGATGTCTGTTGGTTAATAAAGAAGGCATTTGGTTTGTGAAATGAAGGTCTCGCTTAGATTAACCGACTGGGAACCCTCATGATGACACTGAGATGTTTTTATTCTGCTGCCATGAAAATAAATTAAATAGATCTGAAGATGGATTTTTCCATCCTTTCTGCGAGCAGCCTTTACCATTTGTTGCTGGTAAGATGTTAATAATAATGTTTAATGTACACACCTACATTATATATGCCTTCCACTATTTACAGTGCATATAATTACTAATCCAAGAAGAAGAATTACATCTTTTCAAAAACATTTTTCGCTTTTGAAAGCATCTGTACTTTGTCTTCTGTACAGATGTCCATATATCCTACAGTACATAGTGCTGCTGATGCTACTGTAATGCTACTGTTGATGGGATGAAGTTATAGGATCAATGCTCATTCTGAGCCCAGACCATTTCTCATCAGTTATTTTCTGACATGACACTGTATTTACAGCCGGTGGAGCACACTGTCAAACCCCTTATATGATTGGAATTGATCTCTGTGATTGTGAGCAACAGGCACGGATGTGGACCTTATCAGATGTTGAGAAGCTGACAGAATGTTAGGTTGTCACCTAAGGCCTAGCAGATTGCTTGTTTATTCCTTAGAAAATACTCTTAAAATGTACTGCTCAAGAGGCAGTGTCACTATATGGCTATGATTATTTCTGATAAACATGACAGTTGCCATGAGTCTAGTCTGCCAAACCAAAGCTTATAGCGTGCTCATACTGTGTCATGGGACGCTCATAATGTTATTATCCTGGGTTAGAATAACACTGCTCTGCGCTACAGTATTGATGAACACCTTTTACTGGTCACAATTCTTAGATCTAGTGTTAATTTTGGCAGCTATTAAGATTTTGTCATAGTTTTTGTCTTTAGGTGAACATTTTTAATTGTTTAGACACGTTTTAGTCATTTTCATCCTAAATAGTTTAGTCTAGTCAAGTCGACGAAAATGGAAAACGTTTTAGTCTATGAGAAGTCATTACAGTCATACATTTGTTAAAATGTTTTCTCTCTTAAAACTAATTAAATTAATTAATACGGTAGCCTGTTGCAGATTGGTAGCATAGTTGACAACTATAGAATCTAAACTTACACTAAATTAAGTGGTGTTATACTACAGACAGCTTTAATTATATTTTAAGGCAATGTTATTACGTACTGTAATCGTTTTATGCCATATCAAAGTAACCTAATTTGACAAGAATTATTGCACGACAAAACCTCTGCCCTAGCCTCAAATATATCTAGGCTATTTTACATTTAAATCAAAACGTGGTTTCTGGGCTTTGGGAAGGGAAATGTGAGCTACCTACAAAATCATAATAACGGATAACATAACAGATGTAAGCGAAAGGGTTTGCTAATGCCTGCCTGGGTCCCCCACAGGCTATGGCTAGCATGCATGCATAGCCTACATGCTAGCCATTCTACCGATCCATTCAGTCCAATGCTTGTTTCGACACAAATCTTTTGTTCATTCACAATCTGCTAAACCAATTGGTTTAATAGGTCCAGGTTTGAAATAACATACATCCTGCACAATGTAGGCTTAACACTACAGCTAACTTGTTTGGTAATAAGTTAAGAGTGTTAGTTGCCATATTTATTGCAAACGACACATTAACTTGCCTAATTCCCCAGGTAGTTAGCTTTTTGTCTGTCTGGTATTTAAAATTGGACCAAATATATGAACCACTCTTTCTCCCTAGCATATCGTGTTCACTGTGCATCATCAGCGTTCAGTAGAGTACCCTGGTGCAGATGAAGGAAACTGCACAGGAAGGAAAACTGGATGAACACACACTGTTAAAACCATCATTTAGAGGGAGAAACTATTTTGCATAAAATATTGTCTCACCGTTGAGACTACCGACACGAGATTTAGTTTTTATTTAATGAATTACATTTTACTAGTCTCCTCTTTTGTCGTGAACAATAGTGCATGTTAATATCGCCACAGACGCAGTCGCCGTCTCGTCATCGTCTCGTTTTAGTCAGGGGAAGAAAGGTAATTGACGAATATATTTAGTCTCGTTTCGTCTGACGATATTAACACTACTTAGATCTGAGCTAAAATCAAGTTTTAGGTCTATTTCATATTTCCATTGTGATGCTTTTCATACATTAAATCAACATATCCTGTGCTCACATTATTAATCCCATAATGTTTGCCAGCTGGAGCATCCAAATTGAAGGTTTACTGAATTATGCACCGCATGTGAAAACACATGCAAGGGGTAATGTGATCGCCCGATGTGTCTGTTTATCACATTATTTTAATTAAACTTTGCAAATGCATGTTTACAGTTGGTCAGTATACTGCAAGGAGCATCTTTGTTTTAGCATGGTGACGCTACAACAAACAATTGATTACATTTTGAAAGGACATGGCCTCCATTTACAGAGTTCTGAAAATTGGTACTGTACATAGGTTTGCTAATAAGAAACAGTTTGCTTCAAAGAACCATTATGTATTCCCCCCACTCTAATCAACAGAATCCATTGACAGATCTGGTAAAACTTCATACATAGCATCTATGGTCTCTGTGGACCAACAATCTTGGGGACATTGGACTCACCATTCATAAGCACGTTCCAACTGACCACACAAAAGCACTATGAGGGCCACATAGTTACAGTATATACTGTGAGTCAGTTACATTTGGACGACATCATCTGAAATACCACATAATATCGATAGCAGGTGTATCGCCTCTGAATGCTCTTCTAGTTTAGTTTCTATTTTGAATGTGACTTTTTTATTTATTTTACTGTGTAAGGGTAAAAACCAGCCACCCACCTCAAGTCCCCCTCTGCTTTTCTGAGTAAAGACAGCATGTCTTCTGCAGTCGGAGGATCACGTCCAATAAGAACATTATCCCAAAGAGTGCACTGGGCTGGCAAGAAGTCTGAGATAATACCCCTTCTCTTAAACTGCACCAGCTCCAGCTCACAACACAGACAGGGGGAGGGAGAGCCAGTTGTTTCTCCACCACCTCACACTGTATGGTCGAAAGCTAAGGCATGCGTGTATGTGTGTGTGTGTTGCCCTTATTCTCCGAAGCGAGGGTGTAGTTCACGTGTCGATCATTGTCAACACGCCGATGCTAAATGGGCCCGGGGACTGTCTTTTTATTTTCTCCGGAGCGTACTTCTCCTGTCTGTGTACAGTGGTAGTTGGCCCGCGGGGTATTATCCATTGTGATTGGGCGGCGGCGGCGGGGACTCAGAGGAGTGGGAGATGGATGGGGACGCGGCGCGGCGCTGAAGTATGGCTGTGATTAGAGAGGCAGCTCTGATACCTGTCATGTTTACCGTTCTAAATGATGGCCATCGCAATGGACGACTGCCAGCCGTGTCCAGATGAATGAGAGATCTGGAGCGGGGAGGTGGGGGGGGGGGGGATGTACGCCACCACACTACTTAGGAGGCGACACATATTTTTCTACAAGAGTGTTTGAAAATTGAATAATGGGATTGCGAGCGGCCCTGTGCGGTTTCTCCCCCCCCATCCCAGACTTGTCTTGTTTACGTAGCTCCCCATAAGTGGGCCTGAGAACCTCTCCTCTTATTAATGTTGCCGTGGAGGCGGCCGCTGTTATGCAGCCTGACTTGCCTGCTCAGCTGGCGGCCCTTGCTGTGGAGGCCGACATACGGCGAGCGGCCGGTCGGTCCGGAGGAGTCCGGCGACCGACACCAGCCGAGGGTCTCTCTGCCACAGAAGGGGCAGAGAGACCCTTGCTAAATCTGTCTGGCTGGCTGTCAGATGTGGAACAGGTGTGCTGAAATGGAGGAAATGATGTCGCTTTCTTTTTCCTGTCTCTTGTGACCGTAATGGCTAAAGTGCCATCATCGGTGGCGATGTGATTACACAAGGAGAGCCTCTCTGCGGTGACAGTAGTGCCGTCCTGGCTGGTTTTCTTTTTTGTAGCTCAGTAGCAGCTTTAGGAGGCAGGCGGCAGGGACACCATTCCTCTCATGCATCACATTGCCCTCTACAGGTGCATGCTGGGGACATTTCTACTCCAGCTCTGCTACAGTATGTAGACTCACAACACCCAGAATAACCTAAGGTGCCCGGGGGAGTTAGTAAACACGTTATTTATAGAGGTTTATTAATAACAAAAAAGTAAGTTCATAAACAAATGGTTTAGGTGCTAAAACTACAACTTCTGTTAAATAACATCTATACAGTACAAATGAAACTGGGTCAATTGTGCTTTAAATGTAGATGTTTCTATCTCGCTTCCACCACCCCTGAATGCTCTCATGCCACTATCCATAGTAAACACTGTTTTCTGCTGGGGGGAAAAAAAAGAAGCATTTCTGAGGGACTGAAAAGGGTGACAATGGAAAAGTGTACTTTGCTTCCCTCAAACTTGCTCTGCTGCCCCTTGAAAGCTTCAATGTGGGTAGCTTAAAGGGTGTGATGTGAGGTTGTGCTTGCTGTGTGTGTGTGTGTGTGTGTGCGGGCATACAGTATACTGTGTGTGTGCGTGTGTGCGGGCGCGTGTGCGGGCATACAGTATACTGTGTGTGTGCGTGTGTGAGAGAACGACACCTAGTCACACCTGTGTGTCACTCTGGGCTTCTATCTGAGAGCCAGACATCTTGAGAGTGCACTTACAGCTGCTGCCCAGGGACATTTGAACAGTGGCTTTGTTGTACAGGACAATGTTTCCGTCTTCCAGCATGAGAGGAGAAATTGTCTCTCTGTCTCTGTGCCTACAATGTGCTTTTCATCAGCCCACAGCTATTCAAATAATCATACCATCTTGCCCCATGTCTTGACACGATGGCAAGAAGTGTGCAAATTGTTTGTGTTTATCCCTGACAACTGTGTCTCACAACACTGACTTGATTAATTTGTGTTTTATTGGTTGTTGTTTTTTTACCGTGTCTCCTGCGCCCGAGTCTTAACGGACGAGAGGTTTCACATTTGCTAAACGTGTGCAACGTTTCAATTACGCCGGTAATTTCCCTCACCGAGCGGATGGAGAGGAGGATGAGGGGCGCTTGGAGAGATGAGGAGGCTTAAAATGACGGCGAGGTGCTATTGCTCTGTGCAAATGTCTCTCCGAAGAGCTCAAGGTTCACTTACTATGGCATCCCTGGGCGGGCACTGTACGCAGGGGCAAGGCCAGGCAATATGGCAGCCGGCCTATTAGATGGCTTGTTATTAATAACATGCGTTGTGGAACGACGGCGTGATGCTGCGTATGTCAGGAGCATTTGTTCCGCCTCCTCCTGTCGGTGTACTGACAGGCTGAGATGTTTCTGCCTTTTGGATATTCTTAAATCTCTTATCTTATTAATCTTAAGGAGGGAAGGGCGGGGGTGGGGGCGGGGCTTTGCCGCAGGCGGCAGAAGAGGAATTTGTGTTTAGTGGATTTGTGCTCCCTGATGAGGAGGGCTAAATGAGTTCGGAGGCTTCCTGAATGCTCTATAATTGTGATGAGGCTCGGCTCCTCTGAACAATTAAAGATGCGGGAGCCTTGCCTGCCTGTGTGTCTGCCTATCGGCCTGAGCGGCGTCTGGCGTCAGCCGCGCCACGCCCGCCACGCCCGCCACGCGCGCCGCCGCGGTGACCGCCGCGCACCTCCCGCTCGCCGCTCCGACGGCGACTCTCAAGGTCGGCGTCGCGCCCGCCACCGCCACCGCCATCAATTTGTTACTCCCCGGCACAGAGGACTTGCCCGTCTCCCCGCGGATCAACCCCCCCCCCCACCACCCCAACCCCCCTCCTCCCGACTACTTCTCCCCCCTTTTCTCCTTGTCTCACATTGCAAGGGTTTAGCACGTTCACCCCCACCCCTTCACACACACACACACACACACACCAGCCGAATGAAGTGGAGAACAAAGCTGCATAGGCGTCTGGGCTGAGCTACGTGGCTATGCTAATGTCTCCGGGCTGCCTGGAGAGGCTTACTGAATAGGGGAGCAGAGGAGGTAAATAAGTGTGTCTGGATGAAGGGGCGGAGGCCGGCGGGTGAAAAGAAGTAATAGGCTATTCCAAGGGTCAGCCCCTGTGAATGCAAATATTTATATAAGTGATTAAAACGTCCCGCCCACTTCATTTACATGAGGAACTAAACGGTAAACCCATTCATCTCCTGGAGGCACGTCTGAATGAGGAAACAGGAAGATGCGTTTGTGGGTGGGAAGAAACCGAACGCGCACACCAATGGTGACGTCAATGTGACTCACCCGTCTTTTTGGCTTCACAATGCAGAGATTAGAGCAGCCAGCTCTTTCAGGGATGTAGATTTCATCCCTCGCTTTTCTTAGACTTTCATCCCCACAGCGTTGAGTCCATCGAATTTCACACTGTCACAGGCATTTTCTGAGCGGGCCATAGTGCTAACGTTTTTCTGCTTTACATTGTTTACTTCTAAAAGTATTTTGGGTAGGCTATAGCCTGTTTTTATTTTTTATTTTGAAGTTGTGATAAAGCTATAAAAGGCATGTTACAGTAGCCTTGCTGTTGATCAGAAGGTGCCATTACTTTAAGTCTTTGTTGGCTACACTGTATCATATAATAAACCCGTATTCGTATAAAAAGTGGTAAACACAAGGTATCCTTTAGTGGCTGTGTCCCCCTTTACAGAAGCAACCCTTTTAAAAAAGTAATCTATGGATATATAATAACTTTATCCTGAACATCACTTATCCTATATAAATATTCATATCTTCATATCTCGTATCATATCTTCATATCTCCCCACCCCCAACACGTGATAGGCACAACAAATGGATTCTTGTGACAGCTTTAGACCATGCATTCTGCCAATTGGTCACAGAACCAATCAGGTTTGTCTTACTCATTTTCTTATCTGATAATGGCTGGGAATCTGGAGGTGCAGACTTCAACATGCAGCTGTCTAGATCTGTGCCCTGCTCTAATTGAAATTGAGATGAGATAACACGCTCATTACTGCGATGTTGTGAGAAACTGGACTGACATCCTTGACGGAGTGTTAGGTGTGGCAGCTGTGCTTTACCTTAAAGGGGTATGGAGGTTTTCGTTACTGTAATTGTAAGTGCCCATACCTTAAATGTGGCAAGCTATTCTAATCCAGTGCAGTTTTTGTCAAATTCAGCAAACATCTCCTCATGTTCTGCTAGCTGTTCATCCTTTGTGTGTTAACATAGATATTCCTACACAGCCCTGGCTCTGTAAATAGGAACACAAAGAAAGTAGTACATACTGTACTGTACCACACACTATCCCAGTCTTGGCCATGTGTGTCCAATTTAGGGGGCAGAGTTTCTGAGGGAGCACCTTATGGCACTGAAAGGAGAGGTGTATATATTTGGATGATGAGTTGTCAACAATCTTTCTGCAGAACCACTTACCTCACCTTTAATACTGTTTATGTGCTAATGCTCACTGTCAATAGCAGATGCTGCCTGTACTGTAGCTGTATCTGTAGCATGTGGACACAACTTTTGTAACTCTCTATTCACTTTCATTGCTTCCAGTCATAAACATACTTAAAATGTAACAAAAATATGAAGCAAAAACAATAACAAAAGAAATGTATAAGAATCTAAACTGGTCTAATAATCACACACTAGTTTCAACCTAACTGGCCTTACTCGTCCCTATGGTAATATCCTCTCTGAATCAGCTTTTTTAGGCGCTTCTGTCTCTTATACGCAGTTTTTCTCATAGTCTATTTTATCAGTGCTGAAGAAACACTGCTTTGCATTTGGTAAGAAGGCTTGCATTGTGTTATTTGAAACGGCTGTGTCTATTATGTGTTTAATTTTGAATACCAGCATGAATTCTGTTTGACAGCTTTGTCATTTGCACTCTTTGTGAAAATAAATAATGTGAAATTTTAAACTCACCAGTAGAAAAAAACGACAAGAGGACGTTTTCTTTCTAACATCTGTTTAGCTGAAAGAGAGGGAGTGGACAAAGAAATGTTTTGACTAGTTCTCTTACAGGCAGTGTACCTATCATGAGTCTATGTGTCAACATGTCAACATAAAACAAAAAAACAGTAGACATTGGCAATTGTATTGATTGATACAGGCTCTATTATCGACATACAAACTTCCAAACATTTGCCGCGGTTTCTCTCAAATGTTCCCTTCGATGCAAACACAAGCTCCGTGGGAGAGGCAAGTTAGCTCTCTCTCCGACGAGACAATGGGGCTCAAGGGAAATGGCAGCCCTGTGTGGTGCGGTTACAGTAATGTCGCATGCACACCTCCCCTTTGGCGCGCCTCCCCCGCTGAGCCGCTGAGCGCCGGCCACTCGCACAGCGGCTCACAACGAGCGCACTGTTCCTCTTGCAGCTCTTGCTCACGCTGAGGCCCTGGGCCTCTGTATTGTAGCTCTTGCTCACGCTGAGGCCCTGGGCCTCTGCATTG
>JAODUG010000021.1:2227817-2243029 GCA_027564795.1 Aphredoderus sayanus | reverse complement strand
AGCTCTTGCTCACGCTGAGGCCCTGGGCCTCTGTATTGTAGCTCTTGCTCACGCTGAGGCCCTGGGCCTCTGCATTGCCCCAACGCAGCTCTAATCCGGCATTTGAAGAGGACCTGTTGGGGAAGCAGGGTGCTGGTAACAAGGCATGTTGTAGAGGGCGTTAAACCCCCTCCGCAGGAGCCTGCCTTTTCCAGCATGCCCTTCAAGGGGCCCCCTAGTGAGCCGCAAAGGAGGCAGGCTAAGGGGACGGAACGATTTGAGTGGCTGGATCTGGGGGGGCTTTGAACCTGGCTCGTCTGAACGCTCGTCTACCGGGGGGGCGGGGAGATCGCATCGCCCGGCCCGCCCTCTCCCACAAGCCCCTGCTGGGTTGGTCCCACCCAGTTGTGTTCCCGCAAGGTTGACACAGTGACTTCTGACGTGGTTTGTTGCTTTTGCTGCTCTCCTCCAGCAATGCTCCACTGACCTACTTCCCTTTAATCCCTCGATGTGACTTTAATTGACTAGAGGCAGGGGTGGGGAGCCGAGAGGGGTGTGCCTGTGTTCTCGGGGAGGGGTCAGTGGGTGCAGGGAGAGAGAGGGGGAGGGAAAGAGAGAGAGGGAGAGAGAGCACAGCGACAGAAAGGGAGATTTGAGAACAGGCTTGAGTGATGTCCTGCTGCTATGTTCAGCCATAAATTAATTTGATTCCGTTATGTAACTGTAATCATCATCCCCTCTAATCACATCAGCGGCTTTGTGAGGCACCCAATATAGAGAGATTGTGGGATGGGCAAAGGGGGGTGGAGCATGTATAAGGGTCCAGTCCCTGCGAGCCAGTGAAAATAACTGGCCTTGGGCCCAGCAGCAGATATCGCAGATGCATCTGACTTGATTAAACGCATGGATTTACATTTGATTTCATTTCTTTCTTTCTTTTTTGTGTTGCATTGCGTAAAAAAAAAACATTTCAACATAATTCCGGCCTTCATGTCTGACTTGAACTTGTTGAACTCAGACCTTCATCTAATCCTAAGGAATGCGGTGTACTGTACAGTATATTAAGCTTCAATTTGAATCTCATCATATGAGAGCATATGCAGAAATTATGTGATTGACAGAGGCTATAATAGATTATGTTGTTGTGTTTTTTTTACATTGGTTAGTAAAGATTTGTTAGACATTGTATGATGTAATTGTTTTTTTTTCTGCTACTGTATGTTCTTGTGATTAAGTTCGTTTGAATTGGTTTTACCTTAATTTGATATCCACATATGCTTTACTATACTTCTGGGACTTCTGTCCTTTGGTCTCCTGTTGTCCTGTAGGATATCCGTTTTCTAGTCAGGGAATTCTTCCCACTTGTTTGTGTGTCATTCCTTAGCACTGTAGGACAGACCGTATCCATATTTCAATGCCTCGTGTGTGTGTTTGCGTCTGAGGAAAACGCTCCAGAATCATGCCCAAGCCATTAAAACATGATGTACAGTAATGTACAGTAATGTACGGCAAACATGTCTAGGGTGTAAACCAGATGTGTCACGTTACAGTAGTTCCTTCTGGCAACAGCGAAGAACGGGACGCAGTGTGAGCCTATTCCCTTGTACGGCCACACACACATTTATGGAGGCTTGCTGCTGCTCCTCCTCCGCTGGCCACGGCCTTCCCGCCACGCACGGGCGGGAGTGAAGCCCGATTGTCTGTCAGCCACTCCGCATGACTCCGGGGACTCAAGTTGTTCCAGAGAGGTCAGGGGTTAACTGTTTGGGAGGTGTGGCCGGCCTCGAGGGGGTCTGATTGGGACGGCGGAGGTCCTGTGAATGCCCGACCCTGCAAAGTGCAGTCTTGTGTCACGCAGGCACGCTGGCGTCGGGCACTGGCAGACCCTCTGCAGTGTGCTGACAATACAAACCCCCACGTCCTGCTGTCTGTATGTTTTGTTTACGCATGAAGGCGTTGGGGTGAGAACAACCATGGCCATTTGTGGTACACTAGGCTACGTGTTCTTCTGGTTACACTGTGCTGTACTGTATGTTTGTCACCTTCAGGATCTTAGTGATGCCACCAGGCTCAGAGTACAGGTGGCTGTGATTTGAGCCTTTGTGATTTGAGCACAAGACAACGCGGCAAACGGGCAGCGCCATTTGCTTTTGCGCTGATGCTGCGTGCGTGTGTGTGTGTGTGTGTGTGTGTGTGTGTGTTTGCGCGTGTCGCCGTTTGTTGTTGAGGAAGGGCAGGAGGTCTTGCAGAGTGTCTTCTCCCCTCCAGCTGAAACCTGTCAGCGCCCTCCCTCGAGGGACTTGGGCCCCCCGGTTTACAGGACAGCCGAGGCGGTCCTGACAGGCCGGCTCAGCTCGTTTGGAGTGGGACATGCCACTTGGCCACTCGCCGTCCGGACAGGATTTGTTCCCTTACTGCCACTTTACATTCACAAACTCAACATTTAATTAGAATCACTTGTCATGTCTTGTATGTCACCTGGGCTTGTGGGTGTCAGCTGTCAGCCCAAGAAATGTGATAGTTATTCATTGCTGTGCGCAAGTCTAACAGCAAGGTCACGTAGAAGAATGCACCTTGAGCTAACTGTGTTTAACTTGCACTGTGTGTGTGTGAGCTAAGCACAACCAGCCATATTAAAGGGAATTGAAAAGCGGAATTACAAAACCCATTATTGTTGTACTTCGTATCAACGTTTAGGAAGGCTCACCTGCGTCCGGACACTCCTCTCTACTCCCCACCACTGCTGTAAGCTTACAATTGCACCCTTACCCTTTTTCCGTACAGCTGCGGAATGTTTATTTTGAGACCATTGTGTTTCAAAATAAACAGTGAGCTGAAATATCAGCTCCCGGGGGCCACGGTAACACTTTCTGTAGGTGTACCTTTAGCTCTTGTGGCTGCAGATTGTTTATGATACAGAAAGAATCTACATTGAAGCGCACATGTGCAGACTGAATTATTGCAGTCGTGCTCAGGTCCAGGTTGGTGTGGGGGCCGCGTGGGGCTGAGTGGACTTCTAGAGGCTATTAATGGGCATTAGTGGGCACTGGCTTGGTGCTGAGGCTCAGCCTGACGGGAGAGTCCATCCCGCAGTCTTGGATGGAGCCCAAAAAGCTGCGCGGCACAGAGGTAACCAGGCAACCGTGTGACTCCGGGGGCATGCGAGCATTGCTTACACAAGATAATGCATACATGATGGATGTCCTGACCCTTAACCCTGTGCCCTGTGCATTTTTAAAGTATTCACCAGAGATCCTTGCTGGCTGGACGCTAACCTCTCTCTCTGTCTGGTGTCTGTTGAGGGAGCGCTGTTTGTTTTCACTTTGACATTGCTGTTTCTCTCAATTTATGTTTTTCTCTCTTTTTTCATGTTGCTCGGCATTATTGTTATCTGTTTCCTCACATCTCTCTCTCTCTCTATCTCTCTTTCTCTCTCTCTCTCTTTCTCTCTCTCTCTCTCTCTCTCTCTCTCTCTCTCTCTCTCTCTCTCTCTTTCTCTCTCTCTCTTTCTCTCTGTCTTTCTCACTCACTCACTCACTGTGTCTGATTTAAACGGTGCGGTTATATAACTTCCGTGCTCTGTTTGCCGTCCCGGAGCCCCTGCAGTCAGCTGACAGCCCCCAAATGACTGCTGGTAAACAAACTCCTTTCTGTCTTTTCTCTCGCTTTTCTATCTCCTTTCTCTCTCTCACTCTCTATCTGTGTTTCTCTGCCTTTCCTACTCCCTTTTTTGCCCTTCTCAGTGATAAGGGATTGATTCTCTCCTCCAACCCTCTGCCTCTTCCATTGGTTGGGCTCAATATCCCCGGGCCAGTTTCCACATATTAGCACCCGGGGCCATGGGGGAATGCAGACAGATATGCGTTGGCTGGCCGGGCCTGTGGATCCTGCAAGCCAGTGAAAAATGAGCTTTGGAAGAGCAATAAATTGCATCCAATTTAGAGATGAAGGCAGAAATAAATTTCTCTTTTCTGAGGACTGTAGAGAAGGCGGGTGGAAGTGGGGTGGGGGGACCCGTAGATAATTTCTATTCTATCATTTTAACTGAAATTTTCTATCAGATACCCTTTTTTATGTTCCTATTTGAAATTCATGAAATAATTAGACGTCTGCATTGTAGATTGCCTTTTTATGTTTGGGCAGGTCATGAAACGTAATCGTTCTTGGCTCATGTGTTTTGCACCTTCAAGCAAAACAAAATAAAAGAAATATGAGACATGATTTGGCACATGCATAGGTTTTCCCCCTCCCTACAATTCATCCTCAAACAAACTGCACAGGAGGCTTAGTTTCTCTCTCTCTGTTTGGTTCCTGTAAAAATGAGTGTACAGTATGCACAATGTAGTCCTAGACATGATGAAAAGAACTGTCTAGTGACCACACCTAAGCCTTCCCTTGTCTGTTCCCTGTTCCCTAAACGCTTCTGGAAGCTTCCTGTTGTGTTTCTGTGGCACTTCCCAACATTTCTTCTGAAGTAATGTAACGACCCACCAAAAAAAACAACAACACAGAACGTGCAGTACTAACTTGCATCAACTGGGTAAGCCGGTGGAGAATGCATGAGCCTCTCCTCCCCTGTGTTGGCGTGCGAGCCTGCTAGCTCCATTAGTCTGCCTAACCCAAACTGCCTTTGTGCTCGAGTAGGCGGTGTTGTGCGCCAGCACTTTCTTGTGTCTTACCTGGACTTCCCAAACAACAGTGGGAAAGACATGAGGGAAGATACTGCGCACTCTGGAGAATTGAATTCTCTGTTTTGTTTTCTTTTTCTTTCTTTCTTTCCAATGTTTCTTCTCAGTTAAAAGGCTGTGTTTCTCCACACCATTCCAATGTGCTGACACCCCAACTGTGAGGTGTTGAAACTGTGGGGTGGTGGGGGGGGGGGGGGTGTTCAGTGTTAGAGTGCCAGTTAAGTCTAAAAGTGCTCTTTATTCTTTTTTGTGTATTTACTGACAACATTGCCATGCTGTTACTTAGCACTGACATCACTCTAGGAGCTGAATGATGTGCAGATCAGCACATGTTCTTTGCTGGCCGCACACCTGTATTTACATCCAAAGATATCCTTGATTTTTTATTTTTTTTATTTACAGACAGATACTGTACACACAAATGGATTTACAGTACTGACAACATGATTTTTCAACAATACAGTAAGAAATTGTTTAGTTTTCCCGCTCGCAGAGATCAAAAAGTAAATGAGGTGTCCATACGGAGTTTAGATTGTTTGGAGCCACGTCGTTTCGTCAAAGAGCTCCAGCACCTGACGATAATGCGCAGTGTCTTGACTTGCATGGTGTCAACAGTTTGGCTGTGCTGAGGCTGATGCTGCAGTGTGCCACAGGCGCAGCTCATCTGAGCAGGCAGTTAGCTAAGCTCAGCTGATTAATAAATAACCATGCCACGGTCTTGGATCAGTGCACTTCTAATGTGCTCTGACTCTCTGCCTTGTTCCTGTTGCGTCTATATTCCGCTTGGCTTCGTAAATACCATGGTGGGGGTTGGGGTGGGGGTGGGGGGGTCTTTCTACTGTCTTATCAGCGTGTTGTAGGGGCGTCTCAGCGTGTAGCCATCAAGGCCTGCTGTGGCTAGATCTCTCCTCATACTGGCGTATTTGTCTCTCCACATGGCCAAACGCAATTGGACATGAGCTCCCCGTGGCTCGGGCCCCTCCCCCTCCCCTGCCTTCCCTTCCCCTTGCTGGTGTAAATTATGTAAGCGCAATGGAGGCAGTAGTGACAAGACGTACAGTACTGGCATTTTACTAAGCAGGTCTCTGAGCGCACTTAGAACCCAGTGAGCCCATGCAGGCTACTTTATTGTAGTATGGCTCCATAGAGCACCAGCTACATCAGCTGCATTTTTAACATGGGCTGGCGGGGCGGTTCTTAGCATTCTGGCTAGACAGGGTGAAGACATCCATACAGGGGGCTGGTGGGTTCCACCTGCCGCCTGTTTTGTAGTTAAATGCACTGTCTGTGTATTGTGTAGCCATGCAGGGGAATACTGCTGCCAGAACGCAGGCGAGCTGTGGCCCGGTGCCCGGCCCCTCTCATCAAATAACAATGGAGTACACTTTTAAATCCTCAGTGCTCCTAGCATTCAGCTCCAGAAGCGTCTTCATAAAGCCGAGGAAGGCACGAGGAGACGCGCAAACGTCTGTGCAGTCGGATACTGTTCTGTTCCGTGGTGCAGGAGGCATGACAAGGCCAGCCAAATGTTTCTTTCCCAGCCAATCATAAGTCATCCTGTGAATAGTCAGCCCTCACAAACGCGGTGACAAGGTGTGTTGCCCTGTATATACCGGGGAGGGGGAGGGGGGCTTCACTGTCTATCTGATATGCCAACCACTCTGTGAGTTGCCATGCGTAATGCGGGTGTGTGCCAGGCCAAAATCAATAGGCCCTCTTCATGCCACACTGAGTCAGCCTGGCTTCTGAGGAGTCATTAAAGAGCCAGCTTGTTGCTCACAGCCAGGGTGACTAATGCTGTTTAAGCAATGCCTCGCGTAAATAAATCAATAGTTTTTATTTATTTTCCGTCTCTCTCTCCCCCCCTTCTCTCTTTCTCTCTCTCTCTCACTCTCTCTCTCCCTCTCCCTCTCTCTCTCTCCCTCTCCCTCTGTCGTATCTCTGTGTGTATGTGTTTATCAAGGCAGGCGAAGTTCTCCTTTGTGCTTGTAGGTCAGTGTGTCAGTGTGCCTGGGCTCTGATGCTTACACAATTTGACAACCTTCCAGTGACAAAAAAAGAAAAAGAAGAAATCTTTCCCACCCCACCCCACGTCCTCCAAAAGCAAGACTGATGTAATGGATGCAATTGCTGTTTCACACTCGTTTTTCTTTTATTTTGCTGTGTTTTTCCGCGCTCAGTTTAAACACGATGTCTCTGTCTGCCTCTGCCTCCCTCCTGTGTTTCGCCTCCTAGTCCGGGGTCAGCACCAGAAAGAATAGAGAAGAGCCTCTGTTTAGGCTGCGATTTCACGTGTCACTATGGCAACCGCTAACACAGCAGCAGAGCAAATGTGTGAAATAACACGCCGTTGCGAGTGGGCTCCACGAACACCTTTCCACCATATTAGGTTTCATAATTGAATAAAGCAGGGAAGTGCTCTGAACATCCCTTCAGGAAAATGGCTGTCACCCCCTCCCCCCCCAATGGTAAATGAATAAGTGATGAGGAGCAAATGGAGGGTGGTGTGTGAGAGAAACATGATGATTTCCTCTGAAACATCACTGTTAAACAGCAGGAGAAATGAAGGACAACAGTTAAATGGTTGGTTTGAATGGAGTTTTTATTTTTGAAGCGCTGGCTCAAAACGAGCAAAATATACATTTATCTAGGTTGGTTAGATAATGTGTGTGTGTGTGTGTGTGTGTGTGTGTGTGTGTGTGTTATGTCTTCTTCCATCAAGGGCAGAATACCTGATTCATCTTATTAATATTAATAAAATGGTTAGCCTACAATACATTGCCCATATTTACACACCCACAAAATGTATATACTTGCGGTCATGCATGCACATGCAATGCACCCAGTTGCAGCGAGGTGGAGACTGGATCTGGGCTGTGAAATATGCTCCAGGTCCTTGGCAGCATTAGGGAGAAAAGGGCCTGGGAGGTTAGGAAACATCAAATCAATGCATTGTAATGTGAATTGACTGCTGACTTTGATCGTCTGCCCTAGGAGTGCTTTAGCATTGAGTGCTGTCACACTGTCTGGTTAAGTAAATGTGGTTGGGGCTGAAATGAGGGAGAGAGAGAGAGAGAGAGAGAGAGAGAGAGAGAGAGAGAGAGAGAGAGAGCTGAGGAATGGGGAGAGAATAGACAAGGTGCCGACGGTTGCCAGGCCAATGAGCGCTATGTATTAGTCCAGATGTTCTTGCAGGAAATGTATTGCTGGCCAGAGCGCTGATGCATCCACCCCACCACCCCTCTACAATGATGGGTCAGCCCCGCTTAGTGTCACAAGCCGCAGATATCCTGCCTCTGAAAGTGGCACTGCTCTTAAGCCTCTCCGCTATAATGGAGCGGCCAGTCTAATCTGTGCCCTGTCCGAGTGAGAGCAGGTAAGGAAACAGGTTTATGTGGGTCCTCCGTGACCCCTCCACCCGGCGCTGTACAGTGCTGTCCAGATTATCTCCCTGTGGTAGGCGAGCTGCAGCCTTCTTCTGTTGCCAGTGTCCCTTGGCAGAGCCACTGGGTATCCCCTTGAGGATGTCCCCCCCCCCTTACGTAACACACATTGACAGCTGTTGTTTTTTTGTTGTTGTTGTATTGTATTGGTTTTTGAATTAATCTGTTGCACACAACAGTGTGTCTTATAATTGCCATGTGCCTAGTGTGATTGTAAAAACCTGTGATGGTGACTGTAAATACCGCACTGGAAATGACAGATAGATAACCAAGGGGACATGCCGCATAGATATCCATAGTATCTAAGTGAAGGCAGTGAAGCAGACAACAGCTGTGACACAGTGACAAAGAAGCTGCGATGGCAGACAGGATAGCGTACAGTCGAGGCATCAGAACCCCGAAGATAACCCAAAACCTCTTGTCACTGTACGGGAGGAATGGTGGGCCGACCCCTTGTACTGGGCTGCTAGGTGCATCTCCTAACAAGCTGACTGTTCAAAGGCTTTTTAGTGCTCCAGAGAACATGAAAGGCATGTTTAAAAATTTAAAAGCCCGATCTGTTCCAGTGCTATGGAGCGGCAGAGAGAAGCAGATTTTTACGTCGCTGTAATTCCCAGGTTGCTTGCTTTGTAAATTAATTAAGATGTTTATGACAGCTGCTTGCACCTAATGGAATGCTTATAGACTATCCTATTAATTATTTCTGCTGGGCAGGTCTGCTATTTTTCATATTGGTAAGAATGTATGGCCAAAGCTATTGACATGGCTGAGGCTTTAACCTCAATCCCTCCAGGACCTTTAGGAGTGCATTGAAAAGTCAGCCTTGAGTGCATTTTAGCTAAGTGATAATGTGCTGTCTACATGTACACTGGAGATGTCTGTGGTGTGTCTGGCTAACTAGACTATTCTATATACAGTACCAGACACAATAGATTATATACATCATAGTCATAAAATGGTATGCTCACTATGCTGAAGGATAAACATCATGTAGAATAACAAAGCACAAAGCTAAACACAGTAGCTACCTCCTCCTGAACCTGCCTTAGCTGTCAGATATATTCTTCTGATTTCTAGGCAGAAGACCTGTTTAGATACTGAATAGTATAAAAGTGGAAATGTTTAAACCCGCAGCACTTCCTGCTAGCAGTGCAAGGAAGTACTAGTGTGACCTGGAACTGACCTCAAGCCTGGATGACATTTGTCAGTTTCCACCCTACTGTTAACTTGGCTCTTGACCCTAGTGTTTTTAATTTAATTATCCATGCCTATGAATTAACAAATGTTTATACTAACTGCTGTCCTATGACAGCAATGTCTTCCAATGCCATTTAATACACTTAATAACACATATAAACACCTTGCTAGAAAACGTAAATAATAATAAATGATTAATGATCAATTAATTAAGTCACTTAATAAACTTCTTCACTTTAAGAGTCCATCTAAGAATTTCACTTATTGCTCTGTGCTGTCATGTTCGTCATCATTAATAACAAATTATATTAATTAGTTCTAAAAGGTTCTAGGAAGGAATTCCTTAGCAGTGTTGTGTAATTGTGGAAACGATGTGTCACAGATCCAACACTCAGACACTCTGCCCTTGGGGTTGAGTTACCTAGGAGCCAACGGGACAAATAAATAAAGCAACGCGGCACATCCTGTTGATTACACCATGTAAAGTGGGTTGGTTTGACTCTAGCCCAGCAGAGGGCAAGCAGAGACACAATGCGGTGGTGGAGGCTGCGGTCTGAGGCACTCTTGGCCTCCACCTTGGGCCTGTTCAGTGGACATGATATTACTCAATTAGCTGGATTACAGTGTTTACAGTCTTCACATAGATAAGGGATTGTGTTTTCCTTGAAGCGGCTTTGAAAGCCTAACCTGTAACCAGAGCGATGTGTTCTTTAGCCTGTACAGTACATGTGTAAAACAAAACCAATTTGTTTATTTGCAATTTTATCCCATACTCCTCAATTGTACCCATACCAACCAGTGATATCACAGTTGATCAGAGATCAGTTTATCAAAAGCAAACTGAATCCACTGTTGACAACCAAATAAGCATTTGTGTGAAGAACAGATACTGTGCCTGTATACTAATGAGGCAGATAATCACATAAATCAGATGACACATTAGCCTGGATTATTTTCAGCAACATACAAGAAACGGGCCCCTGCACTGCAAGTGGCGACTTATGAAATATGTATTCTGTCTTTCATCAACTGCTTTCTCTGCTATACATGCCTTAGCCTCATGTTTAAAGTCCTCTGTTGTGTGTTAACTTTGAAAAATAGAAGGGTGAAACTGTGATCTGTGTTCTATTAATCATAGTCCAGCTCCCCGACTGTCCTGTTATCACATGTGTGTAATTACGGGGTATAGTCGCTCTTTACTGTAAGTATGGCTCTATTGCTTGGAAATGTAAAAGTGGCTCTACTGATGAACTCCCTGCTAATAGGAGTACCTTTGATCTACATGGAACATGGAGAGCTTGCAGAACTCACAGGTTTTAATTATGAAACAGTTTGAGAGGGAAAAAAGATCTGGTCTAAGTGCCGTCCGGGAGTGGGCTGTATCACAGTAGCAGCGAGCTCACTACTTTGCCTCTTGGATCGTCCCATGCTCTGAATTCTTCAAGCTCCCTTTGACTCCTTCCGCTACTGCGGAGAAGCCAGAAAGACACGACTATGATATTAATTAGTGGATTGACAGACATGTAATTCATCTCTGAGGAAGTTTTCATTACATAGGAGGCTTCAGAGGGGCAGTTTGGCTTATTGGCAAGTGCTAAGACCAGACCTAATGGGGCTCCAGTTCCCTCCCTCCTGAGCAATTACAGCCAAGTCCTTATCAGCAGAGCCACAAGTCCAGTGTTGTGGGACCATGGCTTCCTGCACACACATGAAGTGATCCCTCCCTATGGGCGCATGTTCATTAGACAAGTGTCTGTAGTACCGTCCTTTACTGACTTAGAATTGAGACTGAATGAGTGATGCTAATGAAAGGTTCTCAATATATTTGATTGACTCAGCTAATATGGAGTCCCCGTATATTTTTAAGTAATCTTTTATAGGGCTGTTATTATCGTAGCAGATATTAGTTTGTCATTAAACCTCCTGCCCTCTAGGTGATTACACAAGCACTCTATTGACAGCTCTGTTAACAAATTGTCATGGATTATCATAGCACCCGTCAGTCCCACTGTGCTAACGGTGAGCATATTGTTTGCACGATGCTAGTACAAATGTGCCTTCTGACAGCTGAATTCAAAGATTACATTGAATGCAGGCCAACATGGGCTAGTTAAGTGAATATACAATTTGTTTACCAACATTTAATTTGCAATGATGGCAGTGCACACAAATGTGCATATTACTGTATACTGGATATAATATACCACTGTGTTCATTTTATTTAACGGTAGTAATGCAGAAAATATTTTAAAATGCTATGGCCTTTTCAATAGGTTAGCCTGGGTAGGGCACATCTCTATAGGCCAATTGTGTAACACTTAAAACCCATTAGTATATAACTTGCACAACTGAAGTGCATGCCTCGGGAACTGAAGATAATTGTATTCACCCTTTTAGATATTACGCTGCGTGGAGCTCAAGTAATTTATTGTAACGTGAATGGAAATTTGCAGATAGTCCTCCGGGAGAATCACTGTTGTCTACCAGCGAGTGCTATCAGATACAGAAGAAATTCTAGCATCTCAAATGTACCTCTGTATGTATGAGATGCATTTACATTAAAGGGGAAATAGTGGCACAGAGGGTAGAGCAGGGCGACAGGTGACAGAACAGTCGCTGGTTCAAACCCTAACTGCTCCCGCCAGCCAGGTGGCACCTGAATGTGTGTGTGAATGGAGTGTGAATGCAATATAATGTAGTCCATTTACCATTTAAATACCGTGGTGTGGTTGGTATGTTATCCACAAATGTGAACCTGTAAATATGGTGCACAGTAATAAACATCCCCATACAGATTGTTTATGATACGCATTGCGTCTAATGAAATGACAGCAGCACAGTAGTAATACGGTAGTAGTTGTAAATAAGCCAGGGTGGTCCTCTTTATTTATGATGCGGGCTGAGAGGCTATTGGGTTTCATGTGCGGTTGAGGCTGGATCAGAAGGAGATTACCCCAGGGCTGGGAACTGCCTGTTCAGAAAGTACACAGATGCCTGCATGTGCCCCTGGCCTCACTTTGACCAGCGCCCAGGGCCTTTCTTGAGTCTGTCGGGCCCCAGGGGCCCGCTAGTGCTCAGAGGAGGGTTATTTTATAGTACAGCTAGAGCCCAGATCAGAGGGATGAACATCAGAGTGGTAGAAACCCATAGCGTTTGGCTTTTCACCTGCAGCAGCTCACCCGGGCACACTTCCAAACACTAAACGTCATTTTTCAGTGTTTTCTGAATGAAGCTCTTCATTCTTTCCTAAAAGCGTCATCGATTCCCCGAGCCTCTCGCAAAACAAAATCATCCCACTGTATTAAATAATAGTTTTCAGAGACGGCGCAGAGGTAAATATTGGTACGGCATCAATTATATAAGCCGTATTACTGTGTATTGCCCCCCAACAGTGGGGCTGGCGGTCCCATGTTAGAGCAGAATAGTGTCAGGGTGGGGTTCTCGTCCATTTATTTAAGGAGGCAGCAAAGTGAACCAATAACAGTGGCGCTCATCACGCCCCGGTCCCCGCGGTACAATTAAAATCCCGTCAGTCTTCAGTCTGCCTCGCAGCCACGCCGGCTGTTCCCCGCCTGCCCCCTGGGCAGCGCCAACTCCTCTGCTGCCATGTATAATTCACGAGCCAGCGCACAGCGCGCGGCACACAGCGGCGAGGAAGACTCACCTGGAGACTGCAGGAGGAGGCGAGGGGGGTGGGGACCCAGCAAAGCAGAACTGCACCCCGGCGGAGAGCCCCGGCGCAGGGGTCTGGCAGCCATACGGTGGGCATGTGTGTATGACATGGATTCTCAGTCAACAAGGGCTCCTATGATCACAGGGTCACCCTGATGGTCTGTTGGGATCTCTCTGTAGTAAGCCATGCGTTTCTCTCTCTCTCTCCTTTCTCCTTCCCTCTCCTGAAAGACAATCGCGGTGTCCTCTAAAACTAATTTGGATGTATATCTTCTATTTGCAGATTATTCCATAGCGATGCATTGGCTAACCTGTGGAGTCGTAGCGTGGTTGCTTTTAGTTAAAACCAATTAGAAATGACCAGAAATAACAGCGCCTAGAGACAGAGAAGTCATTTTTCTTGCATGCCTCCCCGGAGAGTTGGCCTCTCCATGGATTAAGTGTTTTAGTATATTAGGGGGCAGCTGATTAGAATCATTGTGCTTTTTTAATCGTTACGTTTTTGCATGTATAGTTTATAGCAGCATATTAGCAAAGGCAAAGTGTGTCACTGCGAACAGGAGGATTGTTAAAATGACTTTGTGTGCACAACCTGGCCTTCTCAATAACTTCCTCACCTTAGTATTCTTACGTTTTATATATCTGATCCAAGGAGTAGTTTAGCAACATAATTGTTTGTTTTCTTAAACATGTGTTATAGTTTGTATATTGAACCTGTTGAGGACGGTAGCGTTTAAGTATACATTATAATATGTTATACCGTATATACTGTACTTCTAGATAATCATCCAATCATTTCAATGTTCATCAGATTTTGAAGGGGCAATGTGTAAATCCTGCCTGCAGGGCCTAGCGATAAGAAAAGCTAGACCCCTGAAAACATGCATACTGTGGGGGCGTGCACATTTGCATGTGCATGTGTGCTAATAACTTAGTAGACCTGGGCCTGTCCCTGCTTGTAAACATAACATGGTCTTGTTCTGCTGTGAGAAACCAAGAGGAACTCGGTCTCGGTGGCACCAGCAGTTGCAATGTGTCATAGCGATACTTTCAGACGCACTGTACTGTATGACAGTGTGGTGCAGATCTGTTGATTTCAGTGTGTAAAATTCCCTGCCCAAAGTGGAAATTTCGAAAAGATGCATAATAAGTGATATACAGTAATACTATATTACTCTTTTTTTAATTTTGAATGTGCCATATAAATAAGTTTTGCATGTTTGCTTGCTACTCTAAACTCTAATAATTAACTCATCCATAAATAAAATCTATTTCCAATATATTGGCACTATTTTTCCAGCAGCAAAGAAATATTGCCAAAATAGTTTTTTCTTTCTTTTTGCCATATTCCGCATTCAATAACTTAGACAGCCGGACTGTAAGTATACTGAGGATGTTCCTATGGACGTGCCATGGTAGTATCATCATAACACCAATAGCCAGCCACCTCAGACGTTACCAGACAAACAAATGTCTTCCTCGACGTCATGAAAAAGCAGAATAAAAGGCCTTTCCTACAGAAGAGCGGGTCTCTTTACAGTGTACGGCAATAACAACAAGCCAGTGTAATAACAAACCATCCAGTAGTCCCTCCCGCTAGACGTTGGGCCCACGTATCCCAGAGCCCTGGGCCTGGCCCGCCGGCTCACACAGCTGGACCTGCTGTCCTTGTGCTAGGGGGGCAGGCGCCACTGGAGTGGGGCTCCTGGCTGCAGGAAGCAGCCCCCCACCCACCACCACCACACACTGTCTCCCTAGACTGAACAGTGAATGAGGATAAGTGAGGAGCACCAGTCAATGAATCAAGCAGCGGGGAAGGGAGCAGCCGGGGGGAGAGGGAGAGAGAGCGTGTGACGTCCCCACGGGAGAGGCCTCGCATTAGGAACTTCCTCGTCTGTGTGTTTCTGGCACAGGTTAAATGGATCGCTCCCATTAGCGCGCTGAGAGGACAGCTCCATTATATGAAGGAGACTGTAACTTTGAATGTCACGGTGCAGCAACCCCAGAGCGCACCGCGTCTCCCAGGGAGGCCGGGTGACAATAACCATCCATGATAATCATTCCCTGTCAGGCTCTAAGGAACCCGGAATTATGACGTACGGCCCGCCGCGCGCCTCAGACTTCATTACAGCGCTGTCACTTTGAGACTGCCCCAGCCGCCCGGGGGGGGGGGGGGGGGGGGGGGGGGGGGGGGGGGGGGGGGGGGGGGGGGGGGGGGGGGGGGGGGGGGGGG
>JAODUG010000021.1:2204676-2224047 GCA_027564795.1 Aphredoderus sayanus | reverse complement strand
TTATATTGTCCATTTAGTTGGTTTATTGGTTTTGATTTCTGATGACAGTGCAGATAGCATATAGGTAGACTTCCTTCTCCAGATACTATTGGGGGGGGGCGGCGCCCGTGCTCCTGCTGTAGACAAGTGCCGACTAGTAGCCTATCATTGCTGTTACCTGGGTTACTGGCGATTGGCAGGCAAACAAGTGACAAAAGAGATCCATGACGTAACGCGGCCTACTGCACGTTTCAACCGATTGGATCATGCGGCCACACCTAACTGTTGCAAGAGGAGATGAGTTCAGCTTCTCTGAGCATGTGTATATGAGTGTATCTGTCAGCCAAGGAGAGCTTCACCTCCACACTGACCTCCCAGTCTGCCATCCAGTGGACTAGACACGAGCTGGCAGGCATCGGTGATGTCGGTGTCCAGGGTTCGGTTCTCCCCTCTCGCTGCCTGACTCCCTCATTGGCCCCTGTGGCCCTTTCTCCTTGCCACCTCCAATCACAGGGGCTTGAATGACAAATAGAGGAGGAAGTGGGCTCTTGGCCCACCCCGCCTGCTTCCAGCGTCCCTGCGTAGCAACAGGCAGCTCTCTTAAGAGAGCCTCTGCAATAACGGCCAGTAAAGACTTAGTCACGCACCGCAGCATGCCTGGGTTTGAGACTAGTGACAGAAAGGCACAATTGTTGTTTGTGAAAATGTGCTTGGCAGACAAAACTAACTTGTTGTTTGTCTTTGTTCACACTACAGGCTAGGTACACTTACATTTATATTACAGTTTAATATAAGACAAGCCTGCTTGCATGTCAAATATTTTAAATGAAATAAATATGACCAAAAGTGAATATAATTATACTCGCTATATTTACCTATAGTTGCAACTATTAACTTAAAGCACACATATTTATTTTATTAAATGAAATGGCAATATATGAAGGTGATATGAAGGATTCTGTTCCCTATCTGCGTTGCCAGCTACAGATGAACAACAGTATGAATAAACCACATTCACAGATGAACACTGTCTCTGTATTAGGTGTATACTTTACAAAAGGCTGAAGGCACACTGCATCCATTTTCCCTGTTGTTGCCCTTGTGTTTCCCTCCAAACACGGCCTGAAACATCCTTGTCTCCAGCCAGTCTGCCGGTTCGCAGACTCAAGCTGCAGAAAGACATTTTGCCATCGCTTCCGCCTGACAAGTGGGATATATGAGTGTGCTCTCTGCCCCCACAAAGCATGATGATCCAGGGGGCCACTGGGGACCGCGCCTGGCTGTGTGCGTTCGTCCGCATCGGGCTCCCGAGGCTCTACGCCAAATGTTGCAGGCGGAGGAGGCAGAGGGGAACCCACTCATTGGATGAGTTGACACCCAAAGGGGGCTGCAGTCAGGGGACGTGCGGGAGAGGGGGAGTTTAGTGGTGGTCCTTGCTCTGCCTGGGCTTAACTCATCCTGAAGGGTCAAATCCTTCCCGTCGCCTGTTCTTGGTGGGGGTTGGGGGCAGACTTACTCATGTATGCCCATGCCAGGGCAGGTCACTGCGGTCGCCGGGCAACATTAGCATTCCAAATGCTGTTTGTGTCTGTGGCAGTGTTCATAGGTTACTTGATTGGTTTGTTGGTGTTGGCGCTTGAGGTGCTGTTGGATTGCTGTGGGCAAAACATCCGCCCCCACACGCACACGCACGTGCACAGCCTGTCATGTGCGAGGGCCCGTCACCTCAGTGACCTTGCTGCTGTCGTTGTTGTTGTTGTTCTTCACTGGTATTACAAAGCACATGTAGAGATTGGAACTGTAAATGAGGGAATGTTTTAGTGGTTTATTTAGTTTCTTTGTGCTTCTCTGAGGATTTTAACGTTCTCTCCTTATGTTTGTTTTCTCTGCAGGTATCTCAGTAACAAAGAAGACGCATACCTGTAAGTTCAACATTTGTATTCATTCATCTGTGTAAAACTGTGGCACTGACATTTCTCTGCTGTCATGTTTATTTTAATTTGTTTTGTTGGGGGAGGGGGGTTTAGATGTGTTGTGAATAGCCTATTATTTCACAAATAATATGCGGGCCACCTTTACAATATTCACTATATTATTATTCTGTTGCAATGGCATCACAGTCAATATCAATCAAAATCTCCAAATGGCCATTTAGAGGCAATATGTTGTTAAGGAGTCCAGAGAAGGTCTTATAACATGACACGCGGTCTTATGACTGCTCCATGATGGCTGTTGTAGAGCAGCCAGTGGGTGTACTCAAGCACCTCTTGGTTCTCTGCAAGGCCGTGCAGCTGTGGAACACGGATGTGGTGCCGTGTGGTTTGTAAGCTCTGAGGCTAACTTTGAAGAGTGTGTATTCTTCTGACACTCTTCCTATCATATAAATTGAGAGAGGAAAGAAGAGAAGAAAAACACAGTGCACTATGCAGCATGCGACACGCACTGCAGGAGCTGCGAGGTTTCTGTGCCTTTTCAGTTGAAATCTGTTCAAAACGAATTGATGGGCAGTCTTACCTGCAAGAATCAATGCATTCCAAGAGATTTGTAGTGTGCTTGGACATAAGTGAAGTGCAATCGAAACAGCATATAAAAATGCCTCTGTGTGTGTGTGTGTTTGTGCATGAAAATCTGTCTGCTACGCTGGTCTGTGTTCAGTTTATGTGTCTTTGTATGTGTGTGTGTGTGTGTGTGTGTGCGTGCGTGTGTGTGTGTGCGTGCGCATGTGTCTGCGCGCTCCTGCCTCTGTGTGAATGGAAGAGACTACAGCCCTGAAGGCTATCCTTTTGCTCTGATCATTCTGATGAAACTTGTGGAGAGGGAAGGCCAGAGGGCTTTTCTGTAAGAGCGGTCGGGGTCTCGCCTAGTGAGAGCAAAAGAGGCTGGATTTCTCTCTGAAAACACACGCACACACACACACATGCACGCACACACACACATGCACACACACACACACACACACACGCACACACACACACACACGCACACACACACACACACACGGCTAGCTCTTACATCAGACAGCGGGGCAAAAGGATGTGATCATCTACTCTCGACAGCCTTACCTGAGTCAAACAGGCCTGTCAAAACAGCAGCGTGATTGTGTGTTAAGCTATTTGCTTGACTAGAGGGGCCGCTGTGCGCCGTTTGAAGTGTGCATGCGTGTGTGTGTTAAAGGGAGGGGGGGGGGGGTATCTAGGTGTCTGCATCTTCAAGGTAATGCAGAATTGCCTTGACCCACCACCCAGCTATCTTCGTTAGCTCAGCATTATGCACTTCTGCACCGGATGGGAGAAATCAAAGAGCATGATGTAGGAGTCTTGGGTTCAAAGCCCCGGGCAGGCTGGACTACACTGTCTCCTTTCAATGAGAAATATTCAAATCTCGCCCATGTGCGGAAATCAAAGTAAGGCCCCTTAACAAGTGGTTGATTGCTGTGCTACGCAGGCAGGAAGTGCCTACATGCCCTCCGTCAAGGCTGTGTGTGTGTGCGTGTGCGTGTGCGTGTGCGTGTGCGTGGAGAGGTTTCAGGGCCAGTCAATGTACAGTGGGACTGTATAGAGGGTTGTTCTCGTGAGAGGAGCCTGGTGATTAGAACTGCTGGAGTAATGATGAGGGCGGGAGCTTGCTAGCTAGCTGTGCTAGTTAGGGCGGTACTAACCAGGATGTAGAAGTGCTTCTGTGCTCTCGCTGTGGCAGTCAACCACAGGTTCTGGTGGAGGGCAGAGCTTTGCAGCAAGCATACCTAGTGACACACACACACACACACAACACGTGTACGGTTAAACACACGCACAGGCGTGTTTGCTGTGGAGGTTGTCCCTGGTCGACCCCGGCACTGCAGGGTTGGCAGGACGTCTCTGTCTGTCTCCCCACCCGACTAGAGTGATCAAACCCCTGCAAGCACCACACCACGCCAATCCCTCATCAATATAAATTACAGGGGCAGCTGTTCCCTGGCAGGCTCTCCTCTCCTCCTCTGCTCTCCCCTCCCTTTTCCTCTCCTCCCCTTTTCTCCCCTCCTCTCCCCTCCCCACCTCTCCTCCCGCCCTCTCAGATTCATTCTGCCCACACCGACAGCTCTTCTTCGCTGTGCTCTCAGTCCAGCTGGCGGGATGAATCATGGCCCATAACAAGGTTATGAGTTCCAGATAGAAACGGATACTTACATATATATCATTGTGTTGACTACCAGGATGCGCTGTCCCGCTCAGTATGTGAGAGGGACTTACTTATGGAGACAGATATACTGGTTCTTCACCGCCCCTCTGTGTCACTATTTGTCTTACTGTTTCACTCACTGTTATGCTCTCTCGCCCTCTCTCTATCTCTCCATGTGCCTTTTTCCACTGTGAGCGCTACTTGGTAAACATTTACAGCAGTGTAGCAATTCTTTCCAAGAAAGTGTTTTCCCCCCTAAACATTCACAATACAGATATTCAAACAGTATTTAAAAACATTTACACAGAGTTTTTAAATAAATTCTAATTATAACAGGCATAAAAAATAAGGGTGAGAATGTTTTTCTTTTACTGAAATATATATATATATATATATTCTTTTAAATTGTACATTATTATTGAATAATACCGTCTACTCTCATTTATATATTTTAGCACTACTGGTGGCAGCTGGCAGTGGCAAGCAACCGTTGCTATTCAGACACTGTAGCGTAGGTACTGAAGACTGTCCCTCTGCTCGCCTTGTGTTACTGTGAGATGAGTTTCTGTTAGGACCTGTTGAGAGAGAGATGGCGCAGAGCGGAGGATCAGATGAACCGTCTGATTACACTCAGATTAGACGTCTCACCTCTAATCGGCCATCGGCAGCCTGGGGATCTGTCTCACGGCTCGGATAGCGGCGCGCTGTGCACAGGTACAGGGTGTGTAGCGAGCGTGCGTTTCCTCTCACATACCAGATCTCCAGATTAGTGTGTGCTAATCCCCTATCTGTTGCTCTCATACGGGTTACTGCGGGGCCTTTTCAGACCACGCTGAAACAACAGGACAGCAGTTTTGACATACCAAAACAATCGCACTTGCCTTTCGTGTGCGTTCAAACACAAGGAGTTAGTAGGCGGCAAACGTGAGGCTGCGTTTGGTCAGAGTCCGTGTGTCTGCATGCAGAGTGGCCAGAGAGAGCCGGTAATTGAAATGCAACCTTGTTATAGGAGGAGAAGAGACACCGGTGTTGCTCGCTTCGGTCCCTGTGTGTTCCACGTTGAATCCATCTCCATTGTGGCGACAGACAGCCAGTGCTGATTGAGAAACATGGTCCCGTGCCCATTGGATCCTCATTTATTTGCTTCGACTACGTGCTGAGTTAGGACCACACAATTGCTATGCAGTTAGTGTTGTTTCTGTTCAGATGTCTGGAGGCTGTATTCTGGTCTTGTCTTTTATCACTGGTTATATGACTGCATGATACCCCCTCAGAGATCTGCACACATTTAAATTACCTATAGTATAGTATGTAGTTATAGTACAGTAAAATACTTCTATTTAGACACACATCATATTTTAGTTTAATTATTTAATTTACTTCTCCCTTGCTGAAAATGACACAACCTTAGTGTAGAATGTTCACACTGTGAATAGGAGTACCTTTGAAATTCCTTTCTGCACACTGCATCAATCAAAGTAGCGTGTTTGAAGAATATGCTAACAGCATTATTTATCCATGGAAAAGTGACGGGTCTTACACTTGTATTTACACGTGTCCCGCTTGATTTCCTCTGCTGCAGCACGCTAATGTATTGGTTCTGTGTGTTGAGGTACTCCCGGCTAATCAAACATGAGCTTTATGGCTCTTAATAGCGCTGTACAGTGCCAATTTAGGAGAATAATATGTCCCACTTGCTGTCTAATTTTGCTTGGCAACAGGCACACTCCTGTGGAATCGCCCTGGGCAGTGAGAGTAGACTGTGCGTGGCTCAGTGTTCTCCTGGCTGTTTGAAGGTGTTTCATCACATTGTTGCCTTGATTCAGCTCTGTGGGGATTTGTTAGTTGCACTCATGTGGGAAGTGCATCCAGCACATTGTTAAGCTACGGCTGATAATGAAGATCAGCCAGTCAGAGTCCCGTGAGCTACAGAGAGAGAGGGGAGGGAGGGATATACAGTACAGTAGTGTAGTGTGGCATGTACTGTAGCATACACACATTTGGAGAGGATGCGCACACATAGCAAAAGTCCCAGACACAAAAGAACCGTCAACACGCGACAGAACATTGACACCCAACTGTGATGCATGGCGTTATAAAGAACACAATGCAGTGACACATTATGTGTAGATTATCAATGATGTTCATCTATTTTTGCCATACGATTTTTTTTTGGATTCATACATTTGCTATGATTATATTGGATTGAATTTTGATTTTGCAGATGTTACAAAACATCCTAAAAATAAATATTTTATATGTATTTTGTATTTATGTATTTATTGTAGAATAGAAATCAATCGTCCTGTGGCCCAGCATGCATAAAGGCGTATTCTCTACTACAGTTCTCAGCATGTTACAGAAACCGAAATGTTTTTTTTTTTGGTTGTTGTTGTTCATTCTCACCTTCCCCCCAGTTTAACATTGAAGCACATAAATTGAAACAACATTTTATTTTTTCGGTCACTCTTTACAATAGATTATGTTTGATCACACTGTATTTGTTTGTTCTTTGGAAAAGAACATTTTCTTTTTGGACACTTTTGGTTTAATCCATAATAGGCAGTGATTTTTTTTCTCTCCCTGAAATAGGTCAGTGTAATCACAACAGTGAGGCATGGACAGTCGCTGTAAGAGGGAAATCAATAGAGCTATCCATTTGTCGTAAACCAGGCCAACATGATTTTTCTCCATTTTTCCTCTTCCACTGTACTGTTTTTTCCTCTTCAAACAATATGGCAGGTCCTCATTTTCGTTCCCCAGTAAAAAGCAGTACGTCTGCCATTTCGTAAAATTGCAAATGACCATTGTGCGTGCCCTTTGTTTGCATACGTTTCCGTGCGCAGGGAGGCTCCGTTTATCACCTCCCGCCGACCCAGTGTGCATTTATTTATTTATTTATTTTTTATTTATGAGGGGGAGACTGGTGTGGGGAGCCTTGGGGGTGCGCAATAGTCTTTTTGTGGGACTGATGTGTGTGTGTGTGTGTGTTGGGTTAAGTGCCGGTGTGCCTGCATTGTGTGCCTGCTTTGTGTGCTGGTTCTCTTCTCGGTGGTGGCTCTTTGAGGAGGCGTCTGAGCAGAGCCAGGCCTTCGTCAGGCTCCCTTTGTGCCTCCGCGTCCAAATGTTGTCAGGGCAGAAAACAAGGGTAAGTGACATGTGACAGGGACACAATGCTCGGCCGGGACCAGACCACGTACGTGGCCCCCATCTGTTGTGCGCCGATTTCCCCCTCTGCCGGCTGCACGCCGCATCCGGTAAGGGGACCGGAGCGTGGAGGGGGGGTGGGGGGGAGAGAGGGGTTGTTGTGCCAGGCGAGGCGCGGAGGTGCAGGGCCGGCCATCCTCGCGCCGGGGGCCATCCATCACTCGTCAGCTTCCATGTGATCCGTCTCTTCCCCGCCATGCACTCAGATTCAGCGCAGGACAAGGAGTGTCAGCGTAATGAAAGGCTTGATTCATGGAGGGCCGCACTGGTGGAGGTCATGGAGCTCCTCCACATATGATTCTGACTGATGCTGACGGGAAGGCTTAAAGATGGAGACTGTAGTTAAATGTCCTTGTCCCGTCAAGTTCTCCAGCAGCCGCACACGTTGGCTCTTCTCCTGACCAACGGGCTTGAGGAACCATGAAATAAAAGGGTTCTGGCATTTTCGCAATAAAATTGCGAAACATGTGGAAAGAGGAATTTTGACACTAACTAACTGGGAAATAGCAGAAGATGTCTTATTGTTTGTTTGTGCAATGTATCGGCCAAAAAAAAAAATAGAAAAGAAATATCAGTCTTTGTAATTGTTATTAATAATACAAAATGCATGCTACCGGGTACGAATTGTAATTAATGTGACAAATGTTTTACAGCGTAGATTATTGTTATATTATTACAGATATACATCTATACATGCAAAACAGCTGAGGTACCGCTATGTCTCTGATTTATTCTCTTCAATACAAACACACTCATCATTTGAGAGTCACGGGGCGCTCTTTGTGCTCAGGCAATGGGGCTCATGGGAAATGTAGTCTTCACTCCAGGAAATGCTATCGCTTTTGCAAACCTCCTTGTAGTGCCTTTAATTAAACAACACAAGACACAAAGTGACTGAGCCCCTATACAGCAATAGTTGTCGGTGTCTCACTGAAAATATTGAATACAGTACAAGACAAAGTAAACTAAACATTTTTAAACATCATCAGACAAAAATACATTGCTTTCCTTCTTGTTGTATTATTGACAATACAACAATAGCATGCATACTGTAAATAGTAGGGAGTAACATACAGTATAACAATGCATTAGAATCATTAAAAATGTATATAATCATTGAATGTTTCTAAATAAATCTCAATGGGCAATGAGCAATACAGTATGTCCTCCATAATAGCTCCGTATGTCAAGTGTAGAAGTGAAAAGGAATGCACACAAAGGCCTTCAAATACATTACACATTACACATTGACATTTGTGCTGATCACGTTGTGCACATTTTGTTGAATCTGCTTTATTAGAGAAATGCTGTTTCCTCCCTGTTGCTATTAATTTGTGCATGAAGTGGGTGCGGTGTGAGAACAGAGGAGTGCGGTTAACCCATTGTGAAGTTACCCGTTATCATTATGATTCTACTGATAGCAGGCATGCAGATTTCCACGCCTCAGCATTACACGATCGCAGACATCAAAGGCAGGCTTTCATTCTACAGTCTGTGGTGGTGTGGAGGGGGGGGGGGGGGAGGGGAAAAAACAACAAAAAGCCCAGCCGAGAGAGATGGAGTCAGGAAAATACAGTAAATTGGGCGAGGTGAGGAGAGCAGGAGCCTATGCATACACTACCTGCTGGCGTGTCAGGCAGCATGATGTTTTATAATGTGCTTGGAGCCACAGAGGGCCCCCCAGCCATAGTTAGCTCCTTACTAAATCGGTGTCCTCCCTGATTAAGTGGCGCGGTCCTTAATGGCCCTGTTGCTGACTGCAGCTTGGTTCACTTTAAAGATCAAGTTCATTTCTCACCGCAATCATTAAAGTGCAGGACTGTGTAATTCACATGAACTCACTCATATCGGCATTCGCTCCCTTTTCCAAGCTATAACGTCTTGACCTGGTGGCTTCCACGTATGTTTAATAAAATGTGGTGGCACATCTTGCGCATACCTTGCTATGATATTTCCTGTTCTATTACACAAATTCCACAATAAACGTCCCTTTCGTTCAGATTAGTTGATTCCTCAGTGTGGTGCCATTGTGTTGCTGTCATTACATCCTTTTTACAGTACGTATATTCAATATGGGAGAGAGCGAAATATGCTGTTCTCCAGTATTGTGCTGGATTACAGAATCAAGGTCGACGCACAAGACACAGAGTAGCATTATCCTTTAATCCTGTGTTTTGGTTTCAAATAGCCTTTTTTACAGCTAATCTTCACTAGTAAAATGACAAACATGAATACCGAGGTAGGTGTTTAAATGTGCATTACCTGCAGTGTTAAGGTCAAAGGCTTAGGCTGACTGAGTGTCTCCTCATTTTGTGAGAGAACAGACGACTGTGCGTTTGTTACTCGTGACAAACACATTGCGGCTGTATTACGAAACATTATTGAGTCTTGTGATGAAATTCCCTCAGGCGGTTTGAGAAAAGGAAAAAAAGAAAAGGCATGAAACTTTTCTGACTAATTTCTTGCTTTGGGAGAAAGATGATTTCCTTCTCCTTCATTTGGAGATGCCTGCCATTTTGCTCCCTATGGAAGTTTAATGTCGATTATATTTCCTCTCATAACTAATATGCCACTGTCCTCGACTTTGTGAGAGTAGTAGGACGGTGGTCTTCCTCTGTAGGTTAAGAATTGTGGGACAATTTCGGGGCATAATTAAATTATTTACATTTTTGAAACATGTTCCACTATTTGAAACCCGTTTGGACCCGTTCTTCTCAGAGGTCACGGTTCAAACAGTTTGAAGGCCACTGTGGACTTCGCCCAGGCTACCGGCAGACCGCATCCACCAGCCTTCACACCCTCCCACCCCCCTCTTGAGGCAGAACGCCGCGCATCCCCGGCAAACAATTACCGCCGCTGACAAGGTTGGTCCGCTGTGTCCATCAGGCTCGGCCGTGGCAGAGCCGGAGGAAACTTAAAGGTGCTGTGAAAGACTAAAAGTGGGCCAGGCGCTGCTGCCTCCGGTTGACCTACCTTGTATCGGAGGGTCCAGGTACAGACTGATGACAGGACTCCTCCTCGGCGGACCACATTACTAATGTGTACGGGTGCGGGAGGAGCACGCCCAGTGATGAATCACTCCCCTGCACCCCTGGCACCCTCATAAGTCAAGAGTAAAAGTGTTGAGAGCGCGCTCCTCCACGACCGTACAGTACACCACCGAGAAACTCCAGCCAGGCCCCGTGGAAGGGGAGGGGTGGGGTGGACTAAGTGGTGCGCATCGGCCATAGCCCGGAGATCTTTCTCAGTCTTGAGGAAACATGTCCCTCTTGTGGCATATTTTCTTTTTTTTTCTCTCTCTTTTTTTTCTCTTTTTTTTTTTTTTCTCTCTGCAAACTTAGGAAAAGTTACTTTCATGCCTGAGCAGCGCTCTTTTCTCTAATAAATGAGTGTAATCTACTCTCCGTTGTTCTGGAGTGCCTCGCCGGGCCAACTACATTACCTGAAGTCACAGGGAGAACATTAAATATGTGTTAGTTTAAGCTAAAACAGTTTTCTTCTGAGGTTTTCTGCGCGGAGCAGTCACAGGAAAAGGCACTGGCTCATTACTCACTTTTGTGTTTTGGGAGAGAGAATAATGGTAAAATTGTTCAGGCTAAACGGAGGAAAGAAAAGAGAAATGGTTGTTTTGAGGTTTAAAAATGTGCTTTGTGTTCAACCAAATTTGTGGTGAAAAAATTTTTTTACATCACGTTATTGCTCTCTTCTTCCTTCCTGTCTTTTTTTTTGTTGTTGGTATTGTAGCCGTAAGTCAGAAGGTTAACTATTTTAGTTTACATGCCTACCTCCCCCAGAGCTGATGTTGGGCTATATCGGTGATGTGGGGGAGTGTGCACGTTTGACGCAAGGTAATACATCACACACACCGGGGGGTCTCCCTGGTATGCTCCTCAATAATGAAGTTCATTCGTTAACTTCTCCCTCAAAGGCCAAGTTCCCCTGCTGCCCTTTTCAACAGCCATTGAAACTCTTACCGGAGTCGCCCCGCCACAGCAGAGAAAAAAACAACACATCACCATGCTGTTCCCCTTGACAGGCCTGCCTTAGCAGCGCATGAAGAATAAGCAGGCCCATTACCAATCCCTCATGCCTGGTTATGGCCATAATTATCACAGGGAAAATGACCTGCTATGTTTGGTTTACCCGTAGAGGAGCAGCGCCTCCCTAATCACCTCCTCCTTCCCTCCTGTCTACGACGCGCCACGGAGATGGAGCTGGTTTGGGGGAGCATTGCCAGTTCATTAGAATTCACAGGGTTCCACCTCCCCTGCCTAGCCAGGCTAAGCCTCTCACGCTGGCTGGCATGCCCGCCGTAATCTCCCCCTTCTCACTGCCTCCCCCCCCTCCCCCCCACTAGCCCGCTATCCCCACGGGCAGCCTGCGCTCAACACATGCAGTGCAGCTCACTGTGGAGCATGATTCCTATCAATCTATTGGACAATTATTAGATACACCATGATAGCCAATATGTTGCTATCCGCCCATCTTTACTTGCAGTAGATTTGTGTTGACGTAGCCCGTTTCAGTCAAATGGAAGGTGATTGAGATATTGGCATATTGTACGGCTTTCTGTCGGCAGACAGTGAAATGGGTCTTGCAGCTCTCCCTTTCTTTCCAATGCGATCAGAGAGAACAACGCCAAATAGCTACTCCAAACCAACTGTAAAAATGTCTATGGGAGTTTGTAGGTTTTCATTTAAAGTATCTGAGTGCTAGGCAGATCACGGCCGGTGCCTAATAATCCTACAGTACCCAGAATTCCTGCAAGGGACATGCTCATTGACAGTAGACTATACAGTATACTGTAAACTACTATGCCACGAATGATATGAGGCTTATCCATAGTGACGCAATGCTTTAAAAAATATAATGACTAAGGAATTTGATACGAGTGATATTAAAATGCTGGAAGCATTGTGTTTTATTCAGAGGCCTGTCTTTAAATGTATATGGCAGTGAAACAAAAAGAGGCTTTAGTCTTGTCAGGCACTCACACTATGTGTAGTGGCATTGACTTACTGTACTGAGGGTTACAGCACAGCTGACAGGTGTAGACTACAGTACAGCTATGTACAGTAGGAATGATAGGCTTTCGTCTCTTTCCTCTTGCCCTTGTTGTTCTATAAATATTGTGTGTGTGTGTGTGTGTGAGTGGGGTGGGGGCCACGCGTATGTTCATTGGACCATCGTCTGCCCTTGCGTGCACGTGTGTGCATGTGTGTGTGTGTGAGTGGTTGGCCACGCAGGACTGGCCCGGGGCTGTGCAATATGGAGAGCAGCGTACAGCCGCTAACATAACTCCACTGATCGGACTGTCAGTGGGAATCAGTCTGTCAGGAGCAGCACACGCACCTGCAGCTGCTACCGCGAAAATCCATTACCCGTAATGAGTTAACAGCGTTTCCCGTAGCTACACATTATACGCCGAGGCTCGGGCGACAGCGGCAAGGAGTGCATGCGTCTAAACTACCCCCGCTCTAATTTAAACTTGTCTTTAAACGTGACAATCCCCAATCCTCTGGAAATAAAAACCAATAGCGTCCTCCATTTTCACTGAAATAGATATTCCCTTTGTTGTCTGCGTGATTTATTGAAGTCTTCCCCACAAGTGGAAGCCCTGAGGAAATTGCCTGAAATGGCCCTAAATTGCTTTATGATTGTCTGGTGTGGGCCGGTGTTGTTATGGCTCTAATATTATGCCCTCCGCTCCTTGGCATCTATATTAAATTGATCTGTATTGTTTTCATAGAGGGTCTGTTGGAGCTTGTTAATTCCACGCTCTGCTTCGGGCCGGCTGTACAACTCCAGGCTGAAGTGCAAATACGCTAGCGTGGCTTTCATCACACTGTGAAGTAGCACACCCGCGTACTGCGGCTGGGGCTACGCGCTCCCCATACATGCCCAGTGAGGTCTCCGAGGCCGCTACGCGGCGTTAGGAGTTAGCCCGGATTAGCTGCGTGGCGAGGCGATGCGTGGGATGGCTACTGACGGACTGCTAATGAGGCCATTATCAGCTCCGGTCCTTTGCTCCTGCTCCCGGGGCGTCCCTGGACGCCTCATCTCAATTGAATTCCATTCCACTGGGCTTGTTTACAATAAATACATTTGCTTGCATTAATCAGACAGGGGTGTGAGACACTTGACTGGGCTGGTGTTTTGTTCCGTGTGGTGGCCCTGTGTAATATATGTCTTGCTGCTAGTATGAGCTATACGTCCTACATGCTCATGCTATGGGATTGATTTATTCAGGCGACAGCATCGATTACACATCACCACAATATACTGACAGGACAGTTAACTGGCTTGGGCTTTGTGACTTAATCAATGTCTTAATGAATTAAGTATCACCAGCGTATTGGCGTACTGTCAAAAGTAATGCAGAGAAGTCGGGGTATAGTGTATTTAATGTAAGTGTAAATGAAATGGCCTTTGTGTTCCCCGTTTCCAACTGAGCCCTAGATATACTGTACAGTTGGAGTATTATATATGGCTACATATCTATCAAAATATGTTTGTTTTTGGTCAGGTTTGTGTTAGACACTGATCTAATATTACTTAGAGAATTGTCTTCCCATCACTCCAACACCAACAAAAGGCAGAAAAGGTCTATAATATGTACTGTAGCAATAATAACGTACCAAGTAGCACATAGAAAAAACACATTCAAATAATTCTGATGAAATTAGTACAGTACAATCAAAAACCAAGTCATTCAATGTGGATCTCTCTGTAATGTTTAATATGCTCAGTAGCGTTCAGCGAGCTGACAAGAAAACAGCTTGAAAATGTTCTGGTATAAAGCATATTATTGTTGTACACATTGTTGGCCGTCTCATCATACAGTACCTACCTGCCTAAGAATTAGTGATTATACCTTTATATTATATGGGGTTAATAAATATTTGATGGGGGCTACAGCCCCTCCAAAATATGTCTGATGATGTCCGTATTAATCAATCAGCATTAACCAATCAGCTATGCTACTAGGATGTTCTTCTATTCAGAAACAAGCCAGCACTTCTACCCAGCCAGACCTTTTACATGTACTACCCACTCACTGGAGTGACATTTTACAGTTGCATTTTTTTCATAAGTGGTTTGAAAACCCCCTAACCTTTAATAACAAAAAATACCTAATGCACAGTATACTCAAACACAAACGAACATGTTCAAAACTTGTACACCTCCACTCTCTATTTTCACACACGGCAGATGTTTCCCAGATCCACACATATAACTAAATCAGACTAAATTACTATCTCACGCTGCAGGGCCTGCTTGGTGACTAGACTGATTGATACTGTACATAGCTAGTTTCACAAAGCTAACCACAGAGTGTGGCAGTTGAAGCTGTCACTATGTGGGGCTCTCTTATTTAGCCAACTTGTAGGGTCTTGTGGTTAGACACAAGCTAAGAATTTGTTTTTAATCTGCTCTGAAACCTGGTTCTCCAGCAGTTTCCCAGAGCATGGCAGTGCCTTGTTTGTACCCCTGACACGCTCCATTTGATGCAATCAGCTGCTGAATGATATTTTGTTCATTAAACTGTGCAATGAGAGACCAATGCTGACACAACCCAACACAACACAAGTTAATATATTTACTGTTGCTAATGGATCATAAAGAACCTAATGAAACATGTGTACACACAATGGTGCCAGCGCTTGGATCCTTATTTGAATATTATATTGATTTGGGAATACCTTTTATTCCATGGACAAGCCATTATACATGAATAATCTGATGCAATCTAGCACATTGAAAAAAATATGTGCATGGTTGTAATTAAATAAAGTAACTGTTTTATTATTGTATTTTAACACGTCATAATGACAGCAGGCTACATACTGGCATAAGAGTTCAGCTATGATATGATATCTGTCTAAACATTGTAACAATGTTATAAGGAAACATTGGTTAGGCCTGCCTACAGTATGTCCCATAACTGACATTTGAAATTTGATTTTCATCTGATGGTGCAGAAAATAAAACGACCGGTATTTGTTGTTTGAGACGAGACAAAATGAGTGGCGGCTTACTTCTGAAAAATCCAAATACGGGTATTGGCCAGGGCTGGGTTGCACTAAAACCAGAATATTGTATCAGAGTGAGCCAGCTGGTTAGGAGTCAGAACAGATTATCATATGAGAGAGGATGAGCGAGGCGAGGGGGAGGGAGAGGGAGAAAGAGAGGGACTGAAACAGGAGGCACAGAGGGCGAGCGAGAGAGGGGCACGGGAGGGTGAAGGGGAAAAACGATAGCAAGAAACTCATCCTCCGGTTCGCTGTGGGGTGAAGGAGATCATCCCCGCCCTTTCCTCGCTATCTCCCCTTCCTCACCTGTCAGAGGAGTCTCGGGAACGGTTTGGAGGGCATGGGAACAGGAGCGGCCGTCTCTCTGTGGGGTCAGGGGAAGAGGCGAAGGCTCCACTCATCTTCGCCCACCGCTGTTTTGCAGACATCTGGCCTCACACTGATCACTGCTTAGCCTATCTGAAGACGGAGGAGTGCGAGAGGAAGGAGACGGGTGTGTGTGAATGTGTGTGTGTTGGGGGGTCTCAGATCTCAAGAGAAAACAAATATCCACGCAGCTTCTTTTTGCCCACAGTTACTCCAGTCTTTATTTTATTCTTACAGTTATGTTCCCATTTTAGTTTGTAAATATTCCCCTACGTTGCCGCATAACCCGTTATAAGCCTATTTTTGTACATTTTAAAATGCCCCACAGTTTTAACAAGCAAAATGAAAATAAAAACACAGAGGGGCAGAGAATGTATGTCTGCGAGACGCGCGTATGACTTTATCTCTGCGCTAGCAGAGAAGTAGCAGATAAAGGCTGCGCTGTGTGTCTAGCAAGCCGGCAGACTCGAACGCTGCGAATGCTATCAGCTTACAGCGGGACTGCAGCCAGCTAGCCCGCCCGCCTGCCTGCCTGCCTGCCTGAGCTCTCAGCGCCCCTACTGGCTGCATGCTGTGCCAATCAAAGCCTTGTGGGCGTGGAGTCAGCGCGACATGAGTGCTGATGTCACAGTCACATGGATCGTGGTGTGGTCATGCTCGGAGGCTGAGAGACAGAGCTGTGCTGGCCAGCTGCTGCTGAGACAGCAGTGGAGGGCTTTGCGCTGGTGATAAGTGTTCTCTTATGGACTTGGAGCTTAATGATGTATTTTGTGATTTCAGCTATGAAAGGTAAGACCCCCGTGCATGCTGATCCTGTACCCTGCACCAGGCAGTGAGAGTAGCCTAACAAGTAACAGTAGAGAAGTACGGCTCCTCTATAAATGGCATGACAACTCTTTTCCATTTCAGTAGCGAGGCAGGAGTGTGACAGCGAGAGAGAGCTAGAGAGAGAGCGAGGGAGAGACTAATTCAGTAGCATGCTAGTTTAAATAGGCTGTGTCAAGTGCATGCATTTCCTTTTATTTGAGTATGGTAGTGGAATTTGAGCTTGACATGCTAAACTCGCTGTAGATGTGTGCGGGTTATGCCTAAAAACCAAAGTTTAATAATCTCCGCATCTGTTTTATTAGGGATGCTGTACATAGCTATTTACATTGTCAGTGACTATTACCATAATTTGTTTTTAATATTTTTATTATTATTATTATTATTATTATTATTATTATTATTATTATTAGGCTATTATTATTATTATTATTATTATTAGTATTATTATGGGGTTTTTTTGCATGTGAGGGGGTGGGGGTGCAGTGAGAGGGGTTGTTATCTTTCAGGGGGTCAGCCCCCCCCCCCCATACAACACAGACACACGCGCACGCACATTCTTAATCCTGTTGTTCCAGTTCAGCGGATGTGTCTGTTGGTAGGCGAGATGTGCGTGGCGGGGTAGAACGCAGGTCGCAGACGGGCGACGAGCCACTGCTGACTGTCAGACAGTGATTCTCTGAGTTGATACTAGTGGCGAAACACATGCATACTGTATATATCTGTGTGTGTATGTGTGTGTTTGTGTCTGTTGTGTTCCACTGACCTATTTTTGGGGTAGTGGGGGTTTACATGTGTGGCCATGAGAGCAGGAATGGGTCCTCCCAGTTGCTATGATGTTAATCTAGCATGCTTAATCCAGCTCTTTTTGCCCCTTTGGAACACAGACACAGATGCACACATACACAATATCGTACAAAATCATGCCCATGACAACACACATATGGATATACACACACACATACAAAACATTACATTACACTTTCACCAAAATAATCATCAACACATTACATACAGTATAATTCATCCAGTACACGCACACACGTGCACACACACACACACACACACACACACACACACACAAAGCATATCTAAACATATGTGCTTGAAAGCACAGAACATTTACACGCAGTAACCCCAGAGAAGCACAGGCAGCTGTCATTTAGTGTTAAATGAGTAGCATCACTAATGGAAATTTAATTTGATACTCGTTGCTTTTTCTGCCTTTTCTTCCGCACCAAAGTGAATTTATCATATTTTTCAGCAAAATTTAAAAAACTGCAAGTATTTTATTATTTATGTGTAAATATAAAATGGAGTTTGTGTAATTTGATTTAACAACTGTTTTACAAGCTATAGTAATTGACTCACTGATTAGCTTTATTAGATTTTCTCCTAAGTGATGTTTGTGTTAAGAATGAGTGAAACTGAAAGTCACTTTACATCTCTGTATCTATCTATTTATCTATCTAACTATCCATCTACAGTATCTAAGCTGTTGTTTCTAATGCAATTTGATATGTGTTGGTTTTGTGATACCTTGTTAAAATATATTAAATTATGACGGTAGGGAAAGTAGTAATCATCACTATTATGGTTGCTGCAAATATTGCTACATGCTGCATATTGTGAAATCTTGGCTATGGCGGTATGTTACAGTATATAGTAACATTCCTTTCGGCCTGTTCTTCTGTACGTTTATGTTTGCCACATTGCCTCTATAGTGTCTTTCTGCCACACCACTGCCTCTCAAGTAGCTAATTACCTGTAATGGAAACATCCCTCTCATTAGCCCATGCAAATTAGCCTGCCTACTCAGCACAATTTACATGAAAATTCCAATTACATAATTAGAGAAAGCTGTTTGATGTGCGAATAGACATTAAAAGGTAAAAAAAAGTGTCTCATCTCAAGAATATCATTACCTTTCATCAATAATGTCAAAGAAGCTGCTCTTTCTGAAGATGTGAAATTAGTCATCCACCATTCTCTATGCAGACCATACTCGAATGAGTGATTTAGCACAAATGTTACTAGACTAGACTATGGAAAAAGAGAAGGCCATAGAGAAGGTAAAGCCAAATGCATTGTGCTTTATTAATGATATACCAAGTCTTTAAATATTAGCTGGAGTTTTGCTTTTTGTCTCTGTATTAGTGATCAGTTGTAATGTATAGTGCTCTTGTCTTCTAAACTAGCAAGCCTACACATTACAGCAGAGGTTAACAAGATTTGATTAGATCCAGTTAGAGGATGAGGATGTAAAAGAACCAAAGGAAAAAAATGCCACAGATTAAGTTGAAGCAACATGTAGCACAGATATAATAGCCATGTTGTAAGGACAGAAGGACAGTGTTGTATGTGGATGAGGGTCACATGGTTTTCTTTTCATAATTTTCTAAGAAAAAGATACAATACAATCGGTACTATGGTAAGTGCCTTTATTTACTTCTGTATTTTACAATAGAAAATGTACAAATGAATGCCAAATATAATATAAAATATATCTCTGAAATGTTAAAATAGTGTGTAATATTTTAAATCCGAAAAGTGCCTGTGCTTGTGAGACCATTGTGTGTATGCCTTTTGTTTGAGCTCCTTCAAGAGAACTGTGATGGTAAACCATTTAGGAAGGTTTAGATTTCACCCATAAGGTAAATTGAAAAGATAATATCTCAGCCTGGAGAAGACAAACTGCAGTCCATCACACAGATGCATGGTGTGTCTGTGTGTGTGTGTGTGTGTGCGTGTGTGTGTGAGTACTCTAACACCTCTCCAGTCCCTGGTCCTGAGGCTAGGGGAG
>JAODUG010000021.1:2193172-2204576 GCA_027564795.1 Aphredoderus sayanus | reverse complement strand
TGTGTGTGTGTGTGTGTGTGCGTGTGTGTGTGAGTACTCTAACACCTCTCCAGTCCCTGGTCCTGAGGCTAGGGGAGGAAGTGGTCTGGTGTCCCCACAGGTTATTAAAGTGTGTGAGGTGTCCCAGGCTCCGCGGTGCACGTCCCAGGCAGCCCAAGCTCCGTGTGGAGGGACTGGTTAATGAGATATTGACTGCCCATTGAGAGCATGGATTTTTGATTTGGCTTCAGAGAGACTGTGAGGACAGGGATGTGCAGTCTCTAGTGAGAGGAGAGGAGGGGAGAGATGGAGAGGAGAGGAGAAATGGGGAGGGGAGGGGAGGGAAGAGAAAGCATCAATGTTTATTTTATATAATGCACGTTTCGTTCAAATGAATGCACCTTTCTGTAGCCAACTAACCATAGTCTGAATGCCACTCAATTATAAATACAGGCAAAGCCCTTGCCACGATGCCAGACAGCTTTGCCAGCCATCTTGATATGTCCGTCACACCTGCTGGTTTTGACGGATTAGTCCAGTCATAGCCAAGGTTAAGGACTCTCCTGTGTTATACCCGATATAATAAGCATGTGGTTCCAGCTTCTTCCTAAATGACATTTGGAAATAAATATTTGATTTAAAAATGTTACCTGACGCTGTCACTTAAAAACAATGAGCTGGTGTTAGTCAAATGTCTTTCTCTGCATTTCACTTTATCTGTCATGGATCCTTTGAAGTAGTCTCCCTGTCAACACGGCATTTAGTGGCTTCTTTGACTTCCTGTTTGACATCGGTTGATATATAAAAAAAAAGTTTGTTCAAGTAGCCTATCGTTGTAGGCCATGCAAACACATTGATTTGCAGTATTCAAATGGAACCTTTGCTCTGGATCGTTACTTTCACTGTTTGTACTGTACTGTCATAATTAGTGGGGGTTTTTGTTCCTATTATTCATATAATATTCTTATATTATTCATATTTTTGCTGATGTCTACTGTCCCTGTCTGTGTTGGTTTTTCTTCATATTTTCTTCATAAGCATGCCAGTTATACTGTAGCTATCTAACTGGCGAGATGAAAAGTTTTTGTGTTTGTGTGTGTGTGTTTTCTTCCCTTGTACTTTCATTCTGTGTGTGTGTTTCATACCATTGTCTTTATTTTTCTCTCGTTGGGGCCTCTGGAGGGCTGCCCACTGGCTTTTTGAAGCGGCATCAAAGAGGAAATGGGGGAGAAAAAGCATTATTGATTTTGCGTTTTGTCTGACTCAAACACTGAGGACAGAAAAACACATAAGGAGATAGGTGTTGGCAGTGGGGCAGCTCCTTCTCTTTTGTGAGAGCCAAAGGGAGAAACAGGAGGCTGAAGACGAGGAGAAACCCTAGACAGCGCTAATGCATCTCTCCCTAGAGTCTTCAGCTCAATCCTCTTTGCTCCCCCCTCCCCACCCGAACGCCTCTGCGCTCCAAACACCAGAGCAAATAAAGTCCATTACTATAAGGTTACGGCTGGAAAACTGCCCCCGCCATGCTAGAAAAGGCTCTCCGCCACCTTCTTCTGGTTAGTGACTTCTTGCTTCTGACAAGGCTCCTCAACCTCTCTGCTTTACCGTGCGACAGCAGGGCTGTAATCAGATCTTCCTGTAAGGCATGCAGGCAGGCAGGAGAGACAGCACTGTTTGTGTTGCGTGTCGCACTTATCCTCTTGCCGTGTCAGTCCAGAAGAGGGGAGATGAGAGAGGAAGGAATCTCCGCTGTGACCTACAGTAGAGTGACACAAGAGGAGCTCTCGTTGCCGGTTAGCGATGTTGCCAGGGTGGCTTGCTCTGCACTTGTGACACGGGCGAGTTGTGACACAGTTAGATACCCCCAGCCGCGTTTCCTTTCAGCGACTGTTCCTGTTCCATTGAATGCTCCATGTTGAGCAGACCTGAGGCCCTGCAGACACAGTAGAATAGATATAGATAGTATATATAGATATAGATAGATAGTATAATAAGATAGTGCACACAGCATTTGAGCAAATTCAAGACTACACCGAGATATGAACAGCATCTGTAGTGGCGTGTATAATAGTCTATGAGAGACAAGAAGGGTCAGGGGGTCCCTCCCATGGTAAGGCACGCTCCTCGGAGAATGGCATGCCGGCACCCTGGCGGGGAACAAAAGGATGAAAAATGAGAGGCGGTTGGAATTTTGATGAGACGGGGGAACAGGCAGCGTTACCAAAGGTCGTCACAACATGCGCACCGCAGCTTGATTACAAAAGGGAGAGAAGAGTGTGTGAGGCGTTTGATTACATGTCCCAGCAGAGGCCATTAGGCAGGGTTTTTTACCCCCACACCCCCCCTCCGTGTAGGATGGCATGATTTACACTTATCCAGCACCTGCACTGACAAACAAACAAAAAGCAAGGGGGAGCACTTTAAGTGAGCGATAGAATGTACTGTATTGTGTATACTGTATGAGTAATATGGCGTACAATAGGCTTTGCTGGCAATGGTTAAACGCTGAAGTGAAATATGAAGTAACACCAGCCTGTTTGGTATGTTGGAGTGCTTCAAAGGAGCAGCGAAACAACTTTCAAGGTTACCAGAATTAGGCAGATTTCTCTGACCTGAGTTGCATGAAAAGACTTCTGGTATAATCATAAATAACAAAGAAAAACAGCCTTGCCAGAGCAGTCTAGTTAGGATGGATTTTTATGCACATGCATTTATTTGAAATAAAAGAAATGCTGCTTCAGTGCTAATTACCAAGATGAAAGAAGGTAGAATGTGCAAGGCAATGAACTTTGTTTAAAGGCACAGTACATGGCTAATTCATGGGCCTGGCGCTTCAATGAACCCGTAACCAGCTTATGAACTCATGCTTTACTTTAATGTTTTTCTTCTTACACACATTGCTTTATTCTTCGTAAATTGAAAGTGCATTTCGCACATCTTAGCAGTGAAAGTGATGACACATGCTGTGCACTCTATGCACACTTTCATATCACAGACATACTGTATACTCTCACACATAAGCTTGTGAAGGGGCGTCTGGATGCCATGCGTTTGGATTCTTGCGTAGCGGTTTTCTGGAGACAGATTTGCGTTGTTGAATAGAAAACAGTATCATTTCTTTACTGTCGTATGTGGTGTATACAACACAATTCAGCCATTCAACATTTAATGTTAAGGCTTTATCCATAAACATTCAAGGTGGTGTCAGTGATTGTAATCTAATACACTATACAATTCAGTGATTATCTCCTCACGGTCCACTAGCTGCTCGTTGTGTGTGCACTCTGCAAAAATAATCTGGTGTTTCTAAGCAATCCTGGCTCTGTCTGTGGGAACACAAACGAAGATACAGCATACTAGCCTGGGCAATGCGGGAGAGCACCCTATGGCATTGAAGCCAGAGAACTGAATTGAGTTCATATAGTGAAAATATTCTCCAGGATCCCTAACTCCACAATAGCTAAATTAAATTCAACTTTAATTTAGCTATTGACTTAACTTAGTATAGAAAACTACTGCCTTTATTTTTCTTAGGCTAAGTTGTTTCCCCATTTGCATCCATTCATTTGGATGCAGCCACCTAGTGGCAGAAAGAAATCTGAGCATTATGTCACTTCAGTGTTGGATTCCAACCTGAGCAGCAGAGGTTCCCCCCTGACACAAACACACACATACACACACACACACACACACACACACACACACACACACACACACACATATAGAAACAAAGTAGAGAATAACTGTTAGAGGCCCTTGACCTGTCTGAGATGAGCTTCCCAGACCCTTTTAACAATGCAGAGTATCTGATTGCTGATTATGAGTTTATCCCCTGTTGTGACGGGCTGCTGGCATGTCAGGATCTATCCCTCCCCAGCTGAACTGATTAAGGCGCTGGAGATGATGCTGCACCTCTGAGTGATTGCTAACAGACTCGGAGAGCCTGGTAATGTGGAGTACAGCTGGCAATCACCCAACATGCGCTCTTTTGAAAAGCTTTTTTGTGTTTTGTTGGTGGTGTCAAGTGGTATTTTTGGCATATTGTTGTTTTTGTTCCCTAGGGCTTTCTCTTTTCTGGATGAGAGCCTTCCTAGTGCTGAGTACAGGTCCTTGTCAACCTGGCTACGCAGCTCAGCCAGGGTCCTTGGATCAGCAAAGACCCCAGATGTGAAATAAAAAATAAACAATTGGTCTTTCTTCTCACTTTTAGATTATCCAGATTTGTGAACATGTTATTTTGGATTCATTTGAGCTCCTTGGATTCATTTGAGCTGCAATCTGCAACATTGTAGCTTTTGTTATGTTATGGTATTGGTGGCATACTAACATACAAAGTGAACATGATGCTAGTGATAATTTCCACACATTATCTCTGTTAGTCTTGGTGGAAATGTCACATTTAATGCAACACACAGATTCAGCTCTCAATGGTCAATAGTGTTCAAACACATTTCGGTGTCTTTGCTTGAATATATCTCTCGAGGTCTCTATTGATTCTTGGGTAGTCTCTAGACAGGGTTTTCTCACAAGGTAAAGGGGTTTGTATTGATGAATTTCAGCTTCAACTCGTTTTTTAGAGAGGTTTATAAGCTTTTTCTGTCATTGTGACATACATCAACAATTACCAGGAGTGTTTTTATTTATTTATTTTATTTTTTTTTTGCTTCTTGAAGCTTGTAACCACAAACCAGCAGCTGTCGTCGTCCCAAATATGTTTTTGTCAATAGTTGCAGGGGAGAGGAAGAGAGTTCTGAAACGGAAGGCTGTGTTAATGCCTTTCATGTGTGTCTTAGGGCATCAGAGGAGGGTTATGCCTAAACAGAATGTTCTCAATTATTATCAAAGTTCCACAGCCCACCACTGTACACTGACTTCCACCTGTCAAATTAATCACCCGCTCGACCCTTAGGAAATAGAATCAATCTATTTTTTATACTGGGTTGTTTATTATAACAAGGAACAATATTTAGTTACACATAACAGATACAGGCTTATGCACATGAACGTGCATGCAATGCTGCCACACACACACACACACACACAAATGCAGAGTAAACCAGGGAAACCTGCTATTTGCTCAGGTTAATTCATGGAAATGCAGCGTCATGCCTTTACTTAAAAGATCCCGTGCATATACTGTACCTTGCCAGTGTCTGTAATGGGCTGGAATAAGTGGCCAGGGTCTGTACTTTGCATTATTGTGCAAATGAAGAGTTGTAAAAGTGAAGTGACTGTTTGTGGATTTATTTTCATCAACTATACAGTATAAAAGTTTCAGGACAAATAACCTTATACAGTATGTGGTTTTGTTGTGCATTATCCGTGCCGTGTAATGATTATCGTATCGACTGTTTAATACAGAAATAACACACGTGACTGCACATGAATGGAATCCTAATAATAAGTCCACATACGGTCAAAGTCTGCAAAGTACTCTAAAGTGCACAAACTTCCAAGCCGATTCTAGCAAGATACATTCAATGTTGTAATAGTTTGTTTGTTTGTTTGTTTGTTTGTTTTTCTCTATTCTATCAGCAGTTCTGACAGGCCCCAAACGGAAAGTCCCACACCCTGCTGCTCTTAAGACCACGCTTCTGCTTGTGTGTGGGATGCCATTGTCTTGTTATGCATGTAGCTTGTGGCTTTGGTGTAGGTTCAACCCCTCTTACTAACAAACGATAGTGAAGGGGAAACATTCAAATCAGTTTACCACATAAGCAATGGTGTAGAGATGCACTGTGCATTTCACACCTTGGTTAAGTGGGCAATATATTGTGTTTTGATCTTTGACGTATTTCATGAGCAATGTTGAGACAGGGCCTTTTTTCTTTGATCTAGGATTGTTTTTGTTTCTTATTTCTAGTTGTGGGAATATTATAAATTATACATGAGGGATTTATTTTTTCTCAAGCTTGAGCAAGTTTAGGTAAACAACCTGAGACATTGTATTTATTTACACACTAATTAGCAAGCCTTGCAGTAATTAATCCTGGACTACTCTTTGTAAGAAGATAGGCAGCCTTCAAATAATATATTTCTTTCTGCTCTTACAGTGTGGGACATGTGTTTGATCAGTTTCTCCTTTAGATGTAGCGCTGTGAAGACATGATGTGTGCTCTTGCGAAAACACCACATATGTACAGTACGTATTCACCAGTATCTCAAGGCTACCAAACCTCTCATATGCCGTACAGTACAAACAATCCAGGTCGTTTTGGCCCGAGTCATCCTAATGGCTAGCAATTCCTCGAACACATGAGACATGTACAATCTTCCTTTTCAGTCAGAGGTAAAGCTTTCACTTGGCCCGACTTAAGGCGATTTGATTTATTCTTCACAGTTAAATATTTACAAAGAAAAACAATTAACAATAAGCATTTAAATCGCATGAAAGGGCAAGATGTAGTTCATTTGTGTATTTCACCAACCCCAGCAAGTCCAACATTTTAGCTTTCGCTTTTTTTTTTGTGCAAAAATTCTGATCTGTTACAGATGTCTGAAAATCTAGATTTCCCACAATAGTATTCCTCAAGCAAGGTAAAAGCCTGGATAATATTGGATATGTTTAAAACTTACAGAAAGGGCTTTCTGCATAGTTATTCTGCCATGTTGTTTCCATTGTAGGGAAAAACAAATCGGTGCTTTGTGGAATTAGTGTGTTTTCTGCATGGATCTCAAATCTGTTTCTGGAGCGTTTAACCTGATTGGATGCCTCCACAGCACCGCTGAGAGAGAATGCAGACCTTGTTGGGACTGTAGCCGTGGAGTACAGTACATTAATGATGGTGCAGCGCTTCTTCCATCGATCCATGTGCATTGTCTAAAAAGCAACACTGATGTGGAGAGCTGTGGTGTTTATTTGCTGAAGGTCAGTTGGGATCATGGCGCCATAATAATTCCTGAATGCAATGCAACATCTCCATCATCAACACCTTTTAGGTATACCGTTCTTTAAGGTCTCTCTTACGCGTTGAGAGCCTTCTTTGTGTTGGTAGCCGTGGCGCACAGAATAACCGTATAAAGGGAACTGATTACGCTGGTGCTTGTGTAGTGTCATGCGGAAACATGCCATCGGTTTTTGCTCGTCTCTGTTTCAGCGGTTCTGTTTCTCTGCTAGGATAGGTCTGGTGTCCTCCACTGCCAGCTTTTCTACAGGGATGCAATTACCAGCCTCTGTCAAGTTTACCGGCCAGGATGACAAGGTGTTACTAGAGAAATCATCAAGGGCTGATGTTAAATGCCTTTAATGATATCATAGGGACCTTGTAAGCCTGTGTGTGTGTGTGTGTGTGTAGTACATCTACACTGTGCATGTAACCCTTCCCCGTGTTAACCGCTAGCATGCAGCTCCGGGTAGAGCAGCAGTGCTCAGTAATGCTTAAACAGGTATTATTCTCAGGCTGCGCGGGAGCCCTGCTGGGAGTAAATTGATGTTTGCCGCTCGCACAGGCTGCCCTGGCACGGTGGGCGCTGTGGCCAACGCGGCGAGTGCCCGGCGCTGTGAAAGATGGCAGCGTGCGCACAGCTGAGGCTGTGACAGCAACACAGCGAGAGTCACACCCCCGTCGCTCCAGTGTGTCCCCATGCGTGGCGATAGATCTGCGCTTTGATTCTCCCGGTAGCGGGAGGCCAACGCTCGCCGCGGCGCAGCCATCTTTATCCCCGGGCTAGCTTACGCCAATCAAGGCAGTGTGAGTTCTCTACCAGAGAACAACAACAGTGGCTGCATCTGGACGTGATGTCTCGTGTATTAATATGTGGTGAGCAGTGCTCTTATTGGAATTACTTCACACGTGCACACAGACACGCACGCACACGCGCACACACACATGAACTGCTGATAACGCTCCTGCTCTCATGCCGGGGCCCTTGTACTGTACTGTTGGGCTGACCACTCCAATCACCATCAGCGCCAAAGAGCTTAGCTTGGCCAATTTGAATTTCATATCTCTGCTGACTCATAACCCTGTCAGGACCCTTCTTCTTTATCATGTCCACTGCCTTCACATCTCCTGCAATGGCAATTTCATCATTGGGACTGGAAATGCACCCGCAATTACTTTGATTTCCAAAGGGATGTCGATATATGATTGTGATACTGCAGATTCTTGATTTTTTTTTTATTTGTTGATTAGCGCGAGTTAGGCTAACGGTGGTAGTCAGGTACGGGGAGGTGTGCTCCCTTGCCCAGCCGCGGCGTTGGACAGCAGCTCAGATTAACATGATAAAGAGGCCTGATTGAGCTTCGTACATCCACAGGAAGCCAGGCTTTCGGGGTTCAAGGTTATCTGGACAAATCAGAGTCTTGTTTCCATTCATCCCTGCTCTCCCACCAGTCAGCCCATCCTGGGCAAACCGACAAATTAGCAATTCTGATGTCTGTGAGCAGGTCTGGCAAGGGAATGCCTGTGAATCCTAATGCCATGTTTAAAATTTCATATCCGTCCGGGGGAAGTGCTGCATATACAAAATAAGCAATTGCTTTTTATTTTTCAGCACTTTAAGTTAAGTCTGTTGAGATAAGGAACACATATACCTGTCAATTGGGTTAAGTAGATTAGGTTAAGTAGGTGGGCTGGCCTTCAATCAGATCACATAGAATAATAGGAACTCAGTGCCTCACTTCAATTGGCATTATTGTATAAGTGGTCTTGATGCTCTATACATAGAAAACATGTTTACAGTAGTCATTGACATTAATATACCAAATGAACTCACAGTCCTGTTGCAGATGTATGATGTAGAGTATTATTTGTTAAAAATTAGCACTTTGAATCATGATGTATCCTAATACTACTCCCATCCACTGTAATACCAGCCTTGTTTGGCCGGCTATTCTGAGTGAATGGCTGAGAAATTGAGGCAAGCCTCCAGTCCAGAACAGTAAGCCGGGCCTGGATGTAGCCATTATGTAAGATGGTCTTATCAGGCCCTACCTCCTGCTGAGGCACAGCCAAGCTCCTCCTGCTCTCTCCTCCTGGTGCTCCCAAAACATGGGCCTTCATTAGCAGGGCTAAATATCCCCGCTCGCCGCAATCTCTATCATTTCTCGCCTTGAGGCAATCCGATAATTACCTGTTCTCATTTCCCCTCCTTCTGGCCAGCAGGGAAGTGTCCTGACTTGCATTAGTTTGCATGAAATATTATCAGAATATTGCACATTTCTCCATCCTGTAGCCTCTGACACAGGAAAATATGGAGTCACAGGGGTGGTGATTGGCAGGTGTCGGTCTTTTATGTTCCTCAGAGAATGCGCTCTTTGTTCTAGTGAGGGGGATGTGCATTAAAAGCTGACTCGCTTTGTTTAACCTCAATTACACATTATTGCTGGGCAGCGTTAGTATGCATTGCATCCTTCTTTGTTGCACTGCGAATAAAAACGTAACAGCTGATTTTTTCTTTTCTCTTTTTTGAATGTAAAACTATCAATGACAATCAATCGCTATTGTAAGCATTGCTGTTGAAATGTTAGTGTCCCTGTTGAAAATGATGGCATATTAACGATGGCACAGAAGGCCGGGGTTTCTATCCATTTGTTTATTTTGGTGCCATTATTTTTCAGAATGATCAGCAATCTTTTCCAGGGACTGGTAATCAGCAGATGGATCAGGTTCTACTGGGTAGATTGTGTCTACCGGCAGTAGACACCATGCGAAGGCAGGGTTTCTATCAGATACTGACATCCTTATTTCCAGGCTTGTGTTACAGTACTTGTCTGTTAAACATGTCTGCTACCAGTGAACAGATCATCCCTTCTTGAAATATTGAATTTATTTCCTAAAGTAATGTCATGCATGGTAAAGATCTGATGATATCCATCTCCGGGACATCCAGTGAAAGAAAATTAATTTGACTGGGGGAGAGGATTGTGTTAGCAAATCACTAACCTGTAGTGTATCACTATTCTGTCTTCCTATTAGAAAAAGGCCTACCTTTATCACACAAACCTCCTCCATTTTTTTATTTAATCACTACAGGATATTTCTAAATGAATAATATAGTTTTATGCATTCCTCATTAACGTGTTGATTTGTGCTTCAGCCACCATCAGTGTGTTGCTTCCCGTTGCTGTTGAAAGCAGTAATGATTATGGACTTGGTGACGGTCACTTTAATCTCTAATGAAGGCTTGTCTCTCTGCTCAGGGCCTGCTCAGCCTCCTGATAGCAGCCCAGCCATAAACAGGACTGTCGGGGGATTGCGGCGCTAGCGGTACAAATGGCAGAGAAAGCCCCGGAGACCCAGCCATGCTAGCTTTAATGGTCTAATTCAGATACAGCTCGGCATGGAAAGGCAAAGTGTTATGTGGTTTAAAAAAAAATACTCTGTGTGGTCATGCCAGCCTCTGTAGCTCACAAGGTATCTTTGCACAGGAAACTGCTTTATCTAAGCCTTTTCAACAGTGGCGCAAAACCACATTGAAATTGAACATGCTAATGTCAACGTGTTCTTGTGACAGACTCTCAAAGAATAAAGATGGCTCTTAGACGTACAGTATAAATATATGCATCAAGTAAACATTCACATAATGTTTCCTTTCACTTGAAATTAATCTCAATTTGACAAGAATAATTTATTCTTTCTGAAAAAAAATTCTTAATTTGCCAGTGCTCGATTTACTAATTTCACCGCATTTGGGCACAAATAAGAGCAGCTACATTTTTAGGCGTTAGCGAGACGTGTAAATCCGCACACAAACGATGGTGTGAAAGTGATTACTAGTTGTGTTCCCTGACATCCTGTGCTCGTGCAGCATGTGCGACAGCTGCTTGGTAATTAGAATAATCTTCTCCCTGGTAGTGATTTAGCTTCCATGACTGCAGCTTACCTCAAATTGAAAATAAATTTATAGATAAATGCCTTTGCTGCTCCAGCAAATTATACAGCTGTAACTCAAAGTAGCCAAGTTGTTTATTTTGGTAGTAAAAGAGCAATCAAGAGAGAACAAACAAAGAGCTTTATAAGTGCTGTCAAATTAATAATGATGCTACCCAGCGGAGAAGATTCAAATGATAATTTTTTCGGCACACTCTAACCACCCTCATCGTGGTAATTGTATATACTATATCATTATTATATCAAGTATTCACAACAGATTATCAAGATAATTGAAGCTTGCTCCATGAATGCCAAGTTCACCATGCTATCGATATTGTTTAGAGAATTATACACTACACACTTATTGAGCCATGCGATACATGTCTTCATTCATGTGCTTTCTCTGTGCACTTATGTATGTGCATAGTTCATCATTTCAGAAAATATATAGGCTGTTTTTGTCCTTCAAAGTCAATTGACACGAAATCTATATATTCTTATGATGTGCTTTATTCTCTTAGCCCTTGTGATGTCCTATGGGTCAGAATGACCCAAATAACTAGCTATTTGTGGCCGATAGAAGGCGCTAAACCTAATTCTACAGCTTA
>JAODUG010000021.1:2166216-2177600 GCA_027564795.1 Aphredoderus sayanus | reverse complement strand
ATGTTAGGTCCATTTGTAGATTATGTTAGGCACATTTGTAGGTAATGTTAGGTCCATTTGTAGATTATGTTAGGCACATTTGTAGTGAATGCTGGGCACATTTGGTTTCCTGAGCTCTGGGCAGCGCGGCGCTGCTGGGAGGTGGGTGTTTGGGCTGTGGAGAGCACAGATAAAAGGCACCGGGGGGGTTAGTGCTTGTCGAGGCCTCGCTCCCTCCATTGTACGGATACTCTGAGGGACACGTCGCCCCCTCCAAGGGCTTGCCACCGTGGTGAATCATGTCCTTGAGCTGCTCGGCCGCAGAGGGGCCAGAGAACAAGCTGTGCCCGACCACGGAGCAGGGCTGACTTTAACATTAGGCCACAAAGTGGCCCTCTTGCCGCCATTGTTCCCGGGAAGAAATAAACCCCGCGCCAGGCTTTCAGCTCCACAGTCAGGGCACGGGGACTCTGCGTCCAAGCTCCTGTGGCATCAGCGCTTTCGTGGCGGGATTGTTGCCGCGGTGATTCACACCCATTATCTGGCGTCTCGGCGGGTCTCTTTGAAGTGGCCTCGCGTGCGGGCGAGGCGATCTCTCGCAGCGCCGCCGCTGCTGCTGCTGCTGAGATTGGCTTTAGCACGGCTGCCCATGTGACTGCAGCGGGCTTTGATGTCATAAACAGAGCGGGCAGGGTTGTCTGGCTGGCTGTCTGGCTGGCTGTCTATCTGGCTGTCTGGCTGGCTGGCTGGCTGGCTGGCTGGCAGGCAGGCAGGCAGGCAGGCAAGGAGGAGAGGCAGCTGCTTCCGGCACGGTGAATGGGATCAGCGCTGGTCAAGCCCAGTGGCGCCAGTAGCGAGCTGCCTGTTTCACACCGCCAAGCAGTTAACACCGCAGCTCGTGTCCGTAGATATTGACGCCCCCAGATTGGCGCGGGGGGGTTTCTTACTTGTGCGCTTCGTGTGAACGCAATTTAAATAATTGTCATCGCCGCAGCTCAGGGGCCCCCGAGGACCAGCCGCTGTAGAAGACGGCGTGTAGCAGACCGTCGGCGTAGGTGACTGCTAGATAGTATATTTGATCTCCGTTCTGTCGTTAGTCTGTATTTATTCTCCCTGACCTCCTTCCCACCTCTTTTTAGAGAGCGGCTTATTCCGCTGTGGAAATAACTGTGGGATTCAGACTGAGGTCTTTCTTTTTTTTTCTTTTTTCGCACATCAAACTACAAAGCCTGCCTCAGCCGGTCTGGAGACAAACCCCTTTTTTACTGTCGAGTGCACTGAGCATCCAGGGGCTTGTGTAGCAGCCCAGTGAGAGGGTGTTAGCCGGCGAGAATGTGTGCACTCGGGGTCTTCCTCCTGCAAGATAGGGCTTTTGTGAGGCGTGCGTGCGGGCGTGCGTGTGTGTGTGTGTGTGTGTGCGCGCGTGTGTGTGTGTGTGTGTGTGTAGCCTTTCGCAGCCTGGCAACCCCAGTGTCTTCACTCCCACCGCTTTCACCTGATGTGGCACAGCCTCTGTCAGGCCTGAGCGCGCGCCCAGCCAGCCCTGCTTCTTAAGGAGAGATGAAGGCATCTCCCAGCTATGCTGCTGGGGGGGTGGGGGGCTAACTGCAGCCTGAGCTTAGAGCCTAGCGGAGGCTGGAGCTCAGAGCCAAAAGCTTGTGGGCTGAAACAGGGAGGGGGGGGGGGGGGTTTGCAGATGAACAAAAACAATAGTCACAACCCCGCAGTGCCACCCAATGGCAGGGGCTTGTCACTGCGGGCCTTCTTCCACAGCCACAGCTAGTCATAATTACAGCACGCTTCAGTTGTTGTGAGTGCATGCCAGAACAAATTATGTAAGTGATGAGTCTGAGAAAGTGAGGGGAGAGGGAACGCGCTGAAATGCTAATGCTCATGCAGGGAGAACACACAAACCAACAATGGAGAGAGCAAGCGGCCGCCATACAACAGTACGTACGACAGAACCCTAACACAAAGTGCATGTCTGTGCACAATTAAGAAGCAGTCGGAGATTGATTGTCGGTGCCCGGCTTCACTCTAATCTGGCCTGACAAGGTGCACTGGCCTCCATTGTGCACGAGAAGCCACCATCCCAGGGGAGGCTGTTGTTACAAGAAAGAATTAATAGCCCATGTACCACCACTCCCTTTTGTTCATTTTGTTGAAATACAGGCTAATTCCATGTAAACACGGTGGGTCTTGTTGACTCCGGCGGTGCTCCAACAGCAAGCACCAGAGCCTGGATGACTGGCTCCGGGGCTCGTGGATTAGAGGCTCTGTGTTAAGGGCCTCCCCTGGGCCTGCTTTAGGGACGGAACATTATCCGCACAACACAGCGCGCACACTTGCCCCCCATGCAGCTGATTAAAACAGGCAGGGCTCCATGGATTGAACCCCGGCAAATGTTCTATTGATGGCATCCAATTGGTTTAAGGCAGCGGGGTGTTAAGGTGTAGCTGTGGTCTGTGGAGCGCCCAGACTCCTAGACACAGAGTCGACGGGCTCGGCCTGGCTCGGAGGAGGAGGCAGGCTGATGTAATACACAGACAGAGTTACTTTGTTTTAATTATCACTTTGGGTTGCGTCTCATTAAGGCAAAAGCTATACTTCTCTAATTGGGATGAATCGCTGTTGCAGGAGTCGCTTGTATTGCCTCTGCTTTGGGGGAACTGTTATATAGTGCAGAAACACATCCCGCAGTGATCTTCCCTCGATTCAGATCAGATAGCGCTGTGCTCGTCTGGCTGCAGCTGGGGCTGAGATGTGGGAGATGTGCTGGAGGGGCCGTGAGATACGGATCTCCGGAGGGAGGGACCCAGAGAAGGGATGCGGGGTGAGAGGGGGTGAGATGTTGCATCACCGGCAGAGGGACAGGCTGGGAGTTCTGCTGTCTCCGATGCCTGTGTGTTCCGCCACGTTAGTGCCTTGCCGTGGCCTGCGGTCTGCTCGGGAGAAGCCCTGCGATGGATGAGGCCCGTCCCCTCTGTGCTTCTGTACTGTGTGGATGCTGAAGGCCTGTCGCTGTAGCCCCTTACGCAGGCTATTGTCTCAGCACTGTAACATGCACCTACAGTATATGCAACAATGTATGCGAATGCACAGCCACTGCCGGCAGTTGGAATGTTGCGATGCTTTGTCGCTGTGGAGGATTCACTACTGGTGGTTTTAATGCTTAGTAAAGAGACTAAATGAAGTCAGTTTTTCCAACATGAAATATGCCCCTGTGGCTGAATGACTCTTTGTCAGCATAAGAGGCCGGTATTTGCTCTGGTGGGCTGTATTAAGGTTTGTGGGCAGCTGTGGGCCTACCTTATGTAAGTTGGGCTTGCGGTGCAAATTGAAACCATGTTTACATTGGCTGCTTTTGAGGACTTAAAATGGCCTCCTTCAGACACACAGCTCTGGTAATATTTAGTTAACACCGCGTGGAAGTGGGGATGAGATGTTTTTAGAAGCGCGCTGCCCTTTCATGTGCCAGCGCAGAACCACCACGTGTGTTGTACCGTGACTTCATGACAGCAAAATGTTGATTTATTTAAAAAATGTTCACCACATTTCTCTTTTCTTCTTCTCAGCTCAAATCGAAATAATTCCCTGCAAGATCTGTGGAGACAAATCATCAGGCATCCATTACGGTGTGATAACATGTGAAGGCTGCAAGGTAAGCACACAGAGGTTCAGTGTGTGTGTGTGTGTGTGTGTGTGTGTGTCATAGAGAGAATGTGTTTTGTGTTGTGGAGTGTGGTGGAGGAGGAGGAGGAGGGTGGAAAGCAGCTTTCCACTTCAAGAAAAAGTTGCTTGCGAGGATAAAGGCTTTGAAAATGTTGCCGAAGTTTTTAGCAGATTTGTAGCGGGGTGCAGACAGTGTAAACATTAAGTGTGTGATCATTAAAGTGGTCAAGCATCATGGGGGCTATCAAAGACAGCCACAATTAGCAGGACAACGTTATTCTTCTGTCTTGCTCGCTCCCTTCTAGGGGACGCGTCTGGTTTTGTGCTTGCCGCGGCAGCCTGCCCTCCTCGAAATAAAATCATCAAAAAAGGAGCGCTTTGAATTATAGCAGATTGTTGGCTTGTTTGCTGCTGTGTGTCGCTCCCATTGAAGCTGCCTTTTGTACTGTTTCAATTGCACCAGCCATTCACAGGGAGGGGAATTTTGTGCTTAGAGTGTATTCTTGTCCCTGCGCTTGTCACCAGGCACATCATTAGCATTCCTCAGCCGGCACCTCTGCTTCTCCTCCCGTGCGTGTGTGTGTGTGTGTGTGTGTGTGTTGGTGGGGGGCGGGGAGGGGTATGCACTTCCCACTGCTCCTCTCTCACACAGGAGTTTGGGAGAAACAAAACACTACAGAGTAAACTGCTGAAATGTATCTTTAATGATTGCTAATTAGTCCAAGCAGAGAGGCCTGTAATGATATGTGCAAGTACAAGAGTTTGGACCATAAATCATAGCGTTATTAAAGAGTGCTGCCTGTCACCGGCAGTTATAGCCCCGTTCCATAATGGCTTCCATTATAAAGCAACTTGGCAGCTGTCAGCTGTTTTCTTGTAATTAAACAGCCAATGAGCAGCTAATTAAGACATATGTGTATGGAGCAGTAGAGTGGGGCCTGTTAATGATCTGCTGGAATCAATTCATTAAGTCAAAGGATGAAGAACCCAGTCGGTGTGCGTGCACCATCCTTCAGCACAGCTCTTGCCAGTGCTGTGTTAATCAACACTAATACCCCTTCTGGAGAGAAATACCATCCTCTGTTAACATTCCTACCCAAACACGCCACATTTGCGTTTATACCAAGCATAAGTATGTAGCTGCCCATCTCCCTAGATGGGAAATGTCCCCATCTCCCTAGCACTCTTTGAACGGCCAGCACCGCAACATGGCAGCTAGAAAATTTGCACCATGACAGTATTATCATCTCAATTGTTTGGCACCAAAATACATTTCCAGTGGGACGAGAATAAATCACTTTTGATCATTTGGTAATGAAATTTGTCAGCGCTGAAACACTAAAGCTACAGAATGAGATGATCACCAGTCCCTGAAATTGTTGCACTTACTGCACAATGCTGTATCCAGTAGGGATGTGGCATAACATCAAAAACATTTAGCATTCACTGTAATGTACTGAAATGTAAAACTGTGTTAGATACACTTGCCTGTTTGTGTGCAGTTGGCTGTGTCATGAACGTAATTGTTCATATACTTGCCTATGCACTACGCATGCATTTGGTGGATTCCGTCAGAGGGCTCACCAAACAGCAGACCATTTAGAACTTAGGGACATGCAAAAACCTCCATATTCTAGGAGATTATAATTGTATAAATTATTGTGTGTATAGACACATTACGGATTCTCTCACTCCCACTCTTTAACACAAAAATGTTTTCCTCAATTGTGACCTTCCTATTGGACGAGCCATTTAATTTGTTTTCTCGAGCCAATCAGTGAGAGAGGGCTACGTTAAGCATGCCGTAAATGTTACAACTCGATATTCTGTCATTAATATTATATAAGTTATCCTCATAATGCATAAAGAACCAAGAATCACATAGTGACCTAAAAATCTAAATTCATATTGAAAATCATGGAATATGTATTTTTACACCCCTGCGATCAAGCAAAACCAGATGTTTCCACACCAACTTCAATGTTTTATTTATTTATATATATATAAACTGGTGGGAAACCTTTTTAGCATTTTATTGTGAACAGGCATCGTTATTTAGCCTGGTAAAATCATCCTGGTTTTGTAAGCGGTTTACTGTACTTTGCTCTGCACATCAGTCTGGGAAGTCTCAGTTTAAAATCATTTGTCAGCTGGGTTACAGAACTTTTGCAGAATCAGCGTCCAGGTGGTTCACTTGGTACTGACAGCAATTAAATGCCCTTTGTCTTTCCCATGGGGTTCTTCTTCTCATTGGTTGAAGGTGTTCCAATCATCTGTTAGCACCTGCGTTCGAAAAAATGACAGTCACGCCATTGTTGTTCTGATGAGTTGAAGTGGGCCCAATCACCTGCTATTTATCTGACTGACACCAATTGGCACTGACTCTAACGTAGAATGGAGAGTTTCCCGAGCATGCGGGAAACTCTTCTTCTGTTAGTGTCTGTGTTTAGTGAGTGGTTTGGATGTCCACTACCCCCCTATGCAGGGCTTCTTCAGGAGAAGTCAGCAGAGCAATGCAGCCTACTCCTGCCCGCGTCAGAAGAACTGCCTGATCGACCGCACCAGCCGTAACCGCTGCCAGCACTGCCGGTTGCAGAAGTGCTTGGCAGTGGGCATGTCACGAGATGGTAAGCACCTTCTAGAAGAACAGATGTTTGGCAGCAGGGTTGGGAGAGAATGACGAGAGCCTTGGGGTGCGGGGGGAGGAGGTGCGGGGGGAGGAGGGGCGGGGGGGGGGGTTGGTCTTTCTCCAACAAAAGGCCCTGGGTTCAACCTGCACAGCCGCAAGCTTCTGAATCGGCTTTGTGTCTGTAATAGTACCTGAAATACTGTCCATATGCAGTACATGCGAGGAGGAAACTTTGCTAAACCTGTAAGTAAGCAGAATGAGATATTTAATACTTGGAGAACTATTACACCAACACATGGTGGGAGTTTACATTAGGCACACAGTGCCGCTGTAGCAGGTGAGTGCAGTGTTGTGGACCTAATTGGCTGCTGTGACAGAAATAAGTTGTGATGAAATACAGGGTTGCTAGTTGTTACTGTCATTAGTTCTTGTGCAGCTGAGGCGCAGTAATGGGAGCACACAGGTGGGTGTGTGAGCTGGAAGCTTCCTGCTGGGCTGTGGGTGGGGTGGGGTGGGGGGAGGGGGGTCTATCTGGCCCAGACTGGGCCACAATGAGCTGGGCTGAGCACATTTCAACACAGTAGATTAAGACTCTGACAAGCCCCATGGAACCAGGGCTTGTCATGTTATCGCCTCAGCTTGCATTTCTCTCTCTGTCCAGCACGTAGACAGAGGCGCACAAGCAAGCAGCGACACGTCCACACACAGCTACACACACGCACACGCACACGCACACACACACACACACACGCACACACACACGTTCACAGACAGCTCTGCTCTGCTCTAATTCAATGACACGCGCACAAGCATGTTTATATTTGCTCATGAGCACACGCACACACACACACACACACGTTTGCATACATGGGTACACATGCAGCACACACACACACATGCTTGCATACATGGGTATATACACACACACAGCCTGCACAGGGCAAGGTGACTCCTGCCTTCGCTCAACACACCAGAGCCCATCTGCCTACATCTCTCCTCTCCTCGCTCCAATCGCCTTCCACTTTGACCTCCCCAACACACACACACACACACACATAAACGCATGCGCACACATTACACACGCACACATGCACGCACGCACGCACACACACGCACACGCAAGGCAGCTGAAACAGTGCCAGTCCCCCCAGAGCGCTAGGGGGGCTGGCACTCACTTTTTATCTCCACTGTTGAGTCTGGAACCCGTAAAGTGTCCCGGCCTGTGCCACGCTTCAGTGTCTGGTAGGCTGTGAGTCATTTGATGTGAGCTCTCTGTAGACACATCCTTGGTATATATTTGATGCATTATTTATGTAATGATCTCTTTACTAATTCCTTCTGAAACAAGTAAATATCTTCTTTTATCCATCTGGTGCATTTAGTCCCCGCTAGTGCGCTCACATGTCACGCAGGTATTTACGAATGTTAAAGAGAATAATGTTCACCCCGACACTCAGGACAATGCCAGTGTCACATCGGCTGCAGACACCGTCATCTCTAAAGTGACGAGCGCTTAGCTTCAGCTGTACAAGTTGAAAGCACACTGGTAGCTAGCTCGCCGAGCCTAGTGTGCACGTGTGTGTGGCGCTCTATACTGTACAGAGGTGACTGACAGGTGGCCCTGCTCCCTCACAGCGGTGAAGTTCGGCCGCATGTCCAAGAAGCAGCGGGACAGCCTGTACGCCGAGGTGCAGAAGCACCGGCTGCAGCAGCAGCAGCGCGACCACCAGCAGCAGCCGGGCGAGGCGGAGCCCCTCACGCCCACCTACGGCCTCTCGGCCAACGGCCTGACGGAGCTCCACGACGACCTCAGCGGCTACATGGACGGCCACACCCCCGACGGCGGCGGCAAGCCGGACTCGGCCGTCAGCAGCTTCTACCTAGACATCCAGCCCTCCCCCGACCAGTCAGGCCTGGACATTAACGGCATCAAGCCGGAGCCCATCTGCGACTTTGCCCCCGGCTCGGGCTTCTTCCCCTACTGCTCCTTCACCAACGGAGAAACCTCCCCCACCGTGTCCATGGCTGAACTAGGTGAGCAGCGGGTGGAGGGAGACGGGGGGGGGGGGGGACAGGAGGGGAGACAGGAGGGGAGACAGGAACAGGGGGATAGAGAGAAAAGAACATGGAGAAAAGAGGAAAGAATCTGAAGGGAAATGGGGGCGGGGGTAACTCAACCATGGGGCAAACGACACAAAGGTTGCTTAAAATAGCAGGAGGTTGGAGACTCATCTCCAACACTCATTAAAAGAGCCTCTTTTTTTGTAATTAGTTTCCATTAATTAGGGCCAATCAGGATCCGGCAGGGCAGGCGTTGGGGGAAATCACTTTTTTAGTCTCCCCTGAGCCTCGGAACTCCTTTTAACAGATGTGTTTTCAAAACCATTTAAATTCTTTTACTCAATATTTCTCGGCGAGAGAATGTGACCTTTGTTTCGACGAGCAACGCCGCGCCCCTCCTCCTCTGCCTGCGTTTGTCTCGTAGCTAGATTGGCTTTGCTTCAGCCTTGAGCTGCGAGCGTCCCGGAGGCAGTAAAAGGAAATGTCAACAAGGCTTTTTTCACCATCAGAAAAACAAAATGAAAAAAAAAACCCAAAAGAAACAAACAAACAAAAAAAAAAAAGACAATCCCACGCGCATCCGCCTCTCACTTTCTTAAGACCCGAGTAAATAAATCTCCCTTCCCTGTGGCGTGTTTCATCAGCGGCGTCTTCCCCGGCTGCCATTTTCCTCCTGGGCGCGCGCGCACCATTCAGGCGCTCACCGCGTTCTCCTGTGCTCTCTCCACTGTGCCCGCCTTGCAGAACACCTGGCCCAGAACATCTCCAAGTCCCACATGGAGACGTGTCAGTACCTGAGGGAAGAGCTGCAGCAGATGACATGGCAGGCCTTCCTGCAGGAGGAGATGGAGAGCTACCAGAACAAGGTACGTGGAGCTAGACCCGCTCACATGCAGTCGTAGCCCTTGTGTTGCCTGGGCCCTACATAACCTGCTTTGTGTGTCCTCTTCCCTCCTTAGCCCCGGGAAGTCATGTGGCAGCTGTGCGCCATCAAAATAACAGAGGCCATTCAGTATGTGGTGGAGTTCGCCAAGCGCATCGACGGCTTCATGGAGCTGTGTCAGAACGATCAGATAGTACTGCTGAAAGCAGGTATGACAGCCTGTCAACACGCACACCCACCCCGCCCCACCGGCACTGTCACAAGGGCGTAGCTGACCTGAATGCACAAAGCCCTCACCGCATGCACAGTGTCACAGGGAGGAGACCCCACCCCGTCTGTTTCTTTCTTTTTTACCCTCCTCCATTGAACACAGTGTTGGCAGGGCGGGGGGGGGCTTCTTTCCTTTCGCATTGTCCGGCATGCAGTAGAGCAGCACAGCGCCTCAGACGCACATGCAGAACAGGGCGGGATGTCCAGAGACTTCCGTGGTGCACACACACAGGCGCGCGCACGCAAACACACATGCAAACACACACGCAAACACACACGCAAACACACACGCAAACACACACGCAAACACACACGCAAACACACAGGCGCGCGCACGCAAACACACACGCAAACACACACGCACATAGGCTCACGCTTGCCATGCAAGCAGGCGCTGGCAAACACGCCTCTGTCTGTCCTTTGCTCTATTATTTACATGAGCACTGCTGATGCGAATGATAACACCGACACCGATCCCTCTCCAGACGTGACATTTTAAAACAGTCCCATCTCCCCAAGGATCAGCAAGGGCTTCTGTTGCGTTTTGTCATTCCCTGCTGCAGACCACTGCAAATGTTATTTTTGGTCTCTATTTCTATTTCTTGGTGCACCTAGTCCCAGGGAAGGAGCAGAGTTGCGCTTGTGTGCGCTTGTTATTTCAAAATGGGTCTCCATTCATAACCACGATGCTTCTCTGGTAGTAGAGTGTACGAGGAATGGGGTGATAAGAGGAGTGGTGTTTACCTGGTGTGTCACATTACACATCTGTGCATGTTATTATCGTCATGGCTGCATTGCTTTCACAGCAGGCTTCTGTTTCCCTGACGCACGTGTGTAACTGTCACTCCTGCTAAATGGGGCCCAGTTTGAACCCAGCATCCCTCTGTGTGTTTCCGTAGGCTCTTTGGAGGTCGTGTTTGTCAGAATGTGCCGTGCCTTCGACTCACAGAACAACACCGTCTATTTTGATGGAAAGTATGCCGGCCCAGATTTGTTCAAGTCATTAGGTGAGTGTTCCATGTGTCTGCCTGGGTTGTGTGTGTTCCAGTGTGCGTGTGCGTGTGTGTGTGTGTGTGTGTGTGTGCGCGCACGCACGGGTACGCTAACACACACACACACACGCGCATGATTTACAGCTTCTTTACGGTGTGTTACCCGCTTCCCTAGTGGCTGGGGATCTGCTTCTCTGTTCCACACACTGCTGAGGGCCATGGGCTCCGGCGCTGGGCGCCCATGCACTCCCTCACCTGGCTTTGCTGTCTCCACAGTGGTTATTTACGGCGCCGCAGCCATCGCTGGGGCTGCGCCCGCATCTGGATGCCGTTAGCGCGCGACAAATAACATTCGGATTCGGTGCCTTTTGGGGACGGCTCCATCAAAACCATCATTTAATGTCTGGCGCGGAATATTTTGGGCGTGAGCGAATAGCGTTGGCTTTTGAGGCGAAGTCTCTCCGCTATCGGGTTTCCCCGCGTATCCTCACCCAGTTGAAGGCAGAAAAAAAGGACGAAAAAAAAGAATACTGTAGCAGTAGTGTGAATTCTGTGTCTTAGTGTTACAGTGTTAGTGTACAACTGTGTTTCCCCTTCCTTTGAGAGAGAGAGAGGGAGAGAGAGAGACACACAGAGACACAGAGATACATAGCCAGTGTATGCAGGTCTGTGTGCCCGAGGAGCACTGCTCCATGCTCTCTCTCTAATGAGAGCTCCAGTGTTCTGTCTCCTGCACACACACACACACACACACAGGGGCCGGTAGCGGGGGGAGGCAGACGGATAGGCTTCCAGAGCCTCCATGGCATCCGCCTGTCTCCCCTGTGCTCTCTCTCTCTCTCTCTCTCTCTCTCTCTCTCTCTCTCTCTCTCTCTCTCTCTCTCTCTCTCTCTCTCTC
>JAODUG010000021.1:2150944-2161425 GCA_027564795.1 Aphredoderus sayanus | reverse complement strand
ACACACAAATCATACACAATCAGATGGCGCCGCCGTGTGGCTAAATACTATATTACGAGTACATTACGAGGATTAAGTTATACTACAGGAGCTGTTTTTTGCTTGCAGGCTGTTGCTTTTTCCCTTTTTAAATCATGAAATTGTACATTTAGGATGCTCAGTAAGCCCGCTGTATATTCTATTGTTTGCAAAAAAGAATTAGTTTATTTAATGTAGTAATGTTTTACCCATGAGAATATGGGTTCTCTTTACATTTTTATCTGAATGGCTGAGGTGATTCTAATGCTCTTCAGTTCAAGATACATGTACACAATATCATGGTCTTACAATTACGGGTCTTCAACTCTTAACCACTACAGTACAAATTTGATTTACGTTTATTAATACAACTGATGCACAATTTTTTCATCAAATAATTTCAGTCCAGGAAAAGTAGGCAATAAACCCCAAATTACACTTTGTTTATAGCTTCTGACTTTCTAGTGTGTTCACAATACTGGTAGGTGAGCAACAAATGATTGATGATCCAAGACAAGCTGTAGATACTTGCATCTGTTTTTAAACTGCTACTATAGACAACCGAGAGTTCTGTTTACTCTCAATGGAGATTTCCTGTATTGGTATTGGATTCATGCTAAGTGTGCAATTCAATATGTGTATATACAGAAAAGCATATTGGTCCTTCTGTCTCTGCTCTGTTGTCTGTGTAAAAAAGCAATAGTTTTGTGTGTGTGTGTGTGTGTGTGTTTGTATATCTATATATATGTTTGTACTTATTGTGTGTGAAGAAAACAAACCCCAGACAAGGCTTTAATAATCATAAATGAACAGGGTTATATGGGCAAAGAGATGGAAGGTTTAAACTTTTTTGGATTTAAAGAAAATGTTTTGCTAATACAAGTTTGACCCATCCATTATAGGTGTTGTGGTTTAAATACATGACATAACACCTTCCACACATTAAGGTCTTCAGAATATGGTGGAGCAATAACACACATTTCAGAACAACAGCACCCTCAAAATTCTGTTTTGGTCAGCATGGTCGCAGCCTGAATTAGATGTATAAATGGCAGCCAAAAGCTGAAGTGAAGATCAGTGGTATGTCATGCTTAAAGTTACAGGAGAGCTTGTGTGTTACCCAGAATTAGGAGACAGTTTCATTGCATTAAAAAAACTCATTTTCCAAAGCACAGTTGATAAGGTTTTATGACTAAAATACATTTAAGAATAAAGATTAAAAAATGAAAAACAACTTTTAGCCATAATCGAATGTTGAGCAATAATATATGTGGTGTATTTTTTTTCTTTTTTTCTTATTTTATTTGTGCATATAGAATTTGACCATCTGCATGTAAATACACCTCTTATTTATCACTTTATTTGTGTTGATTTCCTTGATGTTTTATGTTCCATCTGTATATTTGACTAGTTCTGTTCCCGGGTGGAGAACTAAGAACTTGATATGGCCTGTATGCTGTATTTCTTTTCCCCTGACTTTCTATCTCCCTCATTCACAGCTGTTTATCCACCATATTTAATGTTATTATTGAACATGTGTACAAAGGTAGCTTTGTAACTTCTGTCTGTATAGGTAAGAGGAAAATACTGCTATTAAGGCCTACCCAGTACAAATATTTATCTCTTTATCAATTACACCACGCTATATGATAACTTGTTTCTAATTTGCTTCCCTTCTTTAGGATTAGTTTAATAGGAATAGGGTGTGATGGTTTATTTTGTGTTTCCCTGATGTGTGGTGCTAGGTTAAGTTAATTTGTAAACAAAAGTATTCATTCCTAGCAAGGCCATCCCACTATAGTCAATTAATTTAGTATTGATGTTACATTGATATTAGAACTCAATAAATAATAATGATAATGATTATGATAGAGGTAAAATTACCCAACTAGTACCTGCATCAGTGTGCTGGTCTTGGGATAAGGCACTTAATTCCTTCTCACTTATTGCAAATGTAGTATCTGCTAATTAACAAGCTTTTTAAGGTTGCTTTTCTGATTTGTGGAAAACTTGTATTATTCAAAACTGAAGCAGCAGTATTGTGGGCTTTTTTATTTGTTCTGATTGTAAAAAAAAAACACTTACTGAGGGTGTAGTCAGATTTTAAGATAGTAGTATACCTCTCATATGTCTGCATAGCTCTTCACTTGATGCAGTGAAACGGTGCTTGGACGTGTGTAAAAAGAGCCTCCGTTAGATTTTTCCCCCCCATTCCCCCATTTAGACTACCCACAAACAGTGTTTTTTTCAGACAAGACTTAGGCTGCATATGCACCACAATTAAGTGTTATTAAAAATGTACATGAAAGGATTGCCAGGCGAGGATAAAGTTGACCTTTCTCTCCACTCTGTAGCAAATACCATTCAGAATATGCTTGCAATAAAACACAATGTACCACACTGAGTGCCTCTCGGTGTAACAAAACGCATATGTGATTTTTGATTGTTTTTTTATTTTCGTGAGTGTGTGCGTGTGCGTGTGTGTGTGTGTGTTTCAAAAATTTTACTGATGTGACCATGTATTTTGTACACGAAGATCAATTCACTCTTTAAAGCTTCAGACATTTTAAAATTATTTCTTTTAAGTGTTCATAATTTTCATGTGGATATAAGACATCATAACAAAGGTTTCAGTGTATAGAAAAACTCTATAAGGTGTGTATGTCCCGCCAAAAGCATACTGTTATGTGGTCCGAGTAGCACAGTAGGAGAGTATGTTTCATGTAGATATACAGTGGTGGATACATTGTTAACACATCAAACAAAAACAATAAGTAATCCACATTGGGTTTTCTTTCTTTCTTTTTCTTTTTTTTCTTTTTTCTTTTGACTAATGCATTGTATACCAAGTATTTGTATGTGTTTGTAAATGAAACATACAACACATTTGAGTTTCTTTCAGTGTTCCATGTTAAATGTGAGCTTGAGGGGTTGGGGTAACTTTGGAAGGGTGGTTGTAATACAGTATGTGTGGGTATGATCTCCATACAAAAACCGTACAAACAATGGGAAACCCGAAACTAGTGTGTGGTTGTCACAAATTTTTAAGTCATATGTTTGCTACTGATAAAAAATGGGGACAAATGATCATGTACCTTTTTATCCAGCTCTTTTAAACTCTCTTTAGCAGGTAGTCTATTCACAAACGTAGTTTTGCTCCTTCTTGTCTGATTCTTAAATATGAAAATAAGTATTTTGATTCATTTTGTAAATACAGCTGTAAAGAAAAATAAGAAATTTAATGTTGTCTTTTAAATACTTTTCATTCTAATATGAATGTTGTTATATTGTACTTAGAAACTGTACCTTTAATATTACCTTTATTAAAAGTGCATTGGACACATCGATTTTAGATGTGCTTTATGTGCTGTTATCCCATAATAAAATTTACCGCTTGTAATGGGCTTTTATTTCCTGACTCTGTCTAGTGTCTGCTCTTTTTAATACAATATAATAAATCCAATAACATATTCAGTATTAACGTTATATTTATGCCAATACTGAACAAACATGGCCATTTGAGAAATGTGGTTTTAAAGTGTACATACCCAGATTTTGTAATTAATGTATGTGGAAAAAGTGAGTCACCCTTTCCCCAAAATACAAAAACCAGTAACAATAAATGTGGCAGCCATTGTTGACAATTGATCTCAAACTAAACCTTTCAATTTTAGATAATATTCACACTTAGGCTTAATTGTCCTTATTATTGTTTTGCTCCACAAGTTTTTTTGCATAATAAAAAACATTCTGAAAACGTATTGCCTATTCAAGTACGTGCAAAGGTGTAACATTAATGAATATATGAATCAATAATGTGCCATATTAATTTATATTTACATACTGTACGTTTGGTTGCCCAATGCCAGGGGTGCTATGGACAGGGATAGCCTTATGGATGCACCAAAACAAACTCACATTGGAATGATAACCTCACACATCGGTCTAAGACTAAATGGTTGCATGGGTTCTTAGATTCTATATGGCTTATTTAGATTTGTCGTTCGTTTAATTGTTCGTGCAGTGGGTAGCACTCATTGCCAATCAAGAAAGAGAGACTGAATCAACACTATTTTATTAGAGAACTTTATGAAAAATATTTCCTCCCACCAAATATCAAAAGGTTCAAAAACAGGCTACACTTTGCAAATTGCAATCATTTCATAATAAAAGTGGCCATTTATTGACCTTGATTAGGTAACAGGAGCTTATGTCGGCTCTCATTTAGTGTTTTTGGTTCCATAACCTCTCCTCGAAATTCTGGAAAAGTAAAGTAGGCTACTGTTGCAAATAACTAATTATTTTGTTGCGGAACGTTGTTTTGAATGCTGTTGATGGGGGTAAGTTATAACGATGCACCAAAACAAGACACAACTAGCCAAAGCTGCATGTGTGTCGTATTGTCGTTTGTTCTACGTTCTTGTACTTGGCTGTAATGGAGTTGGTATGGTAAGTATTAATTCCCCATCAATATAAAAGCTATTTCGATAAAATACTCGGCCATATGTAATAGCTCCGTTGACTACAATTTGCTTGGCAAATGCACACGCTACAAGGATGCACTTTCACAACTTACCTTTGTTTGGGTACTGTACAATAACGTATCTAATGTATGAGAGTATCCTACTGATTCGTAAATTTGCGGGCAATACAGACAGACGCGTTATATAATATTGTTACTGTTTTTTTTTTTTTTTTTTGTTAATTACTTTTAGGGAGGACCTTCCTGACAATGAATCAACATTCTTTACCAGAGATGTTTATGACAAATATTCCCTCGCACCAAATATTAAAGAGCTATGGGCATTAACGCAGAGGTAAATATAAATTGTTTTACCTTTTTATTTGTTCATTTGAATAATAAAATCGTGTTCCTATTAATATATATTTCCTCTATATTAAAGTCCTACAGTGAACGTTGATGTAAAGGTAGTATGCGGGGCAGGAGTTGCTCAGGTCGACTCTTGTCCAGTAACTAATGATGCTGCGGTGAAAGACAACAGCTGTGTAAATCAGGAGGAGTCTTCTGTCTGGGAGAGCTTTGAGAGCGATGGTCCCTCTGACAAGACTGAAATTAAGAAAAAGCATGTCAAGGATGATCCAGGTATTGCTTACCCTGATCCAAGATTGCCCTATCCGTGTACGTCAAATCTGTCTGCCAAAGACCAAAAGACATATCTATGCATCCTGACAAGTAAGAAATCAAGGGAGCCATCACAGGTAATGATGATTCTGCCGTCACTGCAACATTCCCACATCCACTGCTTGTGATATCAGTCCACTGAAATAACCTGTTTGTTTGAAGGCTTTGAAGACACGAGTGCACAATGAAATATCTCAGTTTATGAACTATCTGTGGGATGTCTCCAGAACATGTGCAGATGATTACAACTACATACCCCAGGGAGCATTGCAGTATTCAGAGGTATCGGTGCTACAAATCCTAATCTTCCAAACTTCCACTCTTGTGTCTGACCCAACAGTATGTAAGCTAAATCATATTTCTCAGGATTTCCTCAGGAACTGCATAGAGTGCATGAGGATTTTCCCACAGATTTACCAGATCAAAGAAGTGACCAGTTTGACAGGGGGAACCTTCAATCCTGGACTCGCATTTACTTTTGAAAAACAGCTGCTCATTATGGTAAAACTGTCCCACAATAATGTAATCTATTTATTTTTGGTCACTTTTGGATGACATTTTGCCGTTTGTGTCTGCTTTTATTTTTAGTAATATTATTTAAACACTTCACATAGCATGTGTCTTGGTCTTGATTCCACTCTACATTTGTGCCTTTTTATTTCCTTAGGGCAATGTGGATGTTACAGACCACAAGATAGTGCCTACAGATGTGCAGCTTGCGTTGGATTATCAGAGTGTTTCATCAGAGACTCCCCCAGCCAAGAAAGCTAAGGACAAGTACGCTGTAAGCAGTTCCCTTACTTTTGTCAGAGTAATTAAAAAAAAAGTTAGCCACAAAGTTAGTCTGAATTGCGTTCATGCCTATAGGGCTTTTTTGTAAGTCTGTTGAAGCTCTAGCAGTTATTACAGAGAGACACCAGAGGGCGCTCATGTTTAACACACACTTTTGCAGGGTGGCATGTTTTAGTTAAGGCTTAGTTAAGTCTTTTTTGTAATGCTGTTTTAATGATGATAAAGGATGGACCCATGTCTCCCAGTTTTCTAAACTTTATTCTATGCTTTCAGCAGACAGTCAGCAGTGACAACAATGCTGAGAAGCTGTGTGCCCGTTATGAGCCCCATGTATGCCTGACTCGAGATGCCCTGGTGAGACTGCTTGACAACCATGGCCCTGAATTCAGTGAGCCATGGGAATTGCCTGTGTGGGTCAAATTAGGCACAGGGAAAGGTACATTTTCATTCTATAATTATTTTAATGAAGTTTATTGTCAAATTGAGACCAGTTCAATGTTTGCTCTTACTTCCAGTTTGTAAAATGTATTCTCTAAAATTCATATGCAGGTATGCCAGCAGGATTCTTTTGTGTGTTTTATGTTGATAATGTTAACGTTTAGCCTGAAGCTTTTAAGAAACATTGTGATATGTTGTGAAAAATATAATACTTTATTGCGACATATCACAGATACACTTTGCCACTATATAGACGAGTGCAAATATGACAAGATCTACACTTTTCAAGAAGAAGAGTTAGTTTGTTTTTTTGTAGTTTTTTATTTTTATTTATTTGTTTGAGCAGCAACATTGTACTGCCACATGGTGGCAGTATATTCAATATTCCTTTGATTTGTATGCCTTTAACTCTCAGGCAGCAGTAAGATGAAGACTGTGTACATAGACTCCCCCCTGCTTAAGACTGATGTGACAACAAGAGAGAGGAGTCACATCTTCCATGAAGAGAGTCTAAAGCTCAGCATCAACAAAACTGGAAAGAAAAATGTGTTTCACCTAATGACGGAGGTCCCCGCTGCAGATAAGCATCTACCACCGGTGTGTAGACGCGTGTTTACTGGTTGGCTAGACCATTAGCATTTGGTTTGACACTTTATAATCTGCCTTTTTAACAGGAGAGCTCCCAGAGAAACGTGGTTTCATTCAATGAACCCAGCCTTGACTTTGAGGTGGACCTCACTGATCTTGAGACATTTGGAGAGGCAACAGTTAAACCTTCCAAAAAGCACAAGTCCCAAGTGGATGCATCCGTTAAAGGAGAACCCTCTGAGTGTACCCCGCTCACCACATGTATGACAACTAGGTCCAGGGCAAACCTCCGCTCTCAAACCACCACCAGGTCCAAAGAGGAGGTGAGCCCTACGCTGACGGACAAGGACGACTGTGAGAAAGAGGAGCCATCAGAGCCAGGCTCCAATCCCACGGTGTCAAAAGCCAGGCTGCTGAGGCGGGACTCCAGCTGTGAGTGTGAAGAGGATCCAGTCCTAGCAGGTGACTCTGAGGATGAGAAGCTGGTCATTGATGACCTCATGGAGGGGACGCCAGCCCACTCCCCAGGCGACCCTGTGACCACAACTGAAACCCTGTTGCCTGCCTCGCCCAAAAAAGCCCCAGGAAAAAGACATGTAGCTAAAAGAGCCAAAGTAGCTGGAGACCAGCTAGGACAGATCCTGCGCATGCAGACAGCCATGCTCAAAACCGACAAGGAGACATTCAAAAACCCCGTTGTGTGTCTGGACCCCACCGTAGTCCCCTCTGCCGCTGGACTTCCAGTGCAGCTGTCTGCCACATCCCTGGTCAAGCCCTGCGTGTCTTCCTATTTACACAGGGACCAGCACCAGGACGCAGAGACCTGCAGCACCACCCGCAGCACATCTGCGTCATCGCTGCACACCACCACAGAACACAAAAGTTAGTCTCCCTCTCCCATACTGTTACTTACTGTTCTTTACAGTGTGTGTGTGTATATATATATATATATGTATAAAATATTATGTATATGTATGCGCATGCTTTCCATCGTGAAAAGCCAGGTTAGATAAAACTCATGCTATTGCAGCATCTATATTTACCTCTTTAGGAACACTGGGCCATTGTTGTTTTTTTTCGAGTCACTTTCGCTGTCGTAACACCTAAACCACGCCCATAGCTACCAGTAGCTGAAGCTCGCCCGATCATAATGGTCTCACGAGGCTACCCAAGTATGGCTGTACAGGCGTGACTGGGTCTGCCCCCACACTGAGACTCGAACCTGGAACTCCGGCAGGAGAGACGGGCTCTCTAGCAACAAGGAGGTTAAAACCCAAGAGCTCTAGTGTCTGTCTCTTGAGGTGTCGGTGAGGTTTACTTGACTGCACAGCTGTACTTTCTGGCCACCATTACACAAGCTCAGCCAACCTATCAGTTAGGATGCCTGAACAGAACATCCCCAAACCACTGGCTTGTATAAATATAAGCAGTATAGGTGATTACTGAGACAGTTGCACGATACAGCGGCCAGTGGCCTTTTTTAATGTTCAAGATGGAGTAGTTGTGAGACAACATTTTCTCTCTCCCCCCCCCCCCACCCTCAAGAGCTGCTGTCCCAGGAGCTGCAGGTGAGTTGCGAGGCTGAAGAAGACTACGAGGCCCCAGAGCGAGGCAACCTGCTCTATAAGCTGTACAGCCTCCATGACCTGCTGCTCATGGTGCGCAGCTCTGTGCTGCTGACCCACACCAGGAGGGTAGGCAGCGGCTCCAACCAGGTAGGCCGTCTAGACGGCGCCCGCTAAACGACTCTTGATTGACTGACAATGCATGCCAGTTGCAAAGAACTTCAGAGGCAGTAACCCAGTGACTTCTGACAGCATGTACCAGTCCACGTCCTGCCTAAACTGGAGTACCAGCTGTGTTACGGTGTCGAGTGTCTCAGCCGTGCCGAGGCCTGCCAGCTGTGGGCGGAGACACTGCTGCATTCCAGTACGGTGTCCCACATAGGTAAAACATGTATTCTGCTACCCATATCTGCTATATGTAGCTTCCCTGCAACTGTACTCATTTAACACCAAGGTAGAAATGGTCTACCACATTCCCTCAGTCCCTGTGAGCTTTGCAACAGGCCATTTATACTTAGCATTTTTTCTTAAGAAAGTGGACACTGTAACACGTCTCAAAAGACTCCACCCATTCAGTAGAGAAAGCAAGGGAACTCTCACAGACCAATGGAATAGTACTGAGGTGACTCATCAGCCTGTTTGGTTCAGTTTGTGCTGTTTCCATAGCTATATCCATTTTTGTTTATAGTGTCTTAACAAACAATGCCTGTGCTTGGCATATACTGCTGTGTAATTTGAGTTTTAGTCTGGCAGCCTTTGTTCTACAATAGTATAGAGTCCTTCTATTTATATGAACAGCACAACAGCAGTCTGGGGCTGTTATCACTAGTTAACTATTAATTTGATTTCACATACATTCTGCATCACACTGCCTGTGCATATTGGTCAAGGGAAGTTGCATTCCTTTTGTAATCACTTAATGAAGTGAGGAAATTTACAAAACTCAGTATTTCACAACCACTTTTGGTCTTGTTCTTTAGCTTTACTCTCAAAACCTGAATGTCTAAATCTGAGCCTCCTCTGCAGGGTCAGGACCCACCAGAGAAATGTGGCCCTTTGGCCCATTTAGGCTACTGTGCTATCAGTACCTAGTGGTGATTATGCCATTTTGTGATTATGCCAGGTTGATTCAATCTTTTATTTTTTAATGATGGCCAGGCAAAGGTTATCTTTGACATGCTCATGTTGTTAATTCTGTCTGGAGATGTGGGGAAATCCGGCAGTTGACAACATTAGCCAGTGTCAAGCATTCACACTTCAGCTAATGAACGCCTATCTCTGCTCAGGTCATATGGTTAACATTGTGGCATGCTCCACTGTGTTATTATTCATGTTTGCAGTTTCAGTAATGTAATGTTTACATAACAAGGTCTTACCAGCTTGCGTAGGAGGTTGAAAAATCCCATTGCTATGGTAAGATTGCGAATAACAAGCTTCCTACACAAGCTTCTGAGAACCTTTAGAACGTTCTAGGCTAATCATTTGGTAGCTATCTAGCGTGGGTGTTTTTATAATGAAGCAAAAGCCTGATGATATTCCTGTTTAAAGCTGCATCACCTAAAATCTCTACAATGTTTATACAACAATTTTTATATGAAAATGGTCACTCAGCTCAGCTATAATCCTCAGGTCTCAATACATTTTATTACCACCTTCCAAAATTGTTTATCTAGCCGATTCCACTCAGGGGTTGGTGTGATCTACATGTGCTGCCATCTAATGTTCAAACAAGGAATACCCCAAGCTAGGTAATGCAGCTTTAATTGTCTACCACTGCTCTCTCTGTCACCAGCTCACATTGATGCATACACATCAAAGGTAGCTCTGTTAAGAACTCTTCCAGAAGACTGGAAACAGAAGCTCTCCTGTGATTTTAAGTGAGTATCCCTGGGTAGTAACGACATTAAATGTATTCTTGCCAATACTTTGATATACTG
>JAODUG010000021.1:2104353-2125861 GCA_027564795.1 Aphredoderus sayanus | reverse complement strand
TAAATATCTTCTCGAGTGAAACTTAATGAATCCAATTTAGGCTTAGTTGGAAAACACCATACGTGTTTTATTGCAATTGTTTCTATAATGGCGTAATGACGGCATATATACTGTACTTTCTTTCATATTGTCTTGCTGCTCCTATAGAACTGAAGCTGAACACCGCTCAGAATGAGAAATGCTGCTGTCACAACAGCATGCAAGCTCTTGGGGCAGCTAGCTTCCAGTAAGCAGCTGCTACAGATGGTATGCTTGGTACGGTATGGTATAGTACGCTTTCTCACCACTGTTTGTGAGGAGCAATTATCAGATGGCTGGGACCTGGGATAAAGACAAGGTTGTTTCATTTAAAAAACAAAAACAAAGAGAGGTTGTCGATCACATAGGGCTTGTCCCTGGGATCAAACAGCCAGCCAGCTCAAGCTTTAATATCACCAGCAGGTCAGACAGAACCACACAGGTGTGGACATGTGTGTGTTGCCCCAGAGATGCATTTCTTGTAAAGTTATTCAGTGGGTTTCATTCGTTGGCTGTGTTTACTTCCACTGTTGTGTGTGATGATTAGCTCCTGCATGGCTATAATCAAAAGCCATTTAAGCTTATAATATAAACTGTAGTAGATGAGCATCATTTGATGCGTATGGCATTTACAATATGCCATACACATTACATGTAGCTCAGAGACAGAAGAATATACCCCACAACATGGAGATATCAGATGATAGATGGTGGTCTTGTCTGGACCACCTGAATCCTTCTTTACAGCATCACTGACTGTACTATGATGAAACATAAGAATTTAAGTGGCAGTCCAAAACAGTAGATATCATTTATTTGTATTAATGATTAAACTGTTTCTTATCGTGTCTTATTAAATGCACTTTTGGCAACAGCAAATATATAATTTCATATTTACATAATTTATTTAAGTAGCAGAAAAAATTGTAATTCCGTTCATATATGACCAGATGTGTAGAAACATATTAATGTACGTATACCTTATAACTTAGTAATGTAATGTAAACTATCAGTTAAAAAAAATAAACATGAAATCTACAACTTCAACATGTTTTCACGTCTAGTGGTTAATATAAAGCGATCCTGGAGATCAATACAAGGGGAAGGTCCACCAATTGTACGGCACTATACTGTAGAGATTAATAAAAGGCTATAAATCACAAGCAGAAGATAAATATGGGAGGGCGGCTAAATTAAATGGTACTTAGCCTTGAGAGGAGCACTGTAATAGATCTAAAGAGGAGCTTTAAAGAAACAAGGAGGTGCATGTCCTCCCTCCCGCCAGTCAGGGGTCTCAGCCCTCAATGATCTCCCTTAACACAGAGGAAAGCGGGAGATCATAACAAAACCTCTTCTTTTTTTTGCAAATGGGTCTCATTAGCTGCCTACACGCCTATGCTATCCCATCCATTTAATATTGCTAGGCTCTCCTTGGGAATAGAGAAAGTGGGCTTTGTCTTCTTTGTCCCCAAGCTCTTGTCAAACTCTTCTTAATTAAGATTAATTACATACCTGTAAAGATTTCCTCTACTAGTATTCAAATAAAATCCACTGACTAAATAGTACATAATCTCTAATATTAGGTTTTAGCTGCACATATAATATCTGCTGAGCGTGTTTTACTTCATGTTTTTTATTTTCACACACATCAGGCGGGGGAAGGCGTGGGTGGTGGGGTGCAATATCCTTTTCTTTAAGAAGTATACCCTACCTCAAGGCTTCTCTGCATATTGGGTTTTCCCTCTGCGGGCTCGGTGGTTATGGATGCTGTTTATGGCGCTGCTATGACAGGTGTGAAGGGCACACACGAAGGATGACATGCCCGCATGTCTGCTCAGCGTCTGCATAGGTTATGGGGTTGTGAATGACCCCGTGCCACGACAGACAGGCTCACCACATTCATTGTAAGTGCTTACTTTGTGAATCAGTGACAAATATAGCTTGGGGCGGGGTGAAAGCCTTTACACGCAACGGTTCTGAATTTTGTTTTTAAATTCTTTTAGAAAATGCTTCCTAGAGATCAAATTCTATTTTTCTGTTCCAGTAGTTATTATAGCAAGTTTTTTTTTTAATAAGTTTGCAGAAAGTACTCTGACTGAATCCGCATATATATTTTCTTTGGAGTAATGCAACAGCAGTGAGTGACAAGAGACACACTAATGATAAGGTTTATACGTTTTGATAGTTTTTATGGCCTTATCATGGCAGCAGCAGAGACACATGATTGAAATATGCTCCTTGGCTCCACTGACAACAATGTGCCTTTGAGATGCACTGCTCTCGTTCTGCATCGTCTCTCCGCCCCTCGCCGCATATGCTTTATAGCTGACAGTAAAACGTTTTAGTGCAAAATAAATTGGGATGATATTGAAATGCTGGTGCTATATATGTCGTCGAAGACATGCAGTTATTATTTTGCAAAGCCAGAGCATAGTTTATCATTGTCTGCGTGTGATCTGTGTCGTTGGCTTCTCGTGCTATAGTTCGCTTATGAAGGTCAGAGTTCTCACGCCTTTTATGGGTGTTTAACTTTCAGGAATTATCACATGGGAAGGGCCAAGCTGATTTATGCTTCAGAGCTCCTCGGCATCCTCAGCACCCTTTATCCAGGAAGACTGCTGTTTCTAGGTCTGCGCCCCATTTGGGCCACGGTGCATAGCAGTGTCAAGTGTCTCTTGATATAATTCACACTAAAATGTTTTCTTTGACATTGTTAGCGTGTCTTTCTGGTGTGATTCAGGCTATACTGAAGATATTTTCCATTTAACTTATTAATTATTAAAATTGCTCAAATGTATGACAGCAAAAAAAATAAGCAAATTCTACAGTGGTCAGCACAGCAGCATCATTTATGGAACCACACAACTAATGGAACACCTAAAAAACCTTTTTGTCATAATCAACAGAGTCTGCATAATTTACATGGCTTATTAGGATGCTGTGCACAGCCTGTGATTAAAGTAAAGAAGTTTGTTTTCTCATGTTTGTGCCTATTAGCCACAAATTAATTAATCTACTCTCAAAAGCCTTAATTAAGCCACTAGCAATATTAATACATTTCCCATAATGCAGAGGAAGTACCGAGGAAGCACTATTATTTTCACAAACATAATCATATTTTGTTGCAGTTTCACCCACCGAAATGTAATTGTTTATGTTGTAATTTATTCTTATATCATCTCATGCCCTTATACAGTAGCCTATCTCAAACCATAGGTGTACTGGGTTCTGCCACTAGGGGGCAAGCTGATCCTCACATGTCTCAGGAGTGGAACAGAATTTTATGCAAATGAAGCTTGAAATTTGACATGATGAAAGAGCTACTGAATAACCATAATTTAACTAACTTGCAAATACTTTAAATCCAAATCCTAACTTATTAGCTACATATTTCAAGAAGCAATAATGTAAATTACTCTCAAACACAACTGTTTTAATTCAGCTGTAGCCCCTTCAGCCTTTCAGGCTCATCTATCCATCAATGATGTGAAAAACCTCAGCAGCTCCATTTAGGATTGTTTGTTTTGTTGTTTGTCAACACAACGGAAGAGATGTGCTTTTCTAAAGCCCAATGTTAAAGAGGCACCCCAAAGAAGAATACACACAGTGTTACCATGGAGCCCATTGATGTGCAAATGTGTTCATTTAAATATTTTTAAGAGGATCAGCTCAGATTACGCAAAAGTTTGACAGCGATAATTCGATGGCTTGTGTAGCAGCTTTGTTTGTCAGGGACATCATTCAAGGCACGTCAGACCACCGCTACAAGCCATTGCCTATATAATTAGGTTTACTTTGAAAAATAGGCCAAAGGAGTACATTTCTTCTTAATTCTCTGACAATTATGTTCGCACAATAGCATTAAATCATTGATGGTACCTATTTATAAGTTGTTGTCATTATTAATTTAATAAAAGGATTTTACAATTGCAGTTTTGCTAAAATAAATATTTAAAATTGCATTCTAGCTATTTTATAAGTCAACTAATTCTGAAGAAGAAGCAAGCACATTTTGCCGACAGCCCAATATATAGATATGACAGTGGGTGTATTTTCTCTTTATCTTGCATGATAGATAAATGCACCATGGAGACCCCCCAGTATTTGGGACAAGTGAGCAGAGCTTAAATATTGATGCCTAAGCCTCTAGAGGAGCGCTATTAGTTGTAAAATGTTTTACTTTCTGGGGCTGTCACTCTGTTCCAGCTCCCATTAACAACAGGGACACGACAGGGACCTCTGGGTCAAACATTTTGAGGTGACAAAAGGCTCCGATGAAATCACTCAGCGAGACCCAAATTACTTCTGTGTCATTGCTGAACAATATTTTCTCCCCAAAGCATTCCTCCCTGTGTTGACGCTGTGACCCGGCCCTCTGCATATGTGAAGGCCCGTTTGTCCACAACACTGGGGGGATGGAGATGAGGAGAAGTTCATGGACAATGTTGCTGGCGGTGTTAACCCCCGCGCAGGGGAAGCTCCCCTCCCCCTGTTTTGTTGCGCTTTGTGAAAAAAGTTGATAAAAACAGGTTGTAAATGGAGACCGGGAGTTGGAAATGAACATGATGGGGTGGAGTACTGAAGCGGGGAATCCAAATATACAAGACCTCAAAGAGAACAAGTGCTGGGGTAAAATGAAAAGGCAAACAGCGCTGAGAATGTGTCTTTTATTCGTTTTTTCACATTTCTTTCAACAAAAGGACATTTCTTGTGAACTTGAAAAAGGAATATCACAAATGTCAATGTTTTTTTCTATCAAGATATATTAAGAAACCATAGCTATGATCTTAAACTCCAAACAAAAATAAATACCAGCACATAACAAAATTTGGACAAATTTAGACGACTAAATTGCAATATTATATGTCCATGCTGGCAAAAAAGAATTTGAACAATGCTGCACTCGTCCATGTCAATGACTGACTTCATTATTGACATGACCCAATATAGTACACAATGTGGATGTTTGGAACCCATTTAAGATGTCCCAGCATTCATATGGATTCTAGACTTAAAGGGAGATTGACAGTTGGTGCTATCGCTTCAGAAAGCTATAGAGTTATGTTAACGCTGGCATAATTGCATGAGCCACAAACCGCCTCAGAAAGGCCTGTAAAGGAATGAACAGGCAGGGAAGCTTCAAATCCCCTTCTCAACCCTAAGTGGGTGGTCCTTTCACTGCGGGTAGCCTTGCAGTCGCCAGGCATTTGCACGGAGGTTTTGAGGACTGGCTCTCCAGACCCAACATTCACCACCCCAAGCCATACATGCAAAGAATTAGATTCATGCTACACTGACTTTATTTAAGCTAAAAGTGCTGGCAGTGGCTGCTGTCAAATGACAGCCAGCTCTCAGTCTTCGTCTGGATTAAAGGATGATTCAGGAGAAGAGGGCAGAATAGCTTAAGAGAGAATTCATTCAGGGTGAAAGAAGTCCATGGTTTATCTGGGGGAAATTGTCTGAGACCCAGCGAAGCTGCCAAAATGTAATGAACACTGTGAACATGTGACTTGTTAAGCTGCTCACGCGGTTTATAGGGAACACTACATTATTACGAACATGAAACTTGTTAGGTCTACATTTATTAAAATATTTAAAAATTGTATATGTTGTATTTCATAGTCAAAGAAAACATTTCACAAAATGTGTTAACAGAATATCACTGGATATATAACCAATAAATTAGGTAAATAGTTTTACAAAATTAGATCTATTGCAAAAGCCTTGACGCTGCATGGTTAAAGTCCTATTAGGGGAAAGGCCCAGTCAGCCTCCCAGCAAAACACATAACAATTGTTTTAAGTTGGCCCCACAAGTCATACATTTGAATGATTTCAAAGAGACCTCCAATTTAAAGCTACAAACATGTCTTTTGAATAGGAAGCAACAATTAAGTGTTTCATGAGTGTATTAGTGGAATAAGTTGTGAATTAGCACTTTGAATACACAGGGCTGTGTTTTTATTCCCAATCCCTTTCACTAATTGAAAAAGCAAAAGGAAAGTGGTCTGTTTGAAGTTAACCGGTTCCCTTTCACTTTTTTTCTTGAGGAAAAAGAAGATTGAGTCAGCCTAATCTGCTCCTTGTACATTTGAATGTCTTCTGTAAAGAGTTCATCCTGGCTGCTTTATAAAGGCCCAGGTGCAGAGACAGTGGCCGTGGCTAACTTCATCTCTGTGGGGGTGGCAAATCACAGAGAGAAGCCCACTCTTTGAAGATGCAGGCTTGCTTTCCTGACTGATTCGTGATCAGCAGGGAAAGCCCTAGCCAGCAACAGTCTCTAGGTCCACCAGAGAGGGTGTCAGAAGCAGGTTGAACCATCGCCTGGCGATGTGCTCAAGGGCCCTCAATCAAGATGCACAACACACACTCCATGGTGTAAGACAGCTACCAGTTGCCAAAGGTCAAGTGGAAATAGACTAGGCTGGTACCAGGGGGACTGATTCAGAATCAGAGATTAGAAAGCTACCGTCTGAGAAATAACAATAACTGTGAACTTCTTCTGTGTGAAACTTCAGAGAGCATGAAGGGTCTTGGAGAATACACTACAGTCACCATTCATATATAGCAAATGTAAGGTATGGGGCAAAGCTAATGACTATAATATGATAGCTGACATATGCTTAAGATATTTAACATGTGTATTGGAAATATTGCCTGTAATTAATTCACTGCTGCAGGGTAGAGTAAATCAATCTGCATTGATCAAGCGTGGGATCTAGTGGAAATATAAATAAACATCAATAAGAATACTAAAAAAATCGAAAGAGAAACCCTCAAAAACAAAATATTTCAAAAAAGATGGAACAGCCAATGAAAACTAAGAATACATTTTAAATATCAGATTCCATAACATCCGCACTGTGCCTTTACAGCTGCCTACAGTGCCATCCGATGATGCCAAAGCTGAGGAATTAGTGGGCCGTTGCGCATTCCCTTTGGCAGAGACATTGAGGTGGCCAGTGTAGGGCAGAGCAGGCCTCTGTAAGGCTCACATTCCTCTGTTTGTTATTTAGATCTGTATTTACTCTTGTTGTCAGTGACTGGCTGGAAGCAACAGTGGTTTCCTCAATGTGTTGGCAAACAATGAGCTGTAAGAAACAGCCTGGCAAGGCATTTAGCCCAGCCCAGCCCCGTCTAGAGAGATAGTTAGAGTGAATGAACTTAATGCAGGGCCTTTCACGACCACCACCAACCCCCTTCCCAAACCCCCCAACACACATACTCACACACGCCCCCTTTCTCTGTGCCAGTAGTTTTTAATAGCAATAATAACAGCATAATAAATAGCATAACAGAATAAAAGTAATAGGACGTTAAAGGTTAAACTAAAAATGTTAAATGTTTTTTATTTTGTTTATACTTTGTTTAAATTGTATATATATATTTCTTAGATAAATCTTTATTAAGACTATATGCTTATCTCAGCCAACTGTCAACTTACATATGTATTTGCAATGTAAGATGTCCTTGAGTGTTTAGAAAGGTGTCCAAAATAAAATGTATTATTATTATTATTATTATTAAAGACATACATTTTTAGTAAAACGTCATGTCATCTATAATTATATTGGTTGGATAATTTAGAATAACTTGCGTTTTGCTTCCAGAAGGGATGTTTTTTGTAGCTACTTTGCCAAACATGGTAAAGAAAGCAGAATGTTTGATCCAACCATCAAATTACCAAATATTTAACATTAAATGTGATTAAATGGTTGACCACTGATTGGTACATTAATAGAAAATGTAAGTAAAAGTAAAATCAATCAATCACTCATCATATCAACAAAATAGTCAGAATTTATGAAAATAACAGGTTATGTAATACTTGTGTTATGTAATGCTATGGGACTTTACATTAGTTTCTTGAGTGATATAGCTCTGATTGATTCCTTTCTAGAAATCTTTCATGTCAAGAGATATGACTGAACAAATGTAAACAGAACTGCATTTTTCTAGCGCTTTTCTAACCTACCGGCCACTCAAAGTGTCAGCCATGCAAGTTAGGAGCAGTTAGGGTTAGGTGTCTTGCTCAAGGGCACCTCGATACTTGGTGAGGAGTTAGCGGGGTTCAAACGAGCATCTTCTCAATCACCTGTTGCTCTGCTTTAACCACTGTGCCACTGCCACCCTACAAACACAACAACAAGCATAATAAACCTTTGAGATTAATAATGGGGCAACATTCTTTTTCTTTGGTATAGTTATGAAAAGATTGAGATATGGAAAAGTATTCATTTATTTAAGTGCTGTGCTATTTGTTTCATCACATTTCATCATCCTTTGCATTTGCTAATGAAATTGAGAAACATAATTCATCATGATGATTCAATTAATTTGTGTAACAGTAGTGGATTATTTTGCATAATGCATAAATATGGAATATTATTGACAATATTATTTTGGAAAAGGTAAAATAAAGTTACACTAAGGGAGTCCATAACTTTCATAATGGCATGTTGTATGTGACATACAGTGTTCCACATGTAACTTCCTGCTCTTTTATTTGAAAGAAATTATAATTACTTATAAATAAAATAATTCTAGCCCCTGGGTCAATATGCCTTGAATGCGTCTCTAACAGCATCTTACATCATTCATACATACCAGCCTTATACAGCATATAGTGGAACCTTGCTTTAAAAGTTCAAAGTGTCTGGAAACGTACTCGCACCCATTGCATTCACTGCTGTGTTAAATGACTTCCTGAGAAGCAAGTGTGTGGCGAGGTATCAACAGCTGTGCGATGCGTGCCTCTGATCCAGACAGCTATTGACTTCCTGAGATTTGAATTCATTACTTGCTTCAGGAGAGAAACTGGATTGCAGTGGATCCCCCTCTAAAAAGTCTCCCCCCTGGTCTAAGAAAACTGTCCCATGGTGTTGCAGATGGTTTCGCTGAGATGTGTTTTCCCAGAGAGAACAATCACACAGGGGGATTGTGGTGCTGGCATAAACCTGGAGCACACAGTCTCCATTCTCAACATTTCAAAACAGCCATAGGGGAGGTTTGTGACTTAACATAAATTAGACCACCAGGGAATGGGGGTGGTGGTGTGTGTGTGTGTGTGTGTGTGTGAGTGGAGGGGAGGCGAGGGTGCAGTCTGAAGTAGTGGCAGGGTAATATTGCACATTGCATATTGTGTGGAAGGGTAAAAAGCAATGGACGACAGAGTCAAGCAGTGACTTCTGTGGCTGAACTGTAATCTTTGATGTTGGTTAATGTAAGTGACAGCTTGTGTGTATTCAGGTTCAGCAAGATGATCTGTAAGAAGGTAAACTTCCTCAGTATGTCTTCAAGTTAAGCACAAAAAAGAGCATACGCAAAGTAATTTGTGAAATGTTATTTTAATCAAACAAAATGTCAACTGTCTGAAAGGGAAAGATTCAGTGCTGTTTTTATTTTTTTATTTTTTTTATTAACTGAGAAGTATTTACAAAAGGTTTAGTGAATACCTGCGGCCCAGCTCCCCAGTAAAGAGTACACTTCAGTTGTGATTAAGTACCCAGATACATGGAGGTTACCAGTAGCTGCTAATTAACCCCACATTGTGTTCACTAACAAAGAAACAAAGGGACAAAGTGGAATTTCAATGCCAGAGATTATCACAGCCACAATGAGCATAGCGCTGGATCATGCACTTAATGGGGATTTTCACACTGGTGATGACAACATGAGATTAGATCAAAGACAGAAGAAGTGACATTAACAAAACAATTACGTCTTGTTATGCAATAACAAGCAGCCATCTGGGGTCTCCCACAGTCCCTGGGAAGAAGAGAAGTCTCCAAGTGGACAGCACAAATCAGCCAGGCTTGAATAATACATCTTCCTCAGTAACGTCTGCAAGAGTGTATTTGATTGTGAAAACTTTATTGCTGCTTTATTCTATTGGGGCGTGGGGATGTAGCATCCTTCCTCAAACGCGGCAAGACAAAGAGAAACCGCAGTCTGTGTCTGCTCTCATGCCTGAGATTGCAGCATGTGTTGCTATCCCACCGGCTGAATAGCAATTACTGCCGACTTCCTACCCGGCGTGGAACCGGGGCTCACTGTGGGTGCCCTGACCTGCACTATCCAGGGGGAAGAGAGAGACAGAAGCTGTCAAAACTCACACCTCTCCACAGGTCCCCGGGGGAGCCTCTCTCCAGTGGCTGCCCCACGGGGCTGGCTGCACGCTCCTGCTAATCAGCTCCATCTCAGCTGTGGGAGAAGGCAGCCTCCAGAGGACAGAGGCCCCTTTGCTCACCTCTGCTAGCTGGGGCACCTTTGAAGTGCTCTGTAAGTGTTAGTTTATGGTTGTCGAGGGTGCTATAAGATCCCATGCTAAGGTGATAAATTAGTTTGTCGTCGCACATTTAAAAGGGGAAATAGCAGGCTGCCAAAACCCACAGATTCCGTTATAGTTCTAGCACCTTGCAGCGAAAGTACTTGAAAACAAAAACATTCCAGTGTCAAATCTACTGAGTGGATTCATTAAAGAGGCTTGTTTGCACGAGAGCTTTAATGGCCACAATTCTCGCTGAGGCTCTAAAGGATCTGGCGCAAGTCTGCCTGCTGTTCTGTGACCACCACCATGGAAACATTCCCATCACAAGTACAGCTTTTACAACACAGCTACTGTATCAACAGGACTAGCTGCTGGTTGTGAATCCACAAGCAGAGAATTTAGACTCCCAGAGCACACCTTTCACTGGCATGCCTCAGGAGACCCAGCAGAGCAAAAGTACACGCACCAGCAATTTAAATCCACACAGGATAGCTATATACATAAAATACAGTATATCATAAAACCACACTTGTACTAATTTATGGTTATCGTTAAGCCCTCTGCAGATATTAAAATAAAATGCACTTGAGTGAGAATTGCATCCTGTGATTGGTGGAGGTATGAAGAGACAGGCTGGTGTGTGAAGGTTAATGGACAACAGTACAATGTGATGCTGACCGTTTCCAATGTCTGAACCCGCCCAGCTCTGCAGATGTGTAGGATCATGTAGGTGACACCAGACAGTCTACAGCATCACATACTTTCATATGTGTTTCAAAAGGACATTTGCTTTACTTAAAAAGCACATAGCACTGTGATGGTTACATTTACAGTTTGACTGTGTGGACCATTACCTAAAACTGTTAGAGCTGAATATTCACAGCCTGGAAGAACAAAAGTTATGTTCCCATCACAGAATGTACTGTAACTGTGAGTTGACAGGTGATCAGAATGTGAAAGAATATCCTGTCAACTCCCTTTGATCCGACAAAATGAAGCAACTGTACTTTCTCTACAAAGAGATAGGAGTACAGCCTATTTATTGCAGCTTTCCAGGCTTCTGAAGGGAAAGCAAATAATTTAATAATAATAGTTTAATCATTTTAATTTGTTTGGATAAAACTGCAAAGTTGAACAGTTGGCTCTTGCAACTAAATGCAATTAGTAAAATTAGCAAATGTTCTCTTATCACACAATGGAACTATTGACTGCATATACTATAAATATTTATATACAAACACTGTATACTGTGTATATACAATATACTCTCCTCTTGATCCTTGGTCAGAACAGTGAAGGATTTGAACTTATAAAAGAATGTCTGAAGAATACAGCAATGCAGAGAAATCCAAATTAATAAATACATAAAAGTGAATGTAATTCCTTTTGCAGTCAGTTTGCAGATTATGTATTAGAATGTGTTACTTTGGAGCGGTAACAGGATGCCACTAAAACATTAATATCTAAGCGAAGATAATTCAGCCTGCCGTTAGTGCTGCTTCTAATTTCACTGCTGCCACCCACTGACATAATTTGTCTCACAGTCTCCATGCACCCAGCAACATGAATCAGATGTTGACACTCTAATTTCATGCACACATGGGTGTTTGGCTGAGCCGGCCTTGCATGTCTGCTTGTCTCCTGCTGCCACTACTGCCGATACCTGCCTTTTTCCATGACTCCAGCTCCAGTGATTTATTTAGCCAGGGGTTCACTACAACTGTCTCATGTGGACACCATTTAACGTTGTGAAATATTTGACCTTTATTGATAGGACACTCATTGAATTTAGTTTGTAAGACATTTTCTCTATTTAGGTCCTCAGTAGTTCAAGTATGTTCTCAACATCTGTCTAGTCACAGCATGTCTAATAGTGTCAATGGTAAGACTAAAACAAGACAGGAGTAATGTGTTGGCTTTGATGACAAAGAGTTGAACAAATATTTGGATGGCTTAATTGTGCTCCAGATGGTTACAAAGTAGCACATTTTAATGGTTACCCTGCATTGTTTGACCCAAATGTTAATAGTGGCACAGAATCCGTAAGGTTTTTTCTTAACCTTTTGTAGTCAGCAATGTTTTTTTTTACCATACAATGTTCAACAATGTCCACACAAGCAACTAAAAATATTTGTTTTTCTTTATTGGTGCATACCGCATGTATGTAGAACGTACAAGATAACACAGCCACTAGCCATGCTTGGAAATGTCAAAGGCTTGTCAAGGAATGCTGCATTTGCCAAGTATAATTAATGCTATTTTTTTCTATCGATGATTATTTTAGTGCTTCCAAAAGTCAGCGCTGACAGCCTGTTGTGTAAAAGCCAACATCCTGTTGTATGTGTCTCTCAGTGGCCTCATTGTGTCAAATACATGGTGTCCAAGCAAAATGATTGCACATTACAGGAAAACAAGTTCTGAACACTGAAGGTAAAAAATGAATATAGCATAAGGGATATTTCCAGTGTCTTTTCGTAACAACATCTGACAGTGTTTATCATATAGGGCATAAATCCACAAGATAAAATCATAAACAAATAGGTAATTTGTGTGCAGTGAAAGCCATGTCCCAGCTTTTATGAACATAACATTGCCCTCTTCCTGACAAATATCATAACAATGCACACAGTAAATAACAACATCTTGTCCATTTCAGCTCTCTATTGGGGTTAAGTTGAGTTTATTGCAGAGGCCACTGCCTGCATGCATTAAACAAATCATAAATTATACATGCTAAATACCCTGGGGCCCTTTAATGAATTATTTTAATTAAACTACAACATTGTGGTCCATATTTCATTCCATACCTAAAATTACCTTTTCCTTCCTAAGTAGAACATAGCTGAGAGAACAGGGGCAATGCAGATTTGGATTACAGATGGGTTCATAGCTCTCGAATGAAAATATATCCAGTTCAAATTATCATCTTGCAGTCTCAGACTGGATCACTGGCTATAGAAAAATTATTTATTTGCATGCCCAAAAATATTATTTTTTTTAGAACATTCAGAACATATCAGCATAATGAAACTCAAGGGTGTTAAAATGTACCTCTCTATATGTTAGACTCTTTGGACTCTATATGTTAGACCCTGTTCTGTAACCAATGAGAAATCAACATATTTTACACTATATAAAAGGTGTACTTAAATTAATGTTTTCTATTTAATATATATTCCAGCATGACACAAGTCACAATCAGAATATACAAGGTTAAAATGCAATCCTATAGGTTTTCATTATATAACATTTTGTTACCATTCAGAAACAATATTCAAGAACTGCCAGTGATGTCATGTTTAAAATAAAATGCACTTTTTTTGATAAAATATACACACACAAAGGTATATTTTTAATTAATGTTCATTTATCATAATATGGTATACTTCAGTGAGAGTATTTTGTTTGTTTTGTGTAAAACAGGTAGCCACATTAAGGCTATGTAATTTGGTTTAATGACGTTATACCCTTTAAAGGCCATTCATGTCTTTCATGGCATGGTTAAAAACCTTGCGAAATATAACAGGTTTAGAATGATAAATTGTAAATCTGACAAATCTACGGAACAATATTGTTGTAAATATACAAAGGGATAAAAAACACGTTTATACAAACAGTGCAAGGGGGGAAGGGTGGATTTAAATTCCAAAAGAGTCTCTGAGACCGTTTCCTAGATCCCCAGTCAGCAATGTGTTTGTGAAAAATCTGCCTTTTTGTTTCGCTGAAAAAAGGGTAAATCTACATTAGTGGCACAGTACGTTTGCAATTCTTTGCACTTTGAATCGAAATAAATAATGAAGAATGAAGTGGCTGGAGACCTTTTATTTGATCTACTCGACTAATTTATAAAGAGTGACAGAAGTTCCAATACATTTCTATTTGAGACAGTTCGTTGTTTTTAATAAGGTAGCCTAACTGAAAAGTGCTACATATTTAGCCATCTTCAATACAAATAGCATAAGTGAATGTTAAAAATGTTTTTCTTATTTAAAAACATTACGTAAAAGAAAGAGAAAATAAACTCTTGCAAACTCCTGCGAAAAAATATATTCAAGCCTATGGAGCATGATGTTTGATTAAATGTTTATTGTTGAGCTTAATTGTGTATTGCCTACAGCTTGATGAATGAGGCCAGTTGTCTGCGCTGTGACCACGGCTTAGCAACTCCATGCATCCTAATAGACTGTCCGATTCATTTTACCCCTAATTCTAGAAACTGTTGCTGTGCCGGGCTTTGCCTGCAAAGTGATATAATTAGCCGACTTCACACAATACAAAATGTGACTACAAAATCTATCAACTTAAGAATGCTTTTTAATATTAGTATCAAGCATTCTTTTTTAAATTATGTATTAACACATAATAACAATAATAATAACAATAATAATAATAATAATAATAATAATACAAATAGAAACTCCCACCAAACATTTTGATTGTTTCCTTCACTTTTAATGAGAAAATATTTTGATGACCAAGATGTTTAATTATTTGCAGACTATTTGCACACTTTTCAAAAGCACGCATGCTTGCAAAAACGTAAACAAAATCAAAACCTCAACAACACAATTTGAATGCATGCCATACTAAAACAGAAAAGGACATTTAAGCTACATCGTCTGATACACGTGGTGACAGCACAGCTTTTAAATTAAATGCTTCACAGAACATGTGAAAATATATATCTAAAACATCATACTAAAAAGTGCATTTTACATTTCAATAACAGTTATTTGCAATATTCACATGTTGCATTGAATACTTTAGACAATATTATGATTTGAAAACAATTTTTAAATCTGTTCAGTTTTTATAAGGATGCTAAAACGAAATGCAGCTTAACCCCATGCCTATTTGGTATACTACCCATGTCTATCATTCCACCATTTTAGCAAACAAATAAACACCAAAATGTTTGCCTCACAATTTCGTTGACATTACACAGAGTTGTCATATGAAAATGGTGCAAAAGATATTCGCGCTTATCTGTCAATGCCGTGAGAAATTGCAAGAATTTACCAACACAACCCCCCTTCTCGTATTGCATTGGTTAATTTTTCAGAACTATTTTACACTCACTTGAAAAATAGAACTATCAAAGAAGTAATATTTTGAAAAGCAGTTTGTGTGTTTTAGTGCTGGACTATGTACAACACAATTAAATAGACACATTCAAAACGATTACACGATAACATCCATATGCACCGCAACGACTCGCACTGATAGTATTTTCGATGACAAGAAAATAGACTTTGGATTTAGATATAGGCCCCTGCGAGGCATTAGTTCATTGTGTCGGTCAATGTACAGCCACCGACTGAAGTGTGGAGGGGTTGGTGAGACTGTCATTTGGGGTAGCAGGGCTGCTTTGGCTCGTCGCTGTCTGGGGGGACGTCGGGCTCAAAGACTGTGGAGAGTTTGTTAAAAACGCTGGAATGTGTGGAGGCAGCGCCGAGAAGCCGGACATGGAGGTTGGCGTGGGCTTTATTGGCACAGGGATGGCTGGCAAGGACTGTCCGCCGTGGCATAGGGATTTGATGGGCACGCCATATGCACTGTAGTCGCTGCCTGCCATAGAAATTGGGGCCGCCGTGTCAATCACGCTGCTGTTGTACATATGGGGCCATGCTGAAGTCAACTGGTTATGAAGAGGATAACCGGCAGACATGGACTGCATGGTAGAAAACGCTAGACTGCCCGGGACCTTGTACTCTCTAGCAATTATGTTTTCAATTGCAAACGGGTGTTTAAAAGTTGATGACTGGGACACTCCAAGATTGTAACTGGACATTTGTGGAAGGTGTGTACCCGTCGCTGCCAGTGCGCTGAGTCTAAGTTTGGCTTGCTGTTGAAGGTAATGTGCGGCATCAGATTGTTTACTCGGAGCCAAATGATCAGATGCCATCAGCACTTTGAAACGTTTACGACGTCTCAAGAAACTTCCATTCTCAAACATGTCCCCACAACTCGGATGTAGTGCCCAAAAACTGCCCTTACCTGGTTGATCTGGGCGCCGTGGTATTTTGATAAAACAATCGTTGAAGGACAGGTTGTGCCGCAAAGAATTTTGCCATCGCTGGGTGTTTTCTCTGTAATAAGGGAATCTATCCATAATGAACTTGTAAATTTCGCTAAGAGGAAGCATCTTCTCTGGGCAACTCTGGATAGCCATGGCAGTGAGGGAGATGTAGGAATATGGAGGCTTCTGATCGCTGTAAGTGTTTCTCCCGGGACGAGGCATGTTTGTTTGGTTCACAAAACAAAATGTTGTCTCCGTTAATTCCTCGATAGGAGCCCGCCGGTGTTCACCACAACCTCCAGAAAAACGAGCGATAAGCGACAGCTGCGGTCAAGTTGCATAAACCAGCCGGAAGAAGTTGAAGTCTCGAAGTTTGCAAGCGATAGTGCGATGCATATACTGTATGAGATGAACGGGTGGTTTAAAATCTATTTTGTAAGTCAGTCAGTTTGTCCTCTTAGCAGAATTGAATATGCTTCATCTGGCGTCTTTGATAAGACAAGCTAAGTGGATGCATCCATGTCCTTCCTCTAAACCATCTGATAGTTCTATGTAGTGACATGAGCAGAAAAGACCCCTGTAGAGGCGCTCCATTAATGTGCCACCTCTTTGCTATCACATGACAATTGCCCAGGGAGAAGGGGAGGGAGGGAGGCATAATCTGGTTTCATTTACACCTATTTACATGGACACCTTGGTCCAATAGAAACCATTTCCATTTGAAGACAGAAAAGGGGGTGAAAAGGCTTAGCAACAGGAATTGAACTGGATGACAGTGTGTGAAGGTATGCGCTAACTTAGCCTCCTTTAATTAACTTTAGGGTGTTTACTCTACAATTCACAACTTTAGCTGGAATATGCAAAGCAGTGTTTGACATGAAAGCTGTTTGTCAGATTGCACCTGTTTATATGATAATTGTTAGTGAGATTGATCTGTGTTCTATTTTGTGTATAAAAACTAAAATATATGTTTGTACGATGCCATATAATAAATGTAGTTTTCCTTGCAGGTTATGCGCCACGATTAGCCTATAGGCATTTCTCGGAGGTCGTATTTTAACAAGCTCCCAAATATAGAACTACACGTTACGGCACCAGCAAAAAGTTTTTGTTTAATGACTAATTTTGCCGTGAGGAGGGCAAAGGAAGATCATACGACAAAAATCAACACAAAGCTAACAGTGCTATTCAAAAGAAAACTTCAAGATACAATCCTGTCTTTGTATTCATGTAAAGAAGATTGAAAGTACTTCAGAAATGCAAATAAACCTTTTGGGGCATGTGGTGACACTGTATAAAATATCCATAAGTCAATTATATGAATGTGAAAACCAAATGGAAGCCTGTTTTGAGCTATGGCTATTCACGTTTTTGCTCACAGCTCACCAAGGACCACCTTTCCGCTTGGAGGGGTAACAATACCAGAGACCACACACGTGCACGGCGATTTCCTCATAATTTATGCTAATTTTCCTCAATAAATCCACAATACAACCCGTCTGACTGATTACGAAAAGAAATGCAGTACAGGGGAGATCATTGTTTATTATAACTTATTCTATAACTGAAATTGGAACGACAGAGTATATAAAACAGAATTACTCAAAAAAAAAAAAAATCGTTACAAAATTATTTCCATTAACTGACAGGTACATGGCCGTTTACAACACGGTTTTACGTTAATTCTCCGCCTCTGATTTTTAATTTGTGTCACAAATCAGAACAACACACACACACACACACACACACAGACACACACATATATATATATATATAGTAATGTGTTGTGGCATTATCAGGCACTAACAAAACTTAACATTGGTAAATATCTGGAACTGTGATAACATTATTCATGCAGAAATTTGTTTCATTGGGATTCCCACTCATGCGAAAATAATGGACTATGTGGTGAATTTCTCAGATAATTGCGATTATTAAACTGTTATGATGAGCCAATTACGCATGTAACCCATTATTCACTCACACCCAGATGTTTTTCCCTCGGTTGTGATTGTACACCTTTTAATATACTATTGTATTCACAAGACACCAGGGCAAATGTTATGCTTATATGCACGACATTTTGGTCTTGCAACCCATATCATGCACGTAGGCATAGTGTCTCAGAAGTTAACCGTTAACCAACTGACCATGCTTTTGCTCACTATAATTTGCACACCGGTCATCTATGGTTTTTTGCGCTTAGGGTTATGGGATATCGGTATGCAGTTGTCCCAGCAGAATGCACACACTGAAATCCGAATTTGAATAAGGGTTTTAGCTGCTTCTCAACTCCCGGGTTCAAGCAGCAGTAGATCAACTATGCGCTATGTTTGGTCATTTGTAGGACCTGAACAAAGGTTGGGATAAGCCAAATTGCATTGCACTTGTGAACCGAGCCTCAGTCTGAAGTATCCTTTATAGCAGGGAACCAAGAACAATTTTGGGTGAGGCTAAAAAAAAGAGAAAGAAAACAAAAGCACTTTCTGAAACATCTTAAAGTAGAGTAGTGAGGCGTGACATTCCCAGGGTGAAGAGACACAAAGGCTGAGGTCATGGGGATGAAAAAAAGAATCAAACAGCCACTTTCACACGTCTGCCCTCAACTGCTGCACAGCAGCACAATAGGAAACAAATGTTGTTAAAAGAGGATCGATTGCATTCATTCTAAAGCAGCGAATGATAGCTAAACAATATTGTCACACTGAATCAAGTTGAATTATGCTGCCACCCAGACCAGAAGCAAAAACGTTCTGTTACTGAACTAGAAAAATGCAGTCACGTGTGACGATAGACCATTGCCTGAATATGTAGTAGGGATCACACACCAAAAACTGCAAAGCAACAATTGAATTGTATTTTAACAATAAAAAATAATTTTGATAATTATTTTGACATATTTCGACTGTAACCATCAAAAACAGCCATCACTGACTTGGTCTTTTGTGTTTTTAATAAACAGAAAACTTGCTGGCTGTTTCTCCCACACGATTATCTCACTCAATGCGATTTAGAAAAACAAATAAACAAGCAAGTAAGCAAACAAGCAATCCAACCATATTAAAAAGTAAGACTCCCTAATGAAAACACCTGAAATCCAAAAACAGGACATCTCTGAGCACAGATTTAGGTTTATTATGTCTGATCCAATAAAACGCAGAAAAATGTCTTTTAATGAGAAATGTGTATAGGCTAAATAAAGAAGAAAAAAATGTAAACTTCTACCTACGTTGTGATACTCTACTTCTTCCAGCAATAAGCACATGCTTCTAATTAGCCCATGGTGATTTCAGCCCCTGGAGATGTTTTACGGTCCAATTAAGGACGTATGGATGATAAGGAATGAATATTCAGGAGAATGACAATTAATTAGGGGAGAGAGGGCTCTCATATCAACCTTCTCAATGACGGACCAATTTTGCTCATGAAGGGATATTCACAATTAATAGCCATTTTCAAATATTAGCCATTTATGTATAAACTATAAGTTATACACTGCATTGAGAATATTGGTTTAGATTGTTCTTGTCCTAAATATGGGTTTACATGTACAATGATTAATCATTTTACAGTATGATTTTCTTTAAATCTATTGTAGCTGCTCATTAGTCGTGAACGACATATGAGAGTACCTGGCAAAACACCTCGGGGCATTTAAAACATATGTCCGGATTAATCTTAATGGTGTAATTACATAAATTAGGCATTCATTATACGGCACATCATCTGTAACAAATATCTCAATTGATAGGCGGGGCATTTAATTCGAGTTGAGCTTCATGGATATGTTTATTCAATCTAAATAAAAAGAAAAACAAACATACAGCTTTATCCCGTATACATAGACTGTAAAAAAAAGAAGACTCTGGGTATTTTACTAAACAGAAACATTTTTTTCACCTTTTATTGTAGGATTATTTTCAATTACTTATTTTCACATATTCGATTTCCAAGAAGGTTATCCGACTAGCAATCAGGCAAGGGCATCTATCCAGCTACGATATATTGCTTCGTTTATGTTACGGCCCATATGACTTGCTTAACGTTTCCCAATATTGTATGTAATGTGACAGAGAGTGTAAAGGCGTGCTGCTTGTCCTGAACCTATTCGGCATTTTTAAAAAACGTAACACTTTTACAAATATCAGCACCACGGACAGTTCCGGAATTTCTGCAATACTCTCGCTCGTGTCTTTGCTTATAGCGTCGATATGTGTGTGCGAATGTGAGTTTGAATTCATGAACTGTGTTCATGACACACACACACACACACACACACACACAGTGCACGTGAGCGTATGCAGCGCGGGTGTGTATTTTAAGGCAAGCGGCGGGGGATGGGGTAGATGGAGGGGAGAAGGGATTCCCAGTTCATTGACTCCATATGGTGAGAAACAGCAGGACTGATGATTGTACTACCTGAGGTCCATGTATGTGCTGCCAACTGCAACCAAAACAGCGGCCCCTGACCCTCCGCATAATTCATTACAGACAAGGCAACGCATCTTGTTCTCTTTAGCTTCCCTGACAGATGACTGAAGAAAACAAATCGTCCTACACACGCGAACACACTGTGTGCCAACAGATGTGAACAGAAAATAATTATGCAGATGAAAGAAAGATAACAAAAGGATTATAAGATATATGATTTATAATCACATGTAAATGGGAGAAAGATAACGCGACACACATGGAGAGAGAGGGGAGAGAGAGAGTCCATAGGATACTGAAGAATATTCAGGTACTATCATCAGATATGTTTATTATGAGTATTAGCAATATTCATGAAATATTTGGTTTATAATCTTGATGAATGAATAATAAAAGTTAAGAAATAAAATAGTATTGAGTAATGTCAGGTCAAAATAGATGAATAGACTCAACAGATGAGTGAGCTTTCACCATAACATATTTATTAGTTAACATCAGATAACGTAATTTAACTATGAAACACATGACTGATGTGGATTAAACACTGCAAAATATCAATCTCACATACAGTTCACTGGGAAACAGTGTCAGCAGGGAAGTAAATGCTTTTTTTTGTTGTAGAATATGCCAGTATGGTCACAATGTGCATAAATCTGTTTACTGTTACATTGAAAAGCCAGAGCTTTAGTAAGGGCTAATTCTATCCCTATCAGTATCATTGTGGAAAAATTATGTTGCTTTTAACATTTCTTAAATTGTCTGTGAATTGCT